>CM035424.1:79760943-79793443 GCA_020310875.1 Ceratopteris richardii | reverse complement strand
TCTCATATCTCTCTACGGATTTCATGAAGCTAGCAAAATGGAACATTCAAGGTCTTCGTCAATATGGAAAGTGGACAAGATTATGGAGATGGATAGTTAAACATCAATTAGACTTAGTGGCGATTGAGGAGCATAAAAAGCATGACCATGCTAGAATGCTTCTTTATA
Organism: Ceratopteris richardii; assembly: GCA_020310875.1. Taxonomy (NCBI): domain Eukaryota; kingdom Viridiplantae; phylum Streptophyta; class Polypodiopsida; order Polypodiales; family Pteridaceae; genus Ceratopteris; species Ceratopteris richardii. The sequence goes on along the minus strand of CM035424.1, from coordinate 79,793,275 downwards.
CAAAAGATTTTAATCTTCTGTATAATGGTATTAAAAATAATTATTCAGGCTGTCTCTTTATTATAAGAAAAGATTTTCAATTTACGGTGTTGTTTGATGATAAGGCAAATTTATTGCACTTCATCTTAAAATACATGGTGTCTCATTTATATGCATTAATGTTTATGCCCCTAATTCCCCGGCAGAAAGGGTAAGGACTTGGAAGGCTCTCTTATGATGCATTCATCAGTATATGTATCTTGAAGTGTGGAAGGATGCTCGGGTTTTATTGTGCGGGGATTTCAATATGGTGGATATCCGGGATGATTGTACAACTATGTCGTCTCTACTCTCTTCGCAAGGAAGAGAAATATGGAAGGATCTTTTACATGTGCTAAACTGTAAGGATTTGTGAGGTCTTATTGGAGGGCGTACACTCCGATATACGTTTCACTCAAGATCACATAGGACTGCTATGAGTAGGTTGGATAGATGTTACTACTCTCATGCATATTCCTTAAATGCTGCGTCCAAAATGTGGATCGATGCTACGATGCTTCTCTCTGATCATAATCCACTCTTGATTACTCTTTGTGATGTACATTGGGAGTCGAATACCCCAAATAACCTTCGTAGAATCCCTTTGAGGTTAAATCATGCTTGGTTGAAAACTTTGTTTTTTAAATCTAAAGTTGACATTTTGATCCAGCGGGTGCTCTTGTGGGATGTTTCTGCATGTATGAAATGGGAAGGCCTTGTGGTGGGCATGCAAGGGGTGATTAGAGACTCTGGTAAATATTTCACTGTGATCCTTACTAAAGCAAAGGTTGAAGCGGAACGGTTGATCCTTCTCATGACTGAAAAAGTAGACTCTGGGCAATTACTTTCTCACGTAGAATATATGCGCTTATGTGATGCTTATAGATGCCTGGAGATTATTGAAAATAATGCTATCCAATCTTCCAAAGTTAGGGCAAGATGTATGGAAGTAAATGACCTTCATGCAAATTCCAAATGCTTTTTTGATTTGCTTCGTGTTAAGAGTCTCAAAGGGGCAATTACCGTGCTTGAAACAAATGGTTTGACCCTTCGAGACAACAATTCTATTGCTGCCACATGTACACGACACTTTCAAAATGTGTTTGCATCGTCATATAAGACGGATGATGACTGGTTCTCCTCCCTTCAGGATTCCCTTCTCTACACACCGCAGAATCTTGATTCGCTTATGGCTTCTAACTGTGAAAAAGGTATCACTGAAGAAGAAGTTTTTATGGCCCTTCAATCTCTTAAGAATGGAAAGGCACCAAGAATGGACGGTCTTACAAAGGAATTTGTCATTGTTTTTTGGCCTTCCCTTAAAACTCTGATTCTTGATGTCTGCAATGAGATACGGAGGGATAAAAAAATACCCTATTCATTTAAATTAGGTAAGATTAAACTTATTCCCAAGTTAGAGATACTGAAACAGATAGGGGTGGAGGCCGATTACTATGATGAGCATTATTTACAAAATATTCGCCAAGATTTTTGCTTTGAGGCTCAAATCAATTATCCATAAGATAGTTCATTCTTGGAAGGTTGGATTTATTCATCGAAGATCCATTTTTGATAACATTCTCCTCACTTAAATCTTGATAGAACATGCTATTTCATCTAATCAGGAAGCAGTGGGTATGCAAATCGACTTTGAGAAAGCGTTTGATCGAATTCGATGGGATTTTATTGCCATTGTGCTTAAGAAGCTTGGTTTTGGAACTAAATTTTGTCGACTGATCTATATCTTAGTCGAAGACAGTGCTTCTCATGTGGAGATAAATAGTAGGCTTTCGGATCCTTTTCCTATAGAACGATCAGTGCGTCAGGGATGTCCGCTAAGCCCCTTTCTTTATGCTTTGGCTTCCTCACCAATATTTTACTTGTTGGAGGCCAAAATGAATTCTTCCGCCATTCATGGTATTTCGGTATTTGGAACTCAGCAAATCGCTGTTGGTTTTGCTGATGATACTTTCGTCTTTGCGAAAGTGGATGAGGAAAATGTTCAAAATATTGTTACCTGTTTGAAACCCTTTTCTATTGCATCTGCGTTGCATATCAATATGAGAAAATCAGCGCTTATTGATATCTCTGCACAACACTTTCACTCTTTCAAGTGGGAGGGACCTAAAATTGACAAGGGCAATGTATTTCGGCATCTTGGATATCCTCTTGGCTTGAATGTTTCCACTAAAGATAAAATTGAATGGGTATTGCGTAGAGTTCAATGTAAAATGGACTTGTGGCATGCAGCGCAATGGTCTTTACATGCTCAGATCAGAATTGTCCAAACTTTCTTGCAACCCTATGTTATGTACTACTTATTGTTGCTTGATTGAAGGAAGTGTCATCTTCATATCTTCGAACGTCTCCTCAAGGATTTTCTTTGGAATAAAAGGCATGATCGGGCGTTGGCACTCTCTGCATGGAAATGTGTTTGTCAGCCCAAGATAAGAGGTGGCCTTGGAATTCTGCAACTGCATTCCTAGTTAATGGAGAGACGAGTAGCTTTTATTATGCGTATTACCGCTTTGGACTCATATTTTTTGGAAGTTTATAGAAAATGCACGAGTGTGGTATAAGGGAAGTTGGAAACTAGATGCTTGGAATAAGTTCATTTCCCATGCTCCTTTACAAACATCTTCGCCCACACTTAACTTTCTACTGCAAAGTTTTAAATTCGCTGCCTCTTGCTTAAAATGGAATGGAAGGCAGCGATATGTGGGAAATTCGTTTGCATCATTATCTCCATACTGGTCCTTCCTATCTAATCCACCTCTCGCGTTTTCCTTCGGTGCATCCGCGAGATATTTTAACAATAAGGGTATTGACTCTATTGCGAAATGTTATGATTCCAAGTAGGAAATATTACCCTTTCCAATCGTTAGGAGAACATATGCAGTGGGATTCGCTTATCGATCTAAATGGGTTCAATTAGTGCTTTTTTTTGCAACAATATCAAGTCCCACTTTTTGTTGATGCATCGGATCCTTGGAGAGATTGGCTTCTCGCGAAACACACTAGATGGTGGGCTGGTGCTGCAAACACTTACTACTTCTCGCTTCTTCCTGAGGAGGATATTGCTGAACAATTTAATTTTATATGGAAGTTCAAGAAATCTTCTTCTTGGTGGCATGCAAGATTTTGTACAATATGGGATTCCTCCTTGTCTTTGAAGATAAAGATCTTTCTGTGGAGAATTTTTGTAGGTCACTTTACCCTAGGAGCATTCCTTTCTAAGCATGAGCTATAAGGGGCTTGTTGCCCACACTGTGCTCCTTATGCTGAGAGTATGCATAATGCATTTTGGACTTGTTCCCCGATTCAAAGATGGTGGAATGCTCTCTTCCTTTTTCCTATTTGGGATATGAGGCCCACAAAATTTGATTGCATTTTCCTGCTTTTTACATCGGAGGATTGTGTTTTGGGTTGGATTAGAAGGACATGTGTTTTCCTTCTCATGTGGAATATTTGGATGCTTCGAAATTCAAAGGTCTTTCAGAATAAGAATTCAGCTCCTTACTATTCATGGAAGTTTTCTAAGGCCAAGATGAGACTTGAGATTGATGTGATGCATTCTCGGGATAGACAGACATATCTCTCAGTTCTTGATGATTTATGATATGCTAGATTGACATGTATATTTCTTGTGGTGCTTCTTCTAGTTCGACGAGTGTGGATTGTAGGTTTTGGGAATAGGGAGATGACTCTCCCTCCTCACGTTCTTGTATATTACTCTTTCATGTAATAAAGTGAGAATTCCCACCCAAAAAAAAAAAAAAAAAAAAAAAAAAAAAAAAAAAAATATATATATATATATATATATATATATATATATATGTATATATATATGTATATATATATATATATATGTGTATATATATATATATATATATATATATATATATATGTATATATATATGTATATATATATAGATAGATAGATAGATAGAGAGAGAGAGAGAGAGAGAGAGAGAGAGAGAGAGAGAGAGAGAGAGAGAGAGAGAGAGAGAGAGAGAGAGAGAGAGAGAGAGAGAGAGAGAGAGAGAGAGAGAGAGAGAGAGAGAGAGAGAGAGAGAGAGAGAGAGAGAGAGAGAGAGAGAGAGAGAGAGAGAGAGAGAGAGAGAGAGAGAGAGAGAGAGAGAGAGAGAGAGTCATATTAACATCTTTTGGAGGCCAAACTTGGTCTATGAGACAAAAGCCATGTACAAATGTAGTAACCATGTGTAGAAAATGAAATGAATCAAACACAAAGCTATCTAGGGCTGGTAAAAGGCTGGGGAGACCTGGCTCTGACTCAGCAGATAGTGGCCACCTAATACAGGGGGATCCATAATATGAGTGAGCAAAACACCCTAGCTACTGGAGATGGGGGGAGGTGGGTGTAGTATGTGGTACATCGGTGGTGGTCTGAGTGCCTCCTCAAGGAAGACAACCCAAGGGGTGGTGGTACGCCTATGCTCCATCATGTGGTCGTAGGCTGTCCTGACTCCTGATGCGTGAGATATCCTCATGATATAGTCGCGGTCGACAATATCCTACCATGCGTGGTCATCGTCGTGCGATTGTGCTGCTGACTGGTGGAGCGTGAGCCCTATAAAAGGACCTCCCTGATGTAGCTCTGCTCGCTGAAAGAACTGGGTAATGGTCTACTGGGTACTCACACGTGGCTGATCTGTGGGCTGTAGTGACCGCTCTCGCCTCTCGTATGCTGCTGTGAGGAGGCGTCCCAAGCGTCACCGGTCTCCCATAGTCATGCACAACTGGAGTGACTTCTCTAGCTGGAACTGTGCGCGTAGGTCTAAGTATGCTCGGCATCTGATAACAAAATGCTCCTCACTCTCTACCTCTGTCTGGCATACTGCGCACCACCTCTCCTCACCGGGGACTCCCCTGGATCGACCCCTCTCAATCTCGAGCTGATGTGATGAGACCCGGAGCTGCCCAATGACGACTCGGAGATGGTGGGGAAGGTATGTCTGCATGTATCTTGGGATCTCGATGAAGCCTGCGTCCGATATATGTAGAAAATGCTCGCGGTAATATAGCATTTTCGGTGGCAATGTATCCCTAGGGCTCATCCATGTCCTCTGTATGTGCTATATAGGGCTGGAAAAGGCTGGGGAGACGTGGCTCTGACTCTTAGTGGCCACCTAATACATGGGGGGATCCAAAATGTGAGTAAAACGCCCTAGCTACTGGTGATGGGTGGAGGTGGGTGTAGTATGTGGTACATCGGTGGTGGTTTGAGTGCCTCTTGAAGGAAGACAACCCAGGGGGTGGTGGTACGCCTATGCTCCATCATGTGGTCGTAGCCAATCCTAATGCGTGAGATATCCTCCTGATATGGTCGTGGTCGACGATATCCGCCCATGCGTGGTCGACGCCGTGCTCTCTGTGCTGCTTCCTGGTGTAGCGTGAGCCCTATAGATGGACCTCTTTGATGAAGCTCAACTCGCTGAAAGAACTGCGTAATGGTCTGCTGGGTACTCACCCGTGGCTGATGTATGGGCTGTAGTGACCGCTCTCGCCTCTCGTATGCTGCTGTGAGAAAGCGTCCCAAGCGTCTCTGGTCTCCCATAGTCATGCACAGCTGGAATGACTCCTCGATCTGGAACTGTGCTCGTAGGTCTAAGTATGCTTGACATCTGATAACAAAATGCTCCTCACTCTCTACCTCAGTCTGGGATACTGGGCACCACCTCTCCTCACGGGGGACTCCCCTGGACCGACCCCTCTCAATCTCGAGCTGATGTGATGAAGCCCGGAGCTGCCCAATGACGACTTGTAGGTGGTGGGGAAGGTAGGTCTGCATGTATCTCGGAATCTCGATGAAGCCCGTGCCCGATATATGTAGAAAATGCTCGCGGTAGTAGAGCATTTTCGGTGGCAATGTACCCCTAGGGCTCACCCATGTCCTCTGTATGTATGTATGCCATATCTCCTGACGAATGATCCTATTCCTCTCTTGATGAGAGAGCGAGTAGGTGGGTGCATGAGAGTCGTACTGTAGTGGTGGTAGCCTGTCTATGTCAAAGCCATGGTGGGCAAGCCAGTCTCGTGTCTGTGCATACCATGAGGAGGTGTCGCCTGCTAATGCCATATCACGTGATGCCTCGAAAGCACGATAAGCAATGCGCTCTATATCCATGCTCCGAAGTTTGTGTAATAGGCATACTGTCTGGAATAGTGCCTCAACTAGCATCGGTGGTGCAGCGAGCTCTGCTCTAATGATATCATGTGGTACTGAAGGCTTGCTGCGGATAAGTCTGGCAATCATGAGGATCTCTGGCCTCTCTAATGCTGTCCATACTGATGTAGCTAATCCTGGTCCCCATATGGCTGCCCCATACATGAGCGCTCGCGTAACCAAAGTGTCAAAGAGCCACCCCTTTGTGCGAGAGAGAGAGAGAGAGAGAGAGAGAGAGAGAGAGAGAGAGAGAGAGAGAGAGAGAGAGAGAGAGAGAGAGAGAGAGAGAGAGAGAGAGAGAGAGAGAGAGAGAGAGAGAGAGAGAGAGAGAGAGAGAGAGAGAGAGAGAGAGAGAGAGAGAGAGAGAGAGAGAGAGAGAGAGAGAGAGAGAGAGAGAGAGAGAAGAAAGAAAGACTTTTTAACGTCTATTAGAGGCCAAAATCGGCCTATGAGACAAAACATATACATCAGTATTATCCAATCCACTGTGATCCAAAACGAAAATAAAGTGTGAGTACTGCAAACGGGTATAAAAGGAGGGATAGTAGCTGGTATCAAGGGTGTGGGGTGCTATGGGTATGCACTCTATATGCTCAATGGGTGAGATACAAATATGATATGCATAGGGAGGGGAGGCTCGATGGTATCACAACCCCCTAAATGCCTGGAGTGGGTGTAGGATATAATGCATCGGTCGGTAAGGCATCATGGCAATCCTCAAAATGCTCTGGGCGTCCAAATCGATAGGGGTGCGCTGCTGACGTCTCTGTATCTCCATGTCTTGGAGTGCGTGAGTCGCTTGAATCTCTCTCTGATGTGGACGAGCTCTCCGGATAAGGGGTCTCGGTCGTCGATGCTGTCGTCTAAGCTCCTCTGCTTTGTGTAATGTGGCACCCCGCATCGAGCTGGGCCCCCGAGTGTATGTGGGTCTGAAAAAATCTGTAATATAAGTCTGAGGGGGGGGGGGGCCAGGTGTATCTCCATGTGCTGCTGGAGGAGTGATGCGCGGCGGTGTTGGAGCTCTACTAGGAAACGACCTAGAGGGCGCTGGTCCTCTGTCCCCAATAAAGCCCTGATCTCTCTAGGCCCCCTGAAGAGCTGTGGGTAGCGGTCCCTGATGTCCTCATATGCCTGGCATCTACATGTGTACTGCTCCTCGTCCTCCACCTCCTCTCTACATACCTGCATAGTCCCTCATCCCTGGGGGTATGTGTGGCTCGCCCAATCTCAATCTCGAGTTGGTGTGATGATACTCTGAGCTGCCCAATGGCCACTCTCTCAGCTGGTGCCATATATATATCCATGTATCGTGGTCTCTGAATGAAACCATCCGCTGTCACAGTCAGGAAGTGCTCTCTGTAGTGTTGCCTCTTTGTGGGAAGAGGCTCCCGTGGTGCTATCCATGTCTCCCTGACGTGTATCTGTAGTAGGTCCTGATGGATGATCCTATTCCTCTCCGAACGAGAGAGGGTAATGTGGGGGGAAGAGAGGTCATACTGAAAAGGGGGGAGATCCGTAATGCTCATGCCATGGTCTGTTAACCATCGGTAAGTCTGTGCATACCATACTCTCTCATGCCCTGTCTCTCCCAAATGTCTAGAGCTCTCAAATGCAAGCCTGGTGAGTCGGCTAGTGGGGAGCTCTCTGACTCTCAGAATAAAGGTCACCAACTGGAAGAGGGCCTCCACTAGCATCGGTGGTGTGCCAAGCTCAGCTCGTATAATGTCATGTGGAACGGAGGGCTTGCTGCGCAGCAATCGTGATATCATGGTGATCTGGGGCCTCTCAATCTGCGTCCACATCGCCTCTGTGATCCCTGGTGCCCATACTGCTGCTGCGTACATCAATGCGGGTGTCACTAGAGTGTCAAAGAGCCACCCCTTAGTCCGGGGCTCCTTAAAATGTGTCTGAAAGAAGCGTCTCTCCAATCCTGCAAGTGCCGCATAACCTCGCGTCAATCTATCTCTCGCAGCCTGTGCCATGGAGAATACCCATGTGCTGCCCGAGAAGGTGATACCTAGGTAGACGTAGGAGTCCACTACCTCTATCTGTCCTCCAGCTGCTGTGAAAGAGGCGCGATGGCGTACTGTCTTGGAGGTATGGAAGATCATGACCTTGGTCTTGCCAAGGTTCACTGTGAGTCCTCTCTCCATGCAAAAGGTATCGAGCGCCTGTAAATGTGACTGCAAGCCCTCCTGTGACTCTGATAGCATGACAATGTCATCAGCATATAATAGGATATGTACTCGCGTACCTTCGAGGTCTCCTCCTCGCCCTCCTGCTCGCTGTATATACTCCATGATCTCGTCGATGTAGAGACCGAAGAGAGTGGGTGAGAGAGGGCAACCTTGTTTCACACCAATGGTGCTAACAAGGCTGTCTGATAGACCGCCGGGGCAGCGTACCCTGCCTGTGACTCATGCATACAAAGCGTGGATGGCCCATAGCATGTCTGATGGAAGTTGTAACTCCTGGAGCCTCCGTAGTAGTCTCTCTCAAGGGACCATGTCGAAGGCTTTGCGGAAATCCACAAAGCAACAGTATAGTCTCTGCTTCCTCGCCTTCGCGCTCTCAATCAAGCAACGAAGCACGAAGATGTGGTCGATGGTGGAGAAAGTGCGCCGGAAGCCTGCCTGGCGGGGTGCTCTGATCCCCGCTGCCTCAGCGTGTGTACTGAGCTCTGCCTGTAGTAGTGCCCCATAGATCTTGGCTAGGATATGGCCTATCATAATAGTCCTGTAGTTCCCTGGGTCCATCATATCGCCGAACTTATGGATAGGCGTAATGGTATGCATAGTCCATGAGTCGGGTAATGCCTCAACCAAAGCACGGTTGAAGAGATGGGCGATCAAGTGGGAAACTACATCTGTTGCGTATATAAAGTGCTCTCCCTGTAGCCCCGTGTGGTCTGCTGAACGGCCATGCTGTAGCCTATGGATGGCCTGTCGTACCATGCGCGCTGTGAAGAGGGTGGATATCACCGGACGCGGTGTGGAAGGAATCGGTAATGGTGGCTGTCCTCGGACGTCATATAACCTCTGGGCGTAGGTGTGCCAAGTTGAAGGATCTGCTATGGGTGTAGGTGGACGTGGCTCACGTAGTGCCCTCCACGCGGTGGCACAATCCCTACACATGAGAAGGTCGATCAACTCTGCCTCCTGTCGCTCCTCGAAAGCTCGCCGCTTCCGGCGTGTGAGGGCTCGCATCTGTCGTCGTGCCTCCCTCTCTGTGATGGATCCCAAGATACTCTGTGCTTTGAGATGTCGGTATAGTCCCCTACACTCCTCATCGTACCATCTATTCTGGGGTGTATGCCCCAGCCGTGTCGGATGTGCAGTGCTGTGGGTGGTGTATGGGAAGCTTAGAGTAGCGGATGTATGGAGGATCGAGGAGAAGTGGGCGGTGAGGGTGTCCAAGGAGGCAGAGGGATCAAGGGAGTAGATGCGCTCTCGAACATGGGAGCTATAGATATGTGCTAGCTCATGTCTAAAGTGAATGGTGGTACGGGCTCGTGGCTGTATGGTGACGGGGTGGGGTATGCATGGTGAGCCGCGAATGGATAGGGCAAGATATGCGTGATCGGCTCCAATCGGTAAGGGTGGGATAGTGAATGAGGTGATCAGATGTGTCGCCTCCGGGGGTCCGATAACATAGTCTACCACACTGCCCCCCTGTGGTGTCGTGGGTGGAATGCAGGTGAGACCGCGCGACGTGGGCCAGCTCCCCATCCCATTATATATAACGAGACGGTGTGCTTCTCCCATCTGGAGTAAGTGTCGGCCATATAAGGTGGGTGTGGCGGTGTCGGCTGAGGCTCTGAGTGTAGGCATGTCCTCTATGGTACGAAGCATCTCAGGGTCGTCAAAGTCGTAGATATCGCACTGGTGGCTCTGAGTGCGGGCATTGAAGTCTCCTACAAGGAAGACTTCACCCATCCCGGTATACTCCATAATCGTGTCACTGAGGCAGTCATATGGTGATGTGGTGTCTGGTCCCTCCCCTCCTGATAGCTCCTCAGGGGAATGTGTGAAGCGTGAACCAATGGGTGTAATATAGCATACGGCAAAAAACGCTGCTCTCTCCTCTGATAGCTGCAAGCGTATCCACATGAAACGTGCCTCTGGGTCTCTGGCTACCACCTGTACCCTGTGCTGTAACGACTGTCTATAGAGCACGGCTACTCCTCCTGATCCTTGTGTGGTGTGCCGTCTCATCTGGCGGCGGTGAGCCGACTCCCACATATAGCGCTCAATCCTCGGTAGGCTCCTCCCCGGGCTCTCGTGTGTCTCTGTCAAGAAGATAATGTCTCTGCCCTCCATCACCTCCTCGAGGCGCCCTGGATGTGTCCATAAAGTTGTCCATTGCAGTTCCAGACTGCAATGTGCACCTCCTGCTGTGCTGTCTCATAGGCCGCGAATCCCTAGTCAATGGGCCGTCCATCAATGATGATCCGACCGTCTCTGTAGAGGGCACGATGTCCCTCTCGTCTTGCCTAGAGGACACGTGGCATGCATGCCCGTCTGTGCTCTACCTGCATCCGTGTGAGGTCGTCATCCAAATAGATGGGGGTGCCCGGTGTAGTGCGTAGCACCGCCCGTCGTCTGAGAAAGTCTCTCCTCCTGGCCTCATCTGAGAACTGAAGGATAAGTCCTCTGCTCCGTGTGGTGTCCCGTCATGCTCTCCATACTCTGGTGAAGGGGGGAGGCTCATCCGCGTGGTATCCAAGTAATGTGCACAAGCGACGCCCGTCCTTCTCTGGTGATCCGTCTTTCTGTGTGAGGCCGGAGACGCAAACATTGAGCCTGCGGGCCTGTTGCATCCGCTCCTCCTCGATGGTGGTATGCACCATGTGGATCTCCTCATGGTGGTTGTTCTTCTTTGCCTCCTGTCGAAGGTTCTTTTTGACAACTTCGACCCATCCATCTTTCTTAGTCTCAAGCTCGTTCTGCACCACCTCCATACACTCCTCCTTGATAGTCACCCGAATGTCCTCTAGATGTGGAGCGATCTCCCCCTCCTCGTGCATGCTGTCCAGTTTCGTTCTCATATCAGTAAACGCAGTGTGCAACTCCTCCAGGTCCCGTGAGTGCTGCTTGCGGGTAGCGAGAAGCTCTTCCCGTAGGGATTCGTTTTCCTTCTCCAAGTTTGCCACCTTGGCTTCGAGGGCGACAACTCTACGGGTAACCCAGTTCAGTGCAAAATCTCCTTCTTTCTTGTGTTTTCCTATCAACTCTCGGAGGGCATGCTCTAAGGTGGCCAACTGTTCCTCTAGCTTGGGAGCCATGAGAGAGAGAGAGAGAGAGAGAGAGAGAGAGAGAGAGAGAGAGAGAGAGAGAGAGAGAGAGAGAGAGAGAGAGAGAGAGAGAGAGAGAGAGAGAGAGAGAGAGAGAGAGAGAGAGAGAGAGAGAGAGAGAGAGAGAGAGAGAGAGAGAGAGAGAGAGAGAGAGAGAGAGAGAGAGAGAGAGAGAGAGTTTCTTAGGGTTTGGGATTAGGGTTAAGTGTAGGGTTTGGTTCTTGAGTTAGAGTTAGGGTTCCATTTGGGTTCGGGTTAGGGTTAGGGTTAGGTTAGGGTTAGGGTTAGGGTTAGGGTTGTATTAGGGTTAGGGTTAGGGTTAGGTTAAGGTTAGAGAGAGAGGGTTAAGGTTAAGATGGTTAGGGTTAAGAGTTAGAGCTTCGTTCTAGGGGTTAGGGTTAAGATTTAGGGTTAGGTTAGAGAGAGAGGGTTAAGGTTAAGATGGTTAGGGTTAAGAGTTAGAGCTTCGTTATAGGGTTAGGGTTCGGGTGGGTTTAGGGTTAGGGTTAGAGTGGGTTTAGGATTAGGGTTAGGGTGGGAGATTAAAATATAAGATATATTAGGCCTATTCATGATTAGGGTTTAGGGTTGGTTTCAAGCTAGGGTTAGGGTTGAGGTTGAGGTCAAGGTGGGGTTAGGGTTAGGGTTAGGTTAGGGTTAGGATGGAATGTGATGTGATGTTAGGATAGGTATGGAGCATGGCGGGAGGGCTCCGGTTGCTGACGGGTCGAAAATCGAAGAGGTTGGGGGCAGAGGTGGCGGGGCGAAGGGGCTGAGATGGTGGGTGCAGAGGTGGCCGGGGGCAGGAGAGATGGAGGACGCCCGATGCAGAGGTGGCGAGGAGCAGCGAGGGGCAGCAGACAGGGTGGCGGGCAGCAGACAGGGTGACGGGCATCAGCGGACAGGGCGATGGGAGATGGCGGAGAGAGAGAGAGAGAGAGAGAGAGAGAGAGAGAGAGAGAGAGAGAGAGAGAGAGAGAGAGAGAGAGAGAGAGAGAGAGAGAGAGAGAGAGAGAGAGAGAGAGAGAGAGAGAGAGAGAGAGAGAGAGAGAGAGAGAGAGAGAGAGAGAGAGAGAGAGAGAGAGAGAGAGAGAGAGAGAGAGAGACTTATTAACGTCTATTAGAGGCCAAAATCGGCCTATGAGACAAAACATATACATCAGAATGATCCAATCCACTGTGATCCCAAAAGGAAAATAAAGTGTGAGTACCACAAACGGGTATAAAAGGAGTGGATAGTAATTGGCATCAAGGGTGTGGGGTGCTATGGGTATGCACTCTATATGCTCAATGGGTGAGATACATATATGATATGCATAGGGAGGGGAGGCTCGATGGTATCACAACCCACTAAATGCCTGGAGTGGGTGTAGGATATAATGCATCGGTGGGTGAGGCATCATGGCGATCCTCAAAATGCTCTGAACGTCCAAATCGATAGGGGTGCATTGCGGACGTCTCCGTATCTCCATGTCATGGCGTGCGTGAGTCGCCTGAATCTCTCTCTGATGTGGATGGGCTCTCCGGACTTGGGTTCTCAGTCGTTGACGCTGTCGTCTAAGCTCCTCTGCTCTGTGTAATGTGACACCCCGCATCGAGCTCGCTCCTCGAGTGGTTGTGGGTCTGAAAAAATCTGTAATATAAGTCTGAGGGGGGGGGGGGCCAAGTGTATCTCCATATGTTGGAGGAGTGATGCACGGGGGTGCTTGAGCTCTACTAGGAAACGACCTAGAGAGCGTTGGTCCTCTGTCCCCAATAAAGCCCTGATCTCTCCGGGCCCCCTGAAGAGCTGTGGGTAGCGGTCTCTGATGTCCTCATATGCCTGGCATCTACATGTGTAGTGCTCCTTGTCCTCCACCTCCTCTCTGAAAGAGGCCGCGGAGAGCTACGTCGTGGTGTGCTCGGTTGCTCCAAACACCAAGGGAGTGGGCTGCTGCGTGAGGAGAGAGAAAGTAGAGAGAGAAACCTGCGCAGAAATTTGGAGAAGAAGATGGAGAAGCTGAAGTTGAAGAAGTCCCAATCAAGTTATGAGAGATTTGGGACCAAGTCTTATTGATAAGTGACTTTTAGGTCATTTGGGCATGTTCACACATGGCCAATGACCAAAAGTCATAAAAATAATGTAAATGCCTATAACTCCCCAATTTGGGGTCCAAAAAATACAACAAAAATATGTCTGGAAAGCTCTCGAAGAGAGCTTTCACATGGAAGGGTCAAAATATACAAAAGGAGAGTCCTTGGGGCCTTTATCCCCAACAACCTCCCACTTAAAGGACCAAGGAGGCTCCTTTAAGCTAAGTAACTCCCACCATCTGTATACATAGCTGATGTTGTGCCTTGGGTAGACACTTCGTGAGAGCATCTGCAGGATTCTGTGAAGTATTGACCTTGATCAAAGTGATCAGGCCATCCTCTAACACCTCTCTGATGAAGTGATATCTCACATCAATATGCTTTGTGCGAGCATGAAACATGGCATTCTTTGCCAAACATATGGCACTCTGGCTATCGCATCCAAGAAGAGGTGCCTTTTCAAGCATCCCAAACTCACTGCAGAGCCGAGCTAACCAAATGGCTTCTTTGGAAGCCTCTGTGGCTGAAATATATTCAGCCTCTGTAGTAGATAGTGCAACTATCCTCTGAAGTCTAGAGCACCATGAAATAGCTCCACCTGCAAGGATGTATACATAGCCACTTGTGGACTTGCGTGTGTCCACATCACCTGCCATGTCTGAATCACAAAATCCTTTTAACTCCAATGGACCCTTTCCATAACATAAGCATTTACTTTTGGTCCCTTTCAAATATCTCAAGATAGATTTGACTGCCTCCCAATGAGCTCTACCAGGATTAGCCATAAACCTGCTAACAACTCCCACTGCATGAGCAATGTCTGGCCGAGTGGCAACCATAGCATACATAAGTGAACCACAAGCTGATGCATATGGAACACTCTTCATGTAACTGGCTGCATCATCATTTTTGGGACAGTCATCCTTGGAAAGCTTAACATGTGGCTGCAATGGCACTCCAAGAGGCTTAGCATCAGCCACATTAAATCTGTCCAGCACTTTCTCAATGTACTTTTCTTGGGATACCTGCAAAGTATGCTGCTGTCTATCCCTTTTTATACGCATACCAAGAATATGCTCAGCTTCCCCAAGGTCTTTCATTGAGAATGCAGAGTTCAGCTGCTGTTTTAGAGCATTCAGAGTGCTCTTTTTCTTCCCAGCCAGCAGCATATCATCTACATACAGTACAAGAATAATTGGGCTGCCATCTTCATCCTTTTTCGTGTACAAACAATGATCTGCATGGCTTCTTTTAAACACATGTTTGAGCATAAATGCATCAAACTTTTTATACCATTGTCTGGGGGCCTGTTTCAGCCCATACAAGCTCCTTTTCAGTTTGCATACCAGATGCTCTTTTCCAGGAATGGCATATCCTTCTGGCTGTTTCATGTACAGCTCTTCATCTAAATCACCATGCAAAAAGGCTGTTTTAACATCCATTTGGAATAATTCCAAATCCAAGGCAGCTGTGAGAGCAAACAACACACATAAAGTGGTCATTTTCACCACTGGAGAGAACACTTCTTGGAAATCAATGCCCTCTTTTTGGGCATATCCCTTAGCAACCAGCCTTGCCTTATACTTGGGTTTGCCATCAACAGTTTTGATTTTGTACACCCACTTGTTTGGAATGGCTTCCCTTCCTTTGGGTAACTCAACCAAATCCCAAGTATCATTTGCATGCAAGGCCTTTATCTCTTCCTGCATGGCTAACTCCCACTTCTTCTTGTGCTCACATAGCTTTGCCTCTTTATAAGTAAGAGGCTCACCCTCATCTGATAACATAATATAATGTATAGAGGGATCATATCTATTCACTCGCCTCCTAGGACGTATAGATCTTCTTACCCAATGATCAACATTACCAGGCAATGGATCTACATCAGGAGGTACATTAACTTCTTCATTGTTAACAGGCTGCTGTACATCATTTCCAGCCCTGTTTTCAGCATGAATAGGTGGCTGCATATGCCCTTCAGGAGCATCATTTTGCTGTCCAGCATCATCTGGCTCAATAACCACGGGCTCATTGTCATTTCCAGCCATATGTGGTGCATCCTGAGGGTCCATATCAGATTTAACTGGTGGCTGTACATGCTGAAATTTGACTCTTTTATGGTCATCTTTAGAGGCACAATTGTTTTTGAGCAGCCTTGCCTCATTAAATACAACATCTCGGCTGCGTATTACCTTCTTGAGTTGAGGTAGCCAAATCCTGTAGCCCATTTCACCTTCATCTCCATAACCCATGAAGATTCCTTTCATGGACTTTGCATCTAACTTGCTTCTCAACTCAGGCCTTATATGCACAAAAGCATCGCAACCAAAGATGCGTAGGTGGTCATATGAAGCTGGTTTGCCAGACCAAACCTCGTCTGGAATGCCACCTTTTAAGGACATATGAGGGGATCGATTGCAAACATGAACTGCAGTTTTCAAAGCCTCTCCCCAAAATCCATGAGGGAGATCAGCTGTGGACAGCATGCATCTCACCCTCTCACATAAAGTCCTATTATACCTTTCAGCCACACCGTTGGAAGAGGGGCTGTATGGGACTGTTAGCTCCCTCTTAATACCAAGATTTTCACAAAATCTATTGAATTCAGCACTTGTAAACTCACCCCCATTATCTGTACGTAAGCATTTCAGCTTTCTACCTGTTTGAGTGGTCACAAATGCATGAAATTTCTTAAATGCAGCAAAGGCTTCATCTTTAGATTTTAACAAATATACCCAAAGCTTCCTAGAGTAATCATCTACAAAAGAAACAAAGTAAAGAGCACCCCCCATAGATTTTGTGGGCATGCTACAAACATCAGAATGAACAAGATCAAGCACATTAGACTTACGAGAGACACCAGAGTAGTAAGAATTCTTTACTTGCTTACCATATTGGCATTCATTACAAAAATCAAGTTTTGAGCCTTTAGCATCAAACTTGTCCAAATTACATAGTTTATCAAGGCCTTTTTGACTCATGTGACCAAGCCTTTTATGCCATAATTCCATATGTGAATGGATTTCAGCCAAAGCAATAAACTTGCCCAGCAAGGCTTTACCATGCAAGCAATAAAGAGTCCCTTTCTTTGTACCTTTAACAATCAGCCTAGAGCCTTTGATAAGCTTCCATGACCCCTTCTCAAAGAGGGTACTATATCCATGCATATCCATTTGCCCAACAGACAATAAGCTTTTCTTGATGCTTGGTACATACCTTACATCATGCAAAACCAGCTCATTGGTACCATCCACTGTGAGATGCACTGTGCCAATACCTTCAATTGAACAAGCATGGTTATTTCCAAGATATACATGTCCATGGCTGCCTGCATGAAAGGTAGTGAAACACTCCTTAATAGGAGTTACATGAAACGATGCACCTGAATCTACAATCCATGTTTGTGACAAAGCATCATTCACAGTAAGCAAGGCATCAATCAAATCCCTCTTTGTGATCTGCATATCTTGTGCATGAATATTAATAGAAGGATCAATAACTTCAGCATGCTCTGCTTCCATAGTAGCACAAAGTATATCTTCTGCATCTGATAGCTCCTCAATGATGACACTAGAGGCCACATTGGCCTTCTCTTTGTCTTTGTCCTTTGAGGTATCATGTGCTTCATTCTTGGTGTCCTTTTTCTTCCTGTCACCTGTGTTCTTCTTTCTTTCTAGTTCAGCTTTATAGAATCTGCAATCAGGCTTCTTGTGACCTTTCCTACCACATTGATAACAAGTCACTTCAGCCTTGCCTTTGCTTTTGCTCCTGTTCCTCTGTACATTTCCACTTTTCTTTTCTGTTCTTCCTCTAGCCACATTGGCTGAACCAATGCCCTCTCCACTAGCTTTCCTCCTGATTTCCTCATTCAAAATAGAACCCCTTACACCATCAAAGGTAAGACTGGGGCTATTCGAAAGTGAAACAACCAATGTTTCCCACGAATCAGGTAAGGTCATCAACAAGAAGATGGCCTTAAGCTTATCATCAAATGGAGGTAATCCAGAGTCCTGCAATTGTGAAAGAGTACCTGTAAACAAAGATAAGTGCTCAGCCGCACTTTTTGACTCATCAAGCTGCATACACACTAGCTTACGCATAAGATGCATTTGATTTACAGGCGTGGTATTTTCATAAGTGGCTTTCAGCTTCTCCCATACCTCAAAAGCAGTTGTAAGGCCTTTCAATTCAACTAAGATTTCATCTGATACAGCCATCTTGATGTAAGTGATGGCCTTCTTGTTTAGGTTCATCCATGCTGCATCTGTCATATCTTCAGTCTTGACTTCCTCAAGAGCCCCTTCACAATCTTTAAGAAAGAGGATGCCCAACATTCTCTCTTTCCACAAATCGAAACCATTACCTTTAAATCTCTTGATCTCAAACAAGCTTTTGACATCAGAGGAGGTAGAGGCCATGTTTGCACACTAAGAGCTTCAAAATTTCACCAAAATAAGGTAAAATTCACCTGCTGTCCTGTGCGCAATTACCTTAGGAGACTATAGCTGAGAAATTAAGCCCAAAAACTGTTCAAAACTTGCAAAAAACAATTTCTGAAATTTTCTGCAGAAAATTTCAGAAAATTCCAGCAAGCTGTAATTGAATAAAAAACAACAAATTTGTTGTTTTTCAACCACAAAAGGCATACATAGATGTAAAACCAAGGCAATGGGTGCTTGTTTTCACAAAAGCCCCAATTTTTGCAGCAATATGACCTGTAAAATCAGAGAAATGACCTACTGTAATAAGTTTCCAGCAAGTGTGCACTTCCTCAATCTTTGTGCATGTCCTCCCACTTGAAAAATGAGAGAATTTCTGCCACAAAAGACCTGTAGATGAAAAAATCAGCAATGTGGATGCTGAAAAAGACCTGTTGGGATACAAAAAGAAGAATAGAAGAGATTCTTCGCGATAAAACTCTCTAAAAAGCACAAAATTTGCTTCAGCTTTGCTCCGGGCTGAAGTAATCCTCCAAAAACAGCCCTTTTATGGCGAAAAAAGAAGGTTTTTCGCGATGAAATTCTCCCAAATGCAAGAAAACACCTTAAGCTCAACATAGGCTGAAGTAGAAAAACAGTTTGAGCAACTTTGTCGCGATGGAACAGCTCAAAGCTCTGATACCAGTTGAAAGAGGCCGCGGAGACCTACGTCGTGGTCTGCTCGGTTGCTCCAAACACCAAGGGAGTGGGCTGCTGCGTGAGGAGAGAGAAAGTAGAGAGAGAAACCTGCGCAGAAATTTGGAGAAGAAGATGGAGAAGCTGAAGTTGAAGAAGTCCCAATCAAGTTATGAGAGATTTGGGACCAAGTCTTATTGATAAGTGACTTTTAGGTCATTTGGGCATGTTCACACATGACCAATGACCAAAAGTCATAAAAATAATGTAAATGCCTATAACTCCCCAATTTGGGGTCCAAAAAATACAACAAAAATATGTCTTGAAAGCTCTCGAAGAGAGCTTTCACATGGAAGGGTCAAAATATACAAAAGGAGAGTCCTTGGGGCCTTTATCCCCAACACTCTCTACATATCTTGCATAATCTCTCATCCCTCGGGGTATGTGTGGCTCGCCCAACCTCAATCTCGAGCTGCTGTGATGATACTCTTAGCTGCCCAATGGCCACTCTCTCAGCTGGTGCTATATATGTATCCTTGTATCGTGGTCTCTGAATGAAACCATCCGCTGTCACAGTCAGGAAGTGCTCTCTGTAGTGTTGCCTCTTTGTGGGAAGAGGCTCCCGTGGTGCTATCCATGTCTCCCTGACCTGTATTTGTAGTAGGTCCTGACGGATGATCCTATTCCTCTCCGAACGAGAGAGGGTAATGTGGGGGAAAGAGAGGTCATACTGAAAAGGGGGGAGATCCGTAATGCTCATGCCATGGTCTGCTAACCATCGGTAAGTCTGTGCATACCATACTCTCTCATGCCCTGTCTCTGCCAAATGTCTAGAGCTCTCAAATGCAAGCCTGGTGAGTCTGCTGGTGGGGAGCTCTCTGACTCTCAGAATAAAGGTCACCAACTGGAAGAGGGCCTCCACTAGTATCGGTGGTGTGCCAAGCTCAGCTCGTATAATGTCCTGTGGAACGGAGGGCTCGCTGCGCAGCAAGTGTGAGATCACGGTGACCTGGGGCCTCTCAATCCGTGCCCACATCGCCTCTGTGATCCGTGGTGCCCATACTGCCGCTGCGTACATCAATGCGGGTGTCACTAGAGTGTCAAAGAGCCACCCCTTAGTCCGGGGCTCCTGAAAATGTGTCTGAAAGCAGCGTCTCTCCAATCCTGCAAGTGCCGCATAGCCTCGCGTCAATCTCTCTCTCGCGGCGTGTGCCATGGAGAATACCCCTGTGCTGCCCGAGAAGGTGACACCTAGGTAGACGTAGGAGTCCAATACCTCTAGCTTTCCTCCAGCTTCCGTGAAAGAGGCACGATGGCGTACTGTCCTGGAGGTATGGAAGATCATGACCTTGGTCTTGCCAAGGTTCACTGTGAGTCCTCTCTCCATGCAAAAGGTATCGAGCGCCTGTAAATGTGACTGCAATCCCTCCTCTGACTCTGAAAGAAGGACAATGTCATCAACATATAATAGGATGTGTACTGGTGTACCTCCAAGGTCTCCTCCTAGCCCTCCTGCTCGCTGTATATACTCCGTGATCTCGTCGATGTAGAGACCGAAGAGAGTGGGTGAGAGAGGGCAACCTTGTTTCACACCAATGGTGCTAACAAGGCTGTCTGATAGACCGCCGAGGGAGCGTACCCTGCTTGTGACACGTGCATACAAAGCGTGGATGGCCCATAGCATGTCTGATGGTAGCTGTAACTCGTGGAGCCTCCGTAGTAGTCTCTCTCGAGGGACCATGTCGAAGGCTTTGCGGAAATCCACAAAGCAACAGTATAGTCTCTGCTTACTCGCCTTCACGCTCTCAATCAAGCAACGAAGCATGAAGATGTGGTCGATGGTGGAGAAAGTGTGGCGGAAGCCTGCCTGGCCGGGTGCTCTGATCCGAGCTTCCTCAGCGTGTGTATTGAGCTCTGCCTCTAGTACTGCCCCATAGGTCTTGGCCAGGATATGGCCTATCATAATAGTCCTGTAGTTCGCTGGTTCCATCATATCGCCAGACTTATGGATAGGCGTAATGGTATGCATAGTCCATGAGTCTGGTAAACCCTCAACCAAAGCAGGGTTGAAGAGATGGGCGATCAAGTGGGAAACTACATCTGCTGCATATATAAAGTGCTCTCCCTGTAGCCCCGTGTGGTTTGCTGAGCAGCCATGCTGTAGCCTATGGATTGCCTGTCGTACCATGCTTGCCGTGAAGATGGTGGATATCACAGGACGCGGTGTGGAAGAATTCCGCAATAGTGGCTGTCCTTGGACATCATATAACCTCTCGGCGTAGGTGTGCCAAGTCGGAGGATCTTCTATGGGTGTAGGTGGGCGTGGTTCACGTAGTGCCCTCCACGCGGTGGCACAATCCCTACTCATGAGAAGGTCGATCAACTCTCCCTCCTGTCGCTCCTCGAAAGCTCGCCGCTTCCGGCGTGTGAGGGCTCGCATCTGTCGTCGTGCCTCCCTCTCTGCGATGGATCCCAAGATACTCTGTGCTCTGAGATGTCGGTATAGTCGCCTACACTCCTCATCGTACCATCTATTCTCGGGTGTATGCCCCAGCTGTGTCGAATGTGTAGTGCTCTGGGTGGTGTATGGGAAGCTGAGAGTAGCAGATGTATGGAGGATCGAGGAGAAGTGGGCAGTGAGGGTGTCCAAGGAGGCATAGGGATCGAGGGAGTAGATGCGCTCTCGAACATGGGAGCTATAGATATGTGCTAGCTCATGTCTAAAGGGAATGGTGGTATGGGTTTGTGGCTCGATGGTGACGGGGTGGGATATGCATGGTGAGCCGCGAATGGATAGGGCAAGATATGCGTGATCAGCTCCAATCGGTAAGGGTGGGATAGTGAATGAGGTGATGAGATGTGTCGCCTCCGGGGGTCCGATAACATAGTCTACGACACTGCCCCCCTGTGGTGTCGTGGGTGGAATGCAGGTGAGACCGCTCGAGGTGGGCCAGGTCCCCATCCCATCATATATAACGAGACGGTGTGCTGCTCCCATCTGGAGTAGGTGTCGGCCGTATGAGGTGGGTGTGGCAGTGTGGGCTGAGGCTCTGAGTGTAGGCATGTCCTCTATGGTACAAAGCATCTCAGGGTCGTCAAAGTCGTAGATATCACACTAGTGGATCTGAGTGCGGGCATTGAAGTCTCCTACAAGGAAGACTTCACCCATCCCGGTATACTCCATAATCGTGTCACTGAAGCAGTCATAATATGTCACTGAAGCAGTCACTGAGAGAGAGAGAGAGAGAGAGAGAGAGAGAGAGAGAGAGAGAGAGAGAGAGAGAGAGAGAGAGAGAGAGAGAGAGAGAGAGAGAGAGAGAGAGAGAGAGAGAGAGAGAGAGAGAGAGAGAGAGAGAGAGAGAGAGAGAA
Source organism: Ceratopteris richardii (assembly GCA_020310875.1). Classification (NCBI taxonomy): domain Eukaryota; kingdom Viridiplantae; phylum Streptophyta; class Polypodiopsida; order Polypodiales; family Pteridaceae; genus Ceratopteris; species Ceratopteris richardii. The sequence goes on along the minus strand of CM035424.1, from coordinate 79,771,221 downwards.
AGAAAGAGAGAAAGAAAGAGAGAAAGACTTTTTAACGTCTATTAGAGGCCAAAATCGGCCTATGAGACAAAACATATACATGAGTATGATCCAATCCAATGTGATCCAAAACGAAAATAAAGTGTGACTACTGCAAACGGGTATAAAAGGAGGGATAGTAGCTGGTATCAAGGGTGTGGGGTGCTATGGGTATGCACTCTATATGCTCAGTGGGTGAGATACAAATATGATATGCATAGGGAGGGGAGGCTCGATGGTATCAGAACCCCCTAAATGCCTGGAGTGGGTGTAGGATATAATGCATCAGTGGGTAAGGCATCATGACGATCCTCAAAATGCTCTTGGCGTCCAAATCGATAGGGGTGCGCTGCTGACGTCTCTGTATCTCCATGTCATGGCGTGCGTGAATCGCCTGAATCTCTCTCTGATGTGGACGAGCTCTCCGGACAAGGGGTCTCGGTCGTCGACGCTGTCGTCTAAGCTCCTCTGCTCTGTGTAATGTGACACCCCGCATCGAGCTCGGCCCTCGAGTGTATGTGGGTCTGAAAAAATCTGTAATATAAGTCTGAGGGGGGGGGGGTTTAGGTGTATCTCCATCTGCTGCTAGAGGAGTGATGCGCGACGGTGCTGGAGCTCCACTAGGAAACGACCTAGAGGGCGTTGGTCCTCTGTCCCCAATAAAGCCCTGATCTCTCTAGGCCCCCTGAAGAGCTGTGGGTAGTGGTCTCTGATGTCCTCATATGCCTGGCATCTACATGTGAAGTGCTCCTCGTCCTCCACCTCCTCTCTACATATCCTGCATAATCGCTCATCTCTGGGGGTATGTGTGGCTCGCCCAATCTCAATCTCAAGCTTGTGTGATGATACTCTGAGCTTCCCAATGGCCACTCTCTCAGCTGGTGCCATATATGTATCCATGTATCGTGGTCTCTGAATGAAACCATCCGCTGTCACAGTCAGGAAGTGCTCTCTGTAGTGTTGCCTCTTTGTGGGAAGAGGCCCCCGTGGTGCTTTCCATGTCTCCCTGACGTGTATCTGTAGTAGGTCCTGACGGATGATCCTATTCCTCTCCGAACGAGAGAGGGTAATGTGGGGGAAGAGAGGTCATACTGAAAAGGGGGGAGATCCGTAATGCTCATGCCATGGTCTACTAACCATCGGTAAGTCTGTGCATACCATACTCTCTCATGCCCTGTCTCTGCCAAATGTCTAGAGCTCTCAAATGCAAGCCTGGTGAGTCGGCTAGTGGGGAGCTCTCTGACTCTCAGAATAAAGGTCACCAACTGGAAGAGGGCCTCCACTAGCATCCGTGGTGTGCCAAGCTCAGCTCGTATAATGTCATGTGGAACGGAGGGCTTGCTGCGCAGCAAGCGTGATATCATGGTGATCTGGGGCCTCTAAATCTGCGTCCACATCGCCTCTGTGATCCCTGGTGCCCATACTGCTGCTGCGTACATCAATGTGGGTGTCACTAGAGTGTCAAAGAGCCACCCCTTAGTCCGGGGCTCCTGAAAATGTGTCTGAAAGCAGCGTCTCTCCAATCCTGCAAGTGCCGCATAACCTCGCGTCAATCTATCTCTCGCAGCCTGTGCCCTGGAGAATACCCCTGTGCTGCCCGAGAAGGTGATACCTAGGTAGACGTAGGAGTCCACTACCTCTATCTGTCCTCCAGTTGCTGTGAAAGAGGCGCGATGGCGTACTGTCCTGGAGGTATGGAAGATCATGACCTTGGTCTTGCCAAGGTTCACTGTGAGTCCTCTCTACATGCAAAAGGTATCGAGCGCCTGTAAATGTGACTGCAACCCCTCCTGTGACTCTGAGAGCAGGACAATGTCATCAGCATATAATAGGATATGTACTTGCGTACCTCCGAGGTCTCCTCCTCGCCCTCCTGCTCGCTGTATATCATCCGTGATCTCGTCGATGTAGAGACCGAAGAGAGTGGGTGAGAGAGGGCAACCTTATTTCACACCAATGGTGCTAACAAGGCTGTCTGATAGACCGCCGGGGCAGCGTACCCTGCCTGTGACTCGTGCATACAAAGCGTGGATGGCCCATAGCATGTCTGATTGAAGCTGTAACTCTTGGAGCCTCCGTAGTAGTCTCTCTCGAGGGACGATATGGAAGGCTTTGCGGAAATCCACAAAGCAATAGTATAGTCTCTGCTTCCTCGCCTTCGCGCTCTCAATCAAGCAACGAAGCACGCTGCCTCAGTGTGTGTACTGAGCTCTGCCTCTAGTACTGCCCCATAGATCTTGGCCAGGATATGGCCTATCATGATAGTCCTGTAGCTCCCTGGGTCCATCATATCGCCGGACTTATGGATAGGCGTAATGGTATGCATAGTCCATGAGTCCGGTAATCCATCAACCAAAGCACGGTTGAAGAGATGGGCGATCAAGTGGGAAACTACATCTGTTGCGTATATAAAGTGCTCTCCCTGTAGCCCGGTGTGGTCTGCTGAACGACCATGCTGTAGCCTATGGATGGCCTGTCGTACCATGCGCGCTGTGAAGAGGGTGGATATCACCGGACGCGGTGTGGAAGGAATCGGTAATGGTGGCTGCACTGGGACGTCATATAACCTCTGGGCGTAGGTGTGCCAAGTCGAAGGATCTGCTATGGGTGTAGGTGGACGTGGCTCACGTAGTGCCCTCCACGCGGTGGCACAATCCCTACTCATGCGAAGGTCGATCAACTCTGCCTCCTGTCTCTCCTCGAAAGCTCGCCGCTTCCGGCGTGTGAGGGCTCGCATCTGTCGTCGTGCCTCCCTCTCTGTGATGGATCCCAAGATACTCTGTGCTATGAGATGTCGGTATAGTCGCCTACACTCCTCATCGTACCATCTATTCTGGGGTGTATGCCCCAGCCGTGTCGGATGTGCAGTGCTCTGGGTGGTGTATGGGAAGCTGAGAGTAGCGGATGTATGGAGGATCGAGGAGAAGTGGGCGGTGAGGGTGTCCAAGGAGGAAGAGGGATCAAGGGAGTAGATGCGCTCTCGAACATGGGAGCTATAGATATGTGCTAGCTCATGTCTAAAGTGAATGGTGGTACGAGCTCGTGGCTGTAGGGTGACGGGGTGGGGTATGCATGGTGAGCCGCGAATGGATAGGGCAAGATATGCGTGATCAGCTCCAATCGGTAAGGGTGGGATAGTGAATGAGGTGATCAGATGTGTCGCCTCCGGAGGTCCGATAACATAGTCTACCACACTGTCCCCCTTGGTGTCGTGGGTGGAATGCAGGTGAGACCGCGCGAGGTGGGCCAGCTCTCCATCCCATTATATATAACGAGACGGTGTGCTTCTCCCATCTGGAGTAAGTGTCGGCCATGGCGGTGTCGGCTGAGGCTCTGAGTGTAGGCATGTCCTCTATGGTACGAAGCATCTCAGGGTCGTCAAAGTCGTAGATATCACACTGGTGGCTCTGAGTGCGGGCATTGAAGTCTCTTACAAGGAAGACTTCACCCATCCTGGTATACTCCATAATCGTGTCACTGAGGCAGACATATGGCGATGTGGTGTCTGGTCCCTCCCCTCCTGATAGCTGCTCAGGGGAATGTGTGAAGCGTGAACCAATGGGTGCAATATAGCATACGGCGAAGTACGCTGCTCTCTCCTCTGATAGCTGCAAGCGTATCCACATGAAACGTGCCTCTGGGTCTCTGGCTACCACCTGTAGCCTGTGCTGTAACGACTGTCTATAGAGCACGGCTACTCCTCCTGATCCCCGTGTGGTGTGCTGTCTCATCTGGCGGCGGTGAGCTGACTCCCACATATAGCCCTCAATCCTCGGTAGGCTCCTCCCCGGGCTCTCGTGTGTCTCTGTCAAGAAGATAATGTCTCTTCCCTCCATCACCTCCTCGAGGCGCCTTGGATATGTCCATAAAGATCCATTGCAGTTCCAGACTGGAATGTGCACCTCCTGGTGTGCTGTCTCATAGGCCGCGAATCCCTAGTCAATGGGCCATCCATCAATGATGATCCGACCGTCTCTGTAGAGGGCACGATGTCCCTCTCGTCTGGCCTGGAGGACACGTGGCATGCATGCCCGTCTGTGCTCTACCTGCATCCGTGTGAGGTCGTCATCCAAATAGATGGGGGTGGCCGGTGTAGTGCGAAGTACCGCCCGTCGTCTTAGAAAGTCTCTCCTCCTTGCCTCATCTGAGAACTGAAGGATAAGTGCTCTGCTCCGTGTGGTGTCCCGTCCTTCTCTCCATACTCTGGTGAAAGGGAGAGGCTCATCCGCGCAGTATCCAAGTAATGTGCACAAGCGACGCCCGTCCTGCTCTGGTGATCCGTCTGTCTCAGTGAGGCCGGAGACGCGAACATTGAGCCTGCGGGGCTGTCGCATCCGCTCCTCCTCAATGGTGGTATGCACTATGTGGATCTCCTCATGGTGGTTGTTCTTCTTTGCCTCTTGTCAAAGGTTCTTTTTGACAACCTCGACCCATCCATCTTTCTTAGTCTCAAGCTCGTTCTGCACCACCTCCATACACTCCTTCTTGATGGTCACCCGAATGTCCTCTAGATGTGGAGCCGATCTCCCCCTCCTCGTGCATGCTGTCCAGTTTCGTTTTCATATCAGTAAGTGTAGTGTGCAACTCCTCCAGGTCCCGTGAGTGCTGTTTGCGGGTAGCGAGAAGCTCTTCCCGAAGGGATTCGTTTTCCTTCTCCAAGGTTTCCACCTTGGCTTCGAGGGCGACAGCTCTACGGGTAACCCCGTTCAGTGCAAAATCTCCTTCTTTCTTGTGTTTTCCTATCAACTCTCGGAGGGCATGCTCTAAGGTGGCCAACTGTTCCTCCAGCTTGGGAGCCATGAGAGAGAGAGAGAGAGAGAGAGAGAGAGAGAGAGAGAGAGAGAGAGAGAGAGAGAGAGAGAGAGAGAGAGAGAGAGAGAGAGAGAGAGAGAGAGAGAGAGAGAGAGAGAGAGAGAGAGAGAGAGAGAGAGAGAGAGAGAGAGAGAGAGAGAGAGAGAGAGAGAGAGAGAGAGAGAGAGAGAGAGAGAGAGAGAGAGAGAGAGAGAGAGAGAGAGAGAGAGAGAGAGAGAGAGAGAGTTTAGATTATTGGGGTTTCAAGTTTTCGGGTTGGACTTTAGCTTAGGTTAGGGTTAGGGTTTTAAGGTCAAAGTTAGGGTTAGGGTTAGGGTTAGGTCATGGCTAGGGTTAGGGTTAGGGTTATGTTTTTTTGGCATTTTAAGGTTAGGGCTTAGAGAGAGAGAGAGAGAGAGAGAGAGAGAGAGAGAGAGAGAGAGAGAGAGAGAGAGAGAGAGAGAGAGAGAGAGAGAGAGAGAGAGAGAGAGAGAGAGAGAGAGAGAGAGAGAGAGAGAGAGAGAGAGAGAGAGAGAGAGAGAGAGAGAGAGAGAGAGAGAGGGAGAGAGAGAGAGAGACATACACAAAGAGAAATACACATAGTTAAAAAAATCGCATGATTTTTATTAAATAAAAATCGTAAACATCGCATTCGCGATTTAAATCGTTTTTAACAATTTTTATTCCATTTTTTTTTAGTTTTTCATTTTTTTTAAATTTTTTTTTAAGGTTTCATATGGTAGATCTCTTTTTAAAATTAAAATTTGATCACTGTGATACTTATGCTTGCAAATAGTCTATCATATATTACCACTTTACTCTCTAGATAGAACTATATTATTTTCTTGCCTATTAGAGATTTGATTAACTAAATTAAGTTAAAAACCATGCTCAAAGCCAAGTTCCTTCAATTGTGTATGTACATTTTTTGGCATCAAATTAAGTCCCTGTCCAGTATGGATCTGTACCAACCTATAGCTGAATGACATTATAGAGTTTATATGATTGCAATGTTATGAAAAACTCTTTGTTGGCATCTCATATATGACTGAAGTACAACAACTAACAAGCATCCAGGTCATATGAACTTTTCACTACTTTCACTACTGTCCAATATTGGATATATATGAGTTGAATAGGTATTCTGCATACCTTAGATACAAGAAAAAAGTAAAAATCTCTTGATGAATAAAAACCTCGATTTTTATTTTTATTTTTAAAAATCTCTATGATTTGAACGATTTAAATCCCGATTTAAATCTACAATTTAAATCTACTTTGTACTATGCATACACACACATATACATATACATATACATATACATGTACATGTACATGTACATGTACATATAGATATACATATACATATACATATATACATATACATATACATACATACATACACACGCATACATACAAACACACACACACATATATATATATATATATATATATATATATATATATATATATATATATATATATATATATATATATATATATATATATATACACACACACACACACACACACACACACACACACACACACACACACACACACACACACACACACACATATATATACATATACATATACATCAATGTCACCGGGGGACGGGGACGGGGACGACACTATAAAAATGCAGATTTTTCAAAAATATCAAAGAAATAATGCACAATAATGTATTAACATACGAAAGGACCAATAAGAACAAAACTATAGAAAAAAAGTGGTTTTCAAGTAGAAATATGTATGAAGCACTTTGAAGTTTAAACATTCAGAATTGTCATATATATTTCATCATCTCAAAAAAGCACAAGATTCTACATCAACATCATGATCATCATCATCATCATATACAAATTTCATATACATAATGTATTATCATGAGCATTGAGAGCAAAAAAATGTTGCACCATAGTATGGATCAACAGATACAACTAGTGGAGATTCTAGAAAGTAAAACCAAAAAATCTAAAGATAGACATAAATGCATTGAGTATGGAGAATAAAGAAAAGGGTGAAGAGGGGTAAGTGGGTGGAGAGGGTTGCCACATATGGCTGACGGTAGCTTAAGCCTCCATACACATGAGAATCCAGATCCAAGGAGAAAAATTGGAGAGAGAAATGGCCTCTATTTATGGTTTCTTATGGACCTCAAGAAGGTTCTAGAGACTCCTAACATTAGCTTTAGAAACTCTAAAAGAGAGGCCAATAAAACTTGAAGTTTTCTTCTAAAAAGACTGTCCCAACACTACAACCGTCCCGGATTTCCGTCCCCAAACAGAGTCATCACAAGAATTCGTCCCGGACGCGTCCCGAGGACGGTTTGCTGTTTCAGGCAGGTGTAAGGGGACGCCAGCCGTCCCGGCTAGGCGTCCCGAGATATTTGCTTGAGGGGACGGCGTCCCTAGGACCCGGGGATGCGTCCCCGTGTGACTTTGATATACATATACATATACACATACACATACCATACTTGCATCGCAACGCGTTGCGAACGGTTGGCAACGTCGCAACCGCAACTTCGCAACGTTGCTACGTTCGCAACGCGTTGCTTTCCATGCATATTTTTTTTGTAATCCAAAAAATACCCAAAACTATATTTTCCTTAGGAGGGATAAAAAATTATTTAAAGTCATGTCCCAAATGTCTTATACATGCAATAAAAAACATGGAGAAATTGAGGGAGACATAAAAAGCTATACAAGTGTAGACATTTATTTATGTATGATTTTCTTTATGGGCCATATCACCTTGAGCTAGCCAAATATTTTGGATTTCCCATGTTCTCCTTCTAATGCAATTATAGAGCTTGGACTAAAGTTTCATGCTTGGCCTTGGCCCTTCAAAGCCAAGGGACTTTTCTACGATGATTGATCTCACTACTTAGCACTAACATCACTCGTGAATATTGAATTGTGTAGGGACTATTCTAGACTCAATAATCTATACTATATATGTCCATGTATATCTTATACTATATAGGTATGTTTGTATGCATGTAATTACAAATATGCATGTGTTTGTATGTATTATGTATGTATGCAATATGCATGTAAGTATGTATCTACTTATATGTATGTATGTATGTATGCATGTGTATGTATGTATGTATGTATGTATGTATGTATGTATGTATGTATGTATGTATGTATGCATGCATGCATGTAAGCATGTATGCATGCATGTATGCATGCATGTACGTATGCATGCATGCATGCATGCATCTATGTATGTAATATGTATGTATATATGTTTGCATGTATGCATGTGTGTAATATACATACTACATGTTGCATATCTACTTTTAATTCATTATATATGTGTGTATATTTATTTATATGTGTTAAAGGATGCATTTCATCATATACTAGCTATAGCATGCCTATAGTACCAAAATATTAACAAAAAACCCACGCCAAAAAAAAAACACGTTCGCAACGTTTTAGCAAACGTCTAGGCCCAAACGTTGCTATGTTGCTAACGCGTTAGCAACACGTTGCCTTGGACGTTGCTAACAACTATGACACATACACATACACATATACACACACACACATATTGTATGTATGTATGTATGTATGTATGTATGTATGTATGTATGTATATGTATATGTATATGTATATGTATATGTATATGTATATGTATATGTATATGTATATGTATATGTATATGTATATGTATATGTATATGTATATGTATATGTATATGTATATGTATATGTATATGTATATGTATATGTATATGTATATGTATATGTATATGTATATGTATATGTATATGTATATGTATATGTATATGTATATGTATATTATATTATATATATATATATATATATATATATATATATATATATATATATATATATTGATATATAGATAGATAGATATAGATAGTCTCACACACACACACACACACACACACACACACACACATATATATATATATATATATATATATATATATATATATATATATATATATATATATATATATATATATATATATATATATATATATATATATATATATATATATATATATATATATATATATATATGTGTGTGTGTGTGTGTGTGTGTGTGTGTGTGTGTATGTGTGTGCACACACACACACACACACATATATATATATATATATATATATATATATATATATATATATATATATATATATATATATATATATATATATATATATATATATATATATATATATATACATAGTACAAAGTGAGTTTTAAAAACGAGTTTTAAAAACGGGTTTTTAAAACGTTTAGTACGTAGGGTACTAAAAAAAATGGAAATAAAAAACGAGTATTATATTTTGTCGCAACATTAATTTTTTTTTTTTCAAAAAAACCATGAATAATGCATGTCTAGCATTCATTTACATATCTAGTGGTGAAAACACATAAAAAACTTAATCTACAACCTTATAGAACTTAGAAGACAATACTAGAGTAGAATGTAGATATCAATGATAAACCGTGAATGTCAGAACTGATGAGTCATAAGTTACTCAAATCTTATACAAGAATGGTAAAACCATATCATAAGCCTAAATCCAACAAGATACATCCATGATCCATCATCCAACTGATCACTATCACACTATGTCCAAAATATATGAAGCATGCTATACAAACTAAAGTCTAAGATGACTCTGCAATGTCCTCGGTAGAGACATCATCTATGGGCTCATCATCAAATGTGCTAGCCCATGACGATGTACTATCTGAGTCTGTATGTCCAAATGTAGCTGCAATCTGAGCCATCTCTCGTCCCAAGTCATCATCTCCACTAGAAGATGCGGCTGAATCCTGCTCCCAATCCTCTCGAACAACTGGATGATCTCTCTGAGTGGTAGAGGATCCACCACCCCTTCCACGACGTGGTCTACCCCTTCTTGAAACATACTTCTGTGGATTCCGGCTAGTGGATGGTAATGATGGATCACCTACATAAACAATGCATATATATGAGAGAAAATCATAGCAATGGGCATACTTGTGTAACATGTTACGTAATACTAAATAGTATTACAACTTTACAATTTACCTACCCCTTCGAGTGCGGCTACGAGTTTGTCGTACAAATCTCTGAGACTCCTCTGCAAGCATAGCAAAGATATCCCTCTCTTCCTGAGGGATTTGAGGAATATCTTTGACTTTACCGATATCAACTAGATCAACATTTACCTGCAAAATTCAGTTTTTTAATCAAAATTCAGTCTAGACTCTAGTCAATAGCTTTAAGCTTTCATGAAACTTCAAATTTAGAACTTACCTGTAGTGGGGCTATGTTGATCCCTTTAGTCTCTAACAACTTGAGGTTACAATGGCAATAAACCAATCTCTCAAGTTGTTGAGGACTCAATCTATTCCTTTTTTTCGTATGGAATAGAGCCCATGTACTCCAGTTCCTCTCTGCAGGACCTGTGCTACAATCTTGCGAAAGAAT
>CM035424.1:79433443-79753443 GCA_020310875.1 Ceratopteris richardii | reverse complement strand
TGAAGGACTATTTTTAAATTTTTCTTTGATTAGATGTGCATGAATTTTTCATACCAATCCTGAAGAACTTGTTTGAGTCCATACAATGCTTTCATTAATTTACATACCAAGAATTCTTTTCTTTTTCCCTCAAATCTTGGAGTTTGATTTATACACGTCCTTATGTAAAACACCATTCAAAAAAGCTTTCATCAAGCTGATGAAAACCAAAATGTGAAGCAATGGTAACAACACATATAACTATAGTCATATGAGAGGTAGGAGAGACTGCCTCATCATAATCTATACCATAGTTGCATCGCAACGCGTTGCGAACGGTTCGCAACTTCGCAACGTTGCTGCGTTCGCAACGCGTTGCTTTGCATGCTATTTTTTTTGAAGTTCCAAAAATTACCCAAAATTATATTTTCCTTAAGAGAGGAAAAATTATTAATCATATGTAAAATGTCCAATACATGCAATGAAAAGGCATGGAGAATGAGGAAGACATGAAAATCCATAAAAGTATAGAGATTCATTTGTGTATGATTTCATGTATGGGTCTTATCACTATAGCTAGATATTTTTGATTTCCCATGTTCTTCTAATGCACTTATAGATCATAGACAAAAGTTTCATCCTTAGCCTTTGCCCTTCAAAGCCAAGGGTACTCTTCTATGATGATTGATGTGACTACTTAGTACAAGCATTGCCGTGAATGTTGAATTGTGTAGGGACTAATCTAGACTCAGTAATCTATAGACATCACCCTCAATGTTGAATTGTGTATGGACTAATCTAGTCTCAATAATCTATACTATATATGTCCATGTTTGTCTTATACTATACTATATATGTATGTTTGTATATATATAATTACAAATATGCATGTGTATGTATGTATGTATGGATTATGCATGTACGTATGTATCTACTTATACGTACGTACGTAGGTATGCAATGTATGTATGTATATTCGATATTGTCAGCATGCCCAGCTGTGTCAGTTAGTTTTCATAGAACAATGAATCTGCTGATTCAAACAGATGTATTCATGACAGAGTCATCATAAAATGTAATCAATCAATTAATTATTTCACTTTTCATGTCAGGCTGTCTTTTTACTTTTGAACATCAGATGTGATTGAAGAATCATATAGTGTGCCAGATTATGTCTTGTCCTTTATTTTTGTTTCAATATCAGATTCTCAACACCCGTTCAGAGGGTGGTTCTTTAGAGCATCTGCTGCATGTAGAATGGCTGGAGTTAAATCACTGATCTTAATTTTGTGCTTTTGTGTGTGCTCACTTGTTTTGACATGGCTATAATCTATGTTAGTTCCGTGTTGAACATGCAATTCATTAAGCAAAGGTGACATTGTGCTCAGGTTTGATGGCACTGGTGGTCCAGATTACTTAAAGCAATATGTAGCATCAACAGGTCTCCCTGGTCCAGTTAGCCTTTTTTCTGACCGATTTAGAGGGCATTCAAACAGCCTGAATGGTCGAGAAGTCCGAAAGGCATCATCAGAAGACCCTCTGCAAAATGCAGATATCAAGCTCATTGGTCCAAGGCAGCAAAGTGGTGAAATTACCGTTTCGAACAGAGTGGATGACTCTTTATCAGATAACGATAGAAGTGATGCCCAAGTTCCTAATAAATCCTTACATGAAGATGCAGGTATACAAAACATTACTCAGGATGAAATTGCTGGTGACACTTCCATTGACAGTACCACTGCTAGAAAAACAGTGACTGCTGAATCTGCATCAACCTTGAAGATTGGTTTAGACTTTAACGATGATTTTTATCCCTCTGGTGGTCCTGTACAGGGAGTTTTCTTGACTGATCAGAAAATGTCTCAGGATGTAATTTCAAAGAATGATGTCCAGGAAACTCTTTCGGTGGCTATCGATGTAAATGTCCTTGGTGTGCATGAACCTGAACATGAAGGCCAGATTGATTATTATGAAGCACAAGCAGATGCATTCAGTGAGAAAGAAACAACATTTGGGGAGGCTAATGGTAGCTGGAAATTCCCGTCACTTTCTACAGTTATACTTGGAAGCAAAGACAATACCATGAAAGTGAGAAAGAGCCTTCTTCGCTGGCAGTCAGGACCTTATTCAGCTGCTGCAGAGGCATGGGCACAAACGAGGCAGCAGTTAGGAAATCTTGGTAGTTTCGAGAGAGAAAAATTCAATAAGCTTCCCATCGGTGTGAAGTCTACATCTGATCTCGAAGGTGTAGCAGTTCCTTTTGGCAGGGAGGAGGGTAGAGAACGGGAGGGTGTAAGCCAGTCAACATTGTTCAGCTTTACAGAACCACTAGGTAGGGTTCTAACAAGTAGCTTAGAAGTTGTGGCAGATATATATACTGCAGCATCTGCAAAAATTTTCAGAAAGGATGAGGGAGAGGAAGTGGGGCAGGCACCTTCTTACTTGTCAGAGAGAGCTGCTTCAATGTTGGTCAGTTTTAATTAAGTAGCTCTTATAAGGATTTTTAGATTGAAAGTATCCATGGCACTTATGGAATGTTTGTATGTATTCAGGAGACTGAAAGAAGCTCAAACAAATTGCCACCTATGGTTGAGATGCGATATAAAAATGGAATCTACAGAGGGAGGTGTAACGGGGGCTTGCCAGAGGGAAAGGTGCTTTGCATTAAGATTTTGCTTTTAAGATTTCAATAGTTGAAGCTTCTGATGGCTTTATTGAAATTTATCAGTGGTGTTTACTCTTCTCAGGGACGCCTTAGCTATGAGGATGGTAGTTTCTACTACGGTTTTTGGAAACGAGGCAAACGGGCAGGGTTTGGATCATTTTACTATGCTAATGGTGATGTTTTTCAGGGCTATTGGCGTGATGATCAAAAGCACGGGAAGGTGCTCGATAATCCTGTTTAATTATCAGCTTTTGTTCATTGAGGCGAATCATCACAATGGTTTGCTTGCTGCTGCGTTTTGCAGGGGTGGTTTTATTTTCATAGTGGTGATAGGCTATATGCTGACTTCTGGAAAGGCAAGGCAAATGGAGAAGGAAGATACTATTCAGCCAAAGGTGATGTTTTTTTTGGACATTTTAAAGAAAGCTGGAGACATGGGGAGGCTCTTTCGATAGAGAGTGGAGCAAGGTAACCCATATCCTGGTGTTGCGCCTAGGCAGTTCCCTCTCTTTTTATTTTTATTTTACTTTATTATTATTATTAATAATTTTGGGGCTTCGCTAATAGCATGCTGTTATTCAGGTGGTCAGAGGTGTGGGATCATGGCATATTGATCTCGCGTTCACGAATCGAAGGCGTTGATCAGAATTAATTTTTAGAGTGCAAGAATTTAACTGATTGCAATGTGGAGCTTGGATCTGCAACACCTTACTGCTCAAATTGAAGTTGCTTGTAAGGTTTTCAAATTCATTTAATATTCCTATTAAATTACTTGCCTGCTTGTACATATCCCTGATTGAATGTACATCAAAGATCCAAAGGCAGAAATCTGGTATTGCTACATTGACTCGAGCTATTGCATTGAGAAGGCAGCCATGTAATTTAGCATTCAGTAAATTATCAAGCATGGGATATTGACGATGGTGTAAGAATTGAGGTCGTTCTTAAACCCATGGGGGGTTCTTTGTATCCATACTAAGATACTAGTGCAAAGGTGCGGATGTAAGAAAGGATTTCATGAACTCCTATTTTACGACCATGCACGGACTGAGTTTCTTTGTCCCCTGTATAAAAATCATGGATCATATGACTAAGTGGACCGGAGGCAATGTAAAATGGTTTCAGGTGATAATTTATCTTGTAGATATGCAAAGGTAGATGGTGGAGCGCCAAAACCCAAGGATGACTTTGAGACTTCTTAATGAAGCCACTATTTCTCTTTCTTTTAATCTCATGTTGTTCGGCTATTTATGGGCTCCTCTAGCTGAGGTGAGCTACGTTTCTAAGATATTTGAAAATAAGTATTTTAAACAAAGACGTAATCGAAACTTGTACTTCGTGACTGACCATTTAGAGAGCGTCGATATCAAATTTTGTTCCTAACGTGTGATATGAGGCCGTACTAAACATGATGAAGTTCTCGCTGAGTAATCAAGCACTTTTCGTCATCCTCCATGTTGTTTAAAATCTTATCCTTTGTGTGGTGTTGTATGGTATGCATTCAAGGAACATGGATTGTGATGATATGATGGTGGGCTCCTGCTATAGTTGTAGTTAAAATTAAAGTCTTTTATTGTCTAATGTTATATCAATGTCAACGAGCACTTTGCCTAGTGTCCAGCATTTGAGTGCTTCCCAACAACCACCTCGTTGAAGGAAATCACTATTTTGAGTATGTATTACAAGACCATGAATATATAAAGGTATGAATATCATGTCATAAAATAGTCTTTGGTTTTTGTTATCTGTTTTAATATTTTCAAACGCTAAACTTTTGTCACAAGAGCTCTATCATCGTGTTAGGATGCGCAAGTTTTAATGCTTGCAAGTGTGTTATGCTATAATTCACTCCACCACACCACAGTGGTAGATAATGAAAAACAATCCTAGGACTTCCTTGTATATAAAAAAAATTTAAATCCTAGGAATCATGCCATCAAAACAATATAATCGTGTTAGAAGACTTTATGTCAGAGCGATGAGCTATTCGGTAAACAATGTCAATCAGAAAAAAAACATGGCTACAAAATGCATCATAGATTTTGTTTTGGTCTCTTGCACATTGCGCGTGTCATATGATTCCCGATCTAAAAAGCAAACATAGGTATTGTGTAACTCTTTGAAACTATGTTAATTTTCGTTGAGTTTCTATGGTGCATGCAAATGCGACACCATATTCACAATGATAACACAAAGTTCATGATAACTTGCAAGTGACGGTAATGAATAAGTGGAACTAATTACATGTGAATGTGGCACATTAAGTAGGGAATAATCCTTATTTTAAAAAGGAGGAAATCATGTCCTCTATCTTTGTGGCATCCGAAAAGTGGAGTCTTGTAAGGGGTTGAATTCTAGATACTCGTGTTTCCTTTGAAAATGTGAAAATTGATCCACATCATTACAAAAAGTGTTAAAATATATACATTTCTAGGGCAAGCTCAAGTTTTGTTTTTCATAAAATAACTTCATTTGAAGGCTTTTGAACCTTAGGAAAGTCAAAGTTCAAAGATGAAGGCGCAACCTTATCCAAAAGGAGGGCATGTGAAGAGACATGGAGGACATATGAAGAGTCATAGAAGGCTCCCAAAGCTATATAAACACCATCCAAGCTCATTCAAGGTGTGTGTGGATGCTAAGAAGTCGTGGTGCTGCAGACATATGTGTCATTGAGCCATAGGCTCTCATAGATGCTCTTATTCTCTTGTATATCTCTCCTACCCTTTCCAAAAGGTGCTCCATTTCTGTAGCAGCCTGTTAGGACTTCAATTTCTCTTTGTAGGAAGCTCCATTCTGAGAGTTCTTGTACTTGCTGGAAAGCTTATAAAGCAAGGATTCTATTCCAAAAAGAATTTTGGCAAAACTCTTCTTGTACTGTGAGATATTATTATTTCTTTGTCTGCTGTTCTGTCCCGAAACCTGCTAGGAAAACTGGGCTGTCTTGTGTGACTCAGTTGACAGGTCTACAGGTGTCCAAATCCAATGCTTGATAGCTCATTGGAAAGCCCTTACTGTCTAGTTTGTGTGGCTAAAAGGGTTTTGTGATTGGATTCGGGAATTGGGAGATATACCAGTTTTAGTGAGTACTGGTCTGAGGGCAGATAGGTCTTGGGAAGGGTCCAAGCTTCTTGTTGTGCATTTGGAGGAGAAATCTTCCAACAGTGGTATCAGAGCTCCTTGTGGACATCAAGGAGAGTACAAAGAAGGAGGCCAAGCCAAGGAATCAACCATTGAATCCTTTTCAAAGCTTGAAGGAGGTTGCAAACTTGGAACCAAGGGGGAGCTTCATCTTCATCACACAAAGGGACTTCATTTTCAACAAAGGAGGTAATCCCACACCATATTTCAATTTTAGGTGATTCAAGAGGATGGGAGAGGTATCCAACCAGATTGAGAAGTTGGACAAAGACAACTTTCAACCTTGGAAGTTTAGGATGACAAACTTCATCATGAGCAAGGACTTAGGAGGCATAATCAATGGAGGTGATGTCAAGCCAATTGCTGCGGATCCAACTAACCCTACCGACCAAGAAAGGAGAGCAATTAGAGAATGGGAGGTAAGAAATAGAAGGGTTATGTTTATGATATCTCAGCATGTAAGCAACACAATGATAGGTCACATTCAAAGCATGGAAACGGCCAAGGAGATGTGGGAATATTTGGAGAAGATGTTCACCACAAACACAAAGGCAAAGAAGGTACAACTCAAAAATGAACTCAACAACTTGAAGAAAGGAGGTAACCAATCCATACATGATTACATAATTAAAGCCAAAGGTATTAGAGATTCATTGGCAGCCATAGGACATTCAATTGATGATGATGACATGGTTGCATTTGTACTTAATGGTCTTAAAGATGATGACAAGTGGAGGAACTTCATATCCTCATTGTATGCTAGGGAAAACATGCCTGATTTTGATCAATTGAACACTTTAATGGTTAATGAAGAAATATTGCAAGGTGGAAGCAAGGGCAAAGGTGCCCAAGGTCAAATGCTATATGCAGGTAGAGGAAGAGGCAATGCATCAAGAGGTAGAGGAAGAGGAAGGCAAAGCCAAAGCAAGCAAAGTGACAACCAAGAGGACTCAAATGAAGGCTCATCTTCAAATGGAAGATGTAGAGACAGGTGATAACACCGAGCATGAGATCAAACACATTGGAGATGTCAAATTTCAGGATGGAAAGAAGAGCAAGACACTATCCGAGGTATTATATGTCCCTACTATTACAAAGAATCTCATTTCTGTTGGTCAAATGGTAGATAAAGGATACCAAGTGAAGTTCAATAGCAAAGGTTGCTTCATAGAGGATCCAAAGAATGGATTTCAGCTTGTGGCAAAAGGAGAGAAGCATGGAAGGATGTTTACTCTCAATATCAACCAAAACCCCAACAAGGTAATGTTCATCACTTCAGGAAATAGAAGAATTGCAGATTTGGATTTGTGGCATAAAAGGATAGGACATGTAAACATTGAAAAGCTAAAGAACATGGAGAAAAGTGCATTGGTCAAAGGGCTTCCAAACTTCTCAACATCACATCTTCATGAGGTATGTGAAGCTTGTCAATTTGGGAAGCAAACTAGGTTGCCTTTCAAGTCAAGCAAGTATGTTTCTCCAAGGGTTTTGGATTTAGTGCATACAGATGTATGGGGACCTTCAAGAGAACCTTCACATGCAGGTAATAGGTACTTTGTTACCTTTATTGATGATTGTTCAAGGAAAATTTGGTTGTATATAATCAAGCAAAAATCAGATGTGTTTGAAGTATTCAAAAAGTACAAAGCACTTGTTGAGAATGAAACAGGTCATAAGATTAAAACCCTAAGGTCAGATGGAGGGGGAGAATATTTCTCCAATGAGTTCACAAGGTTCTTAGAAGATGAAGGCATAAGGAGGCAATACACATGCAGGTATACCCCTCAACAAAATGGTATTTCAGAAAGAAAGAATAGACAAATTGCAGAGGTAGCTAGATGCATGTTGAATGAGATGAATGTACCTTTCTCATATTGGGCTGATGCAGCAACCACAGCAGCATATATTATGAACAGGATACCAACTTCAGGAGTTCATGATCTTACTCCAGATGAGGTATACTATCAAAGGAAACCAGATTTGTCTCATTTAAGGATTTTTGGTTGCATATGCTATGTTCATGTCCCACAGGAAGTAAGAGAAGGTAAGCTTGATGCTAGGGCTGAAAAATGCATTTTTGTTGGCTACTCAAATGAGCAAAAGGGGTACAGGTGTTATAATCCGGTCACTAAAAATCTTAGAGTGTCAAGGGATGTTGTGTTTGATGAGTTAAAACCTTGGTATGGAGGTGTGAATGATTTGCAGGAAGAAGACCTTGTACATGCAGATCAGGTACATGAAGAGCAAGTGCAAGTTAGCACTACATTGAGTGGACCAAGTATGCCAAGTCCTTCACAAAGCTCATCATCATGGAAGGGAAAGCAAAAGGAGTTAGAGCATACATCAGAATGTAGCCACAATAGAGGTAATGGAGGTAACTTGGTAAGAGATTTTCATTCAAGTGAAGATGAAGATGAATTTGAAGAAGTTGTTACTCCTGAAGTGCAAAAGAAACGGACATTGAAGAAATATCCAATCACAGGTAGTGAAAGGAGGTCAGAAAGGGTAAAACATCCTATTCAAAAGCTCACTTATGATAGCTTTATTGCAAAGCATTATGCTTACATGACACAGGTTATCAAAGATAAGGAACCATCAAGCTATGAGGAAGCTAGCCAACACAAGGAATGGAGAGATGCTATGGATGAGGAGATTCAAGCTCTCAAGGAAAACCAAACTTGGGAATTGGTACCTAGAGAAGAAGGCATGAAGGTAGTCACAAACAAATGGGTGTACAAAGTCAAAAGGAATTCAGATGGATCTTTGGCAAGGTACAAAGCAAGGTTAGTAGCTAAGGGCTACACACAAACATATGGGCTTGATTATGAAGAAACTTTTAGCCCTGTTGCAAATAAGAATACAATTAGGACTTTGATTTCAGTGGCTGCTTCTAAAAGATGGAGAATGTATCAATTGGACATTAAAAATGCTTTTCTTAATGGAAATTTGGAAGAAGTGGTTTATATGTATCAACCCATAGGTTATGAAGATGAAAAGAAGCATGATTTTGTATGTAAACTAAAGAAGGCTTTGTATGGGCTCAAGCAAGCACCTAGAGCATGGAATCAGAGATTGGTTGAGTACCTAATGAAGTGTGGTTATGTTGCAAGTGATTCAGATCCTTCACTTTACATCAAAAGGGTTGATGGAGAATCTATATACATATGCATATATGTTGATGATCTTATCATAACAGGTGATAATGATGCAGGTATCAAAGAAATTAAGGCAAAACTTGGGAAGGAATTCAAGATTTCAGATCTTGGAATCCTCAAATACTTCTTGGGCATTGAGGTTATGTACAAAAATGATGGTCTCTACTTAATGCAAAGAAAATATTTGTTGGATGTATTGTACAGGTTTGGAATGAGTGGATGCAAACCACTAAAGCAACCAATGGATGTAAATACCAAACTTAGCTCCACCCAAGGAGAAGAACTTGAGGACATTCATACCTATAGGAGCCTAATAGGCTCACTTATATATGGAACCATAACTAGACCTGATTTGGCATTTAGTGTAGGAGTACTTTCTCAATACATGCATGCTCCTACTAATGATCATTTGAATGCAGCAAAGAGGATACTCAGGTACATCAAAGGTACAATAAATCAAGGACTTTTCTATGCTTATGGAGGAGCATTAGAGCTCAAAGGATATGCGGATGCTGATTGGGCGGGCTCCAAAGATGATAGAAGAAGCACTACAGGTTATGTGATCATGCTAGGAAACAATTGTGTATCATGGAGTTCAAAGAAGCAACCCACGGTTGCTTTGTCTTCAACCGAAGCTGAATATAGAGCCTTGGCCCAAGCTACATGTGAGATAATGTGGATGAAAAAGCTAATGAAAGACTTGAATGTGCAGGTTGGATCAGTTCCTTTGTTTGGAGATAATATATCAAGCATATATCTTGCAAACAATCCCATGTTTCATGCAAGGAGCAAACACATCGAAGTCCACTATCATTTCATAAGGGAGAAGGTGCTTGAAAAGGAAGTGGATATTCATCATGTAAGTACAAGGGACCAGGTAGCTGATCTACTAACAAAGTTCTTGGATGCTGGAAAGCTTGCCAAGCTGAAGCAAGCCATACAACTCAAGGAACCAACTTCAAATGCAAAAGAAACTTGAGCTTGAGGGGGAGTGTTAAAATATATACATTTCTAGGGCAAGCTCAAGTTTTGTTTTTCATAAAATAACTTCATTTGAAGGCTTTTGAACCTTAGGAAAGTCAAAGTTCAAAGATGAAGGCGCAACCTTATCCAAAAGGAGGGCATGTGAAGAGACATGGAGGACATATGAAGAGTCATAGAAGGCTCCCAAAGCTATATAAACACCATCCAAGCTCATTCAAGGTGTGTGTGGATGCTAAGAAGTCGTGGTGCTGCAGACATATGTGTCATTGAGCCATAGGCTCTCATAGATGCTCTTATTCTCTTGTATATCTCTCCTACCCTTTCCAAAAGGTGCTCCATTTCTGTAGCAGCCTGTTAGGACTTCAATTTCTCTTTGTAGGAAGCTCCATTCTGAGAGTTCTTGTACTTGCTGGAAAGCTTATAAAGCAAGGATTCTATTCCAAAAAGAATTTTGGCAAAACTCTTCTTGTACTGTGAGATATTATTATTTCTTTGTCTGCTGTTCTGTCCCGAAACCTGCTAGGAAAACTGGGCTGTCTTGTGTGACTCAGTTGACAGGTCTACAGGTGTCCAAATCCAATGCTTGATAGCTCATTGGAAAGCCCTTACTGTCTAGTTTGTGTGGCTAAAAGGGTTTTGTGATTGGATTCGGGAATTGGGAGATATACCAGTTTTAGTGAGTACTGGTCTGAGGGCAGATAGGTCTTGGGAAGGGTCCAAGCTTCTTGTTGTGCATTTGGAGGAGAAATCTTCCAACAAAAAGCAAACCAAAATATCATTCACAATATATGTAATGTAGATGCAATGATCAAGATCACCATGATGAAATCCTTCAAAGAGCATGGATAGCTAGTGCTTATGATCACACATTGTGCTTAGTTTTAATGTAGGAAGTCTTCTTTACTTCACACATTATTGAAAGTATTATGATTGCATGGATGCGTGGCAATTACGATTCCAATTCATAGTTTTGTAATTTGTATTGGAGGGACTATTTTTTGACTTATGGATTGGATAGTACATGTCTCAAGTTTAAATTGAAGAGACTATTCTTTGACTTATGGATTGGATAGTACATGTTACCCTTCTTTGATTATGCAGAATGACTAGATTTTTGCTTATTACTAGAAGAGCTCCATTTACCTTTGCCCTTTTGATTTGCTAGGAAAGCTTGATATGCAACACACATAATGGACTTGTTTTGCCTAAACTGATCTTCTTGCAATATAACAAAGACTAACTCTTCAAATGTTAAGGCATTTTGATTGCCTTTCATCATCAAACGAAGAGCAGAAGCAAAACTCCGATATGAATCGGGAAGACCATTCAGAACAGTATGCATAAGTGAACGATTAAGCAAGACTTCATCAACAAAAATCAATTGTTCTTTCAAATCTTTGATCTTTGTTAGAAAACAATCCATTGAATCATCTTCATTCATGTGCTCACTCTCCAATTGTTTTCGGAGGTAAGCAACCTGAGCCTTATTCCTTGCTTGGTATAAAGTCGTATGTATATCCTAAGCATCCTTAGCCATTTTGCAAGAGTGAATACGAGAAATAATGGCATATTTGACAGACAAGGATCAATGCATGTGCTTGAGCATCTGTGCTATCCTAATGAATTTGCTTTGCAGTAGGTGCAGTAGGAACTGCAACACGAATAGGAACATGAAGAATATCATCTTCAACATCGTCTGCATCACCTTCAACAACTGTGTTTATAGATGTAATAGGACGTTTTTAAACACCCTGCATAATATTCCAAAGTCCTTTTGCAACCAATACATGATGCATCATATAAGCCCATAATGGATAATTGGTATCGTCCAACTTATCTTCAAGAGCCAACATACAAAATACATCACTGCTTTCAGCTATGGCCACTGACTAAAATACCCTGATGTAGAAAAATGGCTATCTCAAAAAGTTGAACAAAACTATCATGTCGAGTTCTCCTAAACATGTAGCAGACTTCGAGACACTTACACTGGCGAACCGAAATTTGTATATATCTTTCGCACACATTGCGATAGTGCATTCGAAGGTTGAAACAAGCTCAGATCGCAATTTTAGCACAAACAACAAAATTGTTTTTATCTCATAATCACCTTGAGAATGCTCACCAAATTCTGTGCGATTCTAAGACTGTGACCAAAGGGGTGTTGATGACACCCTAGATGAAGCGACGACCTGTTTTGATACCAATTGTTGGAATTCGAGGTCTATGAAAGCACGCAAACAACACAAGGAAGAAGAAGAAGCTTGGTGCATAACACAAATATTGAATGTATTACCACTAGAATATACAAAGATAAGTGTCTCACTCGGGTTATAGGCGTATATACAAGCCAAGGGAAAAAAACCTCTTAAAGCGGGAAAAAGGGCCCGACATTCCTAGTGTGTTCACATACATCACTACCTAAATATATCAATAATCAACATGTGAGTTTATCCAAATTGAGAATGAGACTTGATTACTTACAAGTCTTGGATCAAGACGTGTAGGCGAAAGTGTTCATGGAATGGTACTCTATTTGCAATATGGAACAATGAACCTTTGTATACTAGTGAGCCTTAGTAATCTATTTAAAATTATAGGCATCATATTTAAAATCAAAATCACCAAAGGGTCTTGTGAACATGTTTCAATTCACTTCAGCCAGAGAAAAGAGAAATTGATGGAAATACAAACTATAATTTCACTTGGTGAAATAAGACTATAACAATATTGATGATACATCATTGTATATCTATATTAAAAGCTATTTCTTTTAGTTTTTGCTATGAGTATCGACTTTAGAAACACTGATCCTCGCCAATACTTAGCATATAAAGAAGAAAAACATTCTCAAGAATGTAGTATACGTCTGTATATCTCTTTCACAATTTATGTGTTCCTCAATCCTATTAGATTTCTGTCTCTTTTGCCTGTGGATTCAGGTTGCAAGACTTCAGATTGCATTTTGTTCTTCGCGTCCAAATAGTTTTGATTGAAAATTTTGTGTATTATTGATACACACAAAAACTATGTTTTCCTTCGGCTAAACTATCGTCACAATGTGACAATGTTCAAGTAGAGGTATTGCTTCTAGTGTTTCCCTAATATTGAAAATCATTGTAGAAATGAAAAATGTTGATGGAATGAGTCAACTTATGATTGACAAATTGGATAAGAATAACTTTCATGCTTGGAGATTCAGAATGATAAATTTCTTGATGAGAAAGACTATTGGAAGTACATCGAAGGACAAAATGGAAACTCCTTGCAACTACTAGAGAGGAATTAGATTGCAAACTAGTTTAAATCATAAGATAAGTGGAATCAAGGAGCATGGAAGGTAGTGTACTGACTGTTTTTTAACAAGATATGATGATTGATACATGCTTGATGCAAAAACTCCAAAAGAGGCTTCGAATAATTTGCTCACATTGTATGAGACAAATACAAAGACATGGAAATAATCTCAAGAATGAGTTGCATACATTAGAGAAAAAGAGCATGTCTCTAAGTGAATATACCTTAATAATCAAAAGTATATGTAATTCACTTGCATCTATTGGTGTCATTGTAGATGAGGATGATAAGGTTGAAGTGTGCCTTCCTGGTTTAGGAGCTACATACAAGCAGTTCAGAACTTCTATCTAAACTAGGGAGAATATGCCAAATTTTGTTGATCTTGTGTTCATGTTAATAATTGAAGAAAAGAGCCTCAATGAAGACTAAAACGCATAAGAAAAAGCTACTTTTGAGTAGTATTCTACTCTGGTAGAGGAAGAGGGCAAGGTAGAGGCTTCAAAAGTGGAAGAGGGAACAATAACAAGGATGAATGTCACAACACACTAGTGCAAAAGGTAGAGGAGAATTTTGAGGTAGGGGGAGCCAAAGAGACTACATAAATTCCAAATAAATGATTTAGGTAATGACACTAAGGGATTTTCGAAAACCTAGTCACTTTGGATATGATTGTAGGTTGAAGAATCAAACAATAGAAAGCAACAAAAAAAACTATGCATCCACAAATGTAGATCATCTAGGAAAGTTGTTCATGGTCCAATATCACATGGTGAACACAATGTCTGTTGATGTTTTAAAATTGAATGGTAATGTCTTGTATATTGATTCAAGTGCTTCAATTCAAATGATAACCATGTAAAATTCACATGATAACCATGTATAATGGTTTAGTAGTTTGCGCAAATTGTAAATTCTTGATCTATCGAAATAGGTGATGATACATCACATCCTATCGAGTATACACGAAACATAGCGTTACTCATGGAGGATGGGAAAGTAAAACATCTGCGGATGTACTATATGTTCCAAATATAACAAAGAACCTAGTTTCTGTTGGACAAATGGTTGACCAAGGATTACAAATTAATTTCAATTCCAATGGTTTATATGTATAAGTATACAAACAAAATAGAATGTTGATAGTCAAAGGTAACAAAGTGGGTAGGATGTTTACCTTGAATGTGAAGATTCCTAAAATGAATGCAACCATGTTTGCAAAAGGTGAAGCTATTATTGCCACATAGAGATGGTGCAAGCAAATTGGACATGCAAATTTGCAGAGGTTAAAGTCAATGTAGTCAAATGGGCTTGTCAATGAACTACCAAAATTTAAAGTTGCAAATATGCAAAAGCTATGCAAAGCATATCAATTCGGTAAATAGTCAAGAGCACTGTTTCCACATAACAAACATGTTAGTGAGAATGTGCTATAGATAGTGCATACATATGTTTGGGGTCCTGAGAGACCACATCCATGGGAGGTTGCAAGCTTTATGTCAGGGTCATTGATGACCATACAAGAAAAATATGGGTATACGTCGTGAAGGAGAAGAGTGAGGTGTCTAATCACTTTCAAAATTCTAATGCTATGGAGGAAAAGCAAATAGGGAAGTATATTTAGACATTCAGATTTGATGGAGGTGAATACATATCAAATGGTTTCTACAGGTTTCTTAAAAGTCATGGAATTCGATGGTTGTTCTCATGCACGTACACGCCATAATAGAATTGTTGGAGCAAGACAATCAACAATTGGTGATTATATGAAGCTTAGAAATAAAGACATGAAGGAAAGATTGAAGTCTAAGATCATGAAGTGAAGTGAAGGTTCAGGAAGAAAAGTTCTATAAACATATGTACACTAGTTTTGTAAATACTTCATACACTTCTTCATGCAAGTCACCATTCAGAAATGCAGTTTTAATGTCCAACTGATGTACATTCCAACTATGATGTGCTGAAAAACACCAAAAGCAAAAGCTAAAGAGGAGGGAGAGAGATGTCGGACGCTGCTGGACGTTGCTGCTACTGTTCAACATCGACCTTACTCCCTAGGAATGTACTACTGCTGCTGACGGACGCCTAATCAACATCGTGGTGGTGGTGCTGAGGAGTCCATCGTGGACCTCTAACATGGGAGGAAGGAGCAAGATGGTCGGACGCTCTTGCATGAAAGATGTCGGACGCTGCTGGACGTTGCTGCTACTGTTCAACATCGACCTTACTCTCTAGGAAAGTTCTATTGCTGTTGTCGGACGCCTATTCAACATCGTGGCGGTGGGCTCAGTCGCGATTGATAGGGCCGGTGGTGTCCATCGTGGTTCTGGTGCTCCGTCGCGACTGACAAGGTGGTGTCCATCGTGGCGGTGGTGCTCAGTCGCGATCGACAAGGTGGTGTCCACCGTGGAGGCGATTGACAAGCGACACGAGTGACGCTTTCGCGATTGACAACGTGGTGTCCACCGTGGAGGCGATTGACAAGAGACACGAGTGACGCTTTCGCGATTGACAACGTGGTGTCCATCGTGGCTTTGGTCCATCGCGACTGATGCACGGGTCTCCCACGTTTGTGTGCGTGCCCCGACTCGTTCTGCCGGTTTAGTTCCCGACTGACTGGGTACCCGCCGCGTCGCCGACTCCCTGGAAACCAGCTCTGAGCCGCCTCCCTGACAACCAGCTGCCAGGGTTTCGCGCTGCGTCTGCCAGCCGTCCAGCTTTTCCGGGCCGCGCTCTGTCCGCTCGTGGGCTCATGCTTCTTTTAAGCCTTCCAAGATTCGGATCCTGACGCGGAAGGTGACGCCTGACGGCGCCTTTGATTCTTCCCCTCAGAGAATCTTCGCTTCCAGCTTAGAATATCTTAGCTCTGTTTGAAAGTTGTTTTCTCGAAAGTCCTCATTTAAAGTATTCTTGAAGGTACTCCTGTTTCGAAAGCCAAAATTTTGGTTTCTGATCAGGTAGTCCTAAAAAAAAAAGAAGGGAAAAGAAAAAAGAAAAAAGAAGAAAAAAGAAAAAAAGAAAAAAGAGAAAGGAAAAAAGAAGAAAAAAGAAAAAAAAGAAAAAAGAGAAAGGATTTGCAGAGGAAAAAAGAAGAAGAGAGCTTCCTTTTATTGCGGGATTTTTGGGCCTTTCGTGATGCTTCTCTTCTCAGAGTTTTAGAAAAAGATCTTCTTTTTCGGGGTGTCCCTCTTTTGCCATGGATTTGGCGACCCCCTCTCTTGTGAGAAGTAATCTGGCCCCTCCTCCCGGGGAGACCGATAACCTGGCCTCTTTGTTGGAGGGGGGCTCTTGTGCCGCCCAAGGGGCCCTCGAGTGTGCGGAACCCCCCTTGGTCTCCCTCAATAGATCCGCAATTTTGTCAACTCAGGAGGAGCTCAAGAGAGTTTGCCTCGTCGGCCAAATGTTCGGCCCTAAGCCCCCGCTCGAAACTGTGCGACAGTGGCTTCGCAACGAGTGGTTCCCCCGCGGGCTAGTTGTTTGTAAGTGTCAGTTCTTACCGGCAAGCCACTTGCTGCTAGTCTTTGAAAATGAAGATATGGCGTTTCGAGCCCTTAGTGTCGGAACTTGGCAACTCGGCCGGGCGACCCTGTGCCTATTCAGATGGTCCCCTGATTTTACTCCTGACAAATCGAAATCTCTTCGGTACCCCCTCTGGGTTGAACTCCCCAACCTGCCATACTTCTTGTACAACTTCGTATGGGACATCGTTTCTCCTATCGGCAAGCCGTTGGCCTCACGCGAGGACATTGGTGGTCTCATTTATGAAGGTGCGAGACACTCGTTCAACGCCCGGTGGCACCCCCAAATCTGTGTCGAGGCTGACCTCAGTATGCCACTCCCATCGAAGATCAAACTGGACTTGGGCGAAGGGGATGTTTGGGAGCAAGACATCAGCTACAAAAACCTTCCCAACGCGTGCTTTCGTTGTGGCCAACAAGGTCACAGGATCAAAGATTGCCTGTTGAGACGAAAAAGCAAGCGAAATCAAGAAGCCCCCAAAAATGCTCAAGACAGTAATGGAGCATTGAATCACTCGACGAAAGTAGAGGAATTCAAGGGTCCCCTTAATCCAGAAGCTGATGCAGACGGGTTCATAGAAGTCAGAAGAAGAAGGAAAAGAAGCCCTAGGGCAACCTCTGAGCGAAACAAGTCAGTTACCCCCTCCAGCAACCTGTATTGCAATCTGGAAAAGGAAATCAATGAGTTTGACTACCCAGGTGGGATCCAACTTGAGGAGGACACCGATGTCAAAGGCCTGGAGATCCCTGACACTAAAGAAACCTTGCAGGAGGGTTACACTACAAGCAAAGAAGACGGCTTTACTACTAGCAACGAAGATAACATGGATAGTGAAAGCTCCATCATCGGATCGACTATTCTGGAAACGGAGCTGAAAACGGTGCCCAGCTCTTCCCAGCAGGAGGCATCCCGCAAAGGAAAACAACCTATGGAGCTACCGTGGAAAAGCCCCCACAAGAACCTATTGCTAACTCGGGATCCGATCCGAGCGAAAAAGAAAGATGAACCCAAGAAAAGAAAGGACAAAGCTCCCTCCCGCAAAGAGGGATTACTACGACAATGATCATCATCTCGTTAAATGCTAGAGGGCTAACCGACCCCTCAAGAGCGACCATCATTGGTCAATGGCTTCGCGACATTAGCCTAAACCCAGATTTTATATGTATCCAAGAGATTAAAATTGACGGAGAAGACCTCCAGAAACGGCTTAGACATGTCTCCTCGACCCATGTCTGGATTTCAACGGTGCATCAGCGGGGGTCCGGCGGAACGGTAATCGGTATCAATCAACTCTGGCTTGAAAAGCTCGAGAACTCCTTTGAAGATAAATGTCATCGATGGATTGTTGTTTCTTTCGGTGCTCCCTTTTGTTTTACTTTAGTTTCTTTGTACGCCCCCAATGGGCAGTTAGAGAGACTTAACACTTGGGCCTCCTTGGACTCGATCCCCCACAACGTGCTTATCTGTGGTGACTTCAACATGGTCGAGGACCCAACGGACAGATGGATGGGCAAGGGTAGGGTCATCGATAGCCGGGAGAAAGAAACGTGGGACAAAACTAAACTACACTTGGATTTGGTCGAATTCAAAGACTCGAAGGGCTTTTCTTGGTCAAATCTCCAAGCTGGTGAGGACCTGAGGAAATCTAGACTTGATAGATGCTACATTTCCCAGAGTTTTACTCATCAGTGGGGCCACCTTTCCCTCTCGCAACGCACCGACCTCACCATCTCTGATCACTACCCGATCGTCATCACTTTTCAACCCCCCACCAAGATTCGTAAGGCTCCGTGGTTCCATGCCAGTGTGCCCTCCTTCTCTCTCCCCTCCGTCCATCAAGAAATTTCTGATGTGTGGAAGGAGGCATTTGCCTCTGGCTTGTCCCCAGCCAAGTGTTGGAGAAGTGCGGTCGATAAGTCACGACAGATCATGATTAGATCCAGGAAGATGCTAGAGACTGTGCGGCGGGCTCGTAGAGAAGCTCTATATCATAGACTCTGGCGGCTCGAGGAGGAAGTGAACAAAGGAAAATCTCAAGCCCAGAAAGGACTTCGAAAAATCAGAGCGCTGCTGAGATATGAGGAAAAATTTGCAAATTTTCTTCAAGGAGTGGTGGGCTGGCAAAGCTGACAAACCCACCAAAGAGATGTGCCGTATCCTCAAAAGGAAACACAACAGAGAATTGATCCCCTTATTGCTAGACGCAAATGGCAATGTATGCAATACGGAAGAAGATAATTTTGGGATCATTGAAGGGCACTTCACGAGAATCCTGGGGACCTCAAACCCCCTCTCCCACCATAGAAGGGACTGTATGGCAGCCATATCTAGGGTTTCCCCCCACAGGATACCACCCAACCTTCACTCTCTGCTTCATGCCTCTATCTCTGAAGCCGAAATCATTGAGGTCATCGATGCCCTCCCCTCAGGTAAAAGCCCGGGCCCCGACGGACTCACTAATGAGTTCTTTAAATCCTTCAAGTTGGTGGTTGCCACCCCTCTTCGTTTGGTTTGGCAAGAGGCACTCAAGTTTGGCGCGCTTCCTTCTTGCCTCAACAATGGCATTATCAAGTTAGTACACAAAAAAGGGGAAAAGAACAGAATTGAGAACTGGCGTCCCATTACAATGCTCCAAACAGGATACAAGATCATCACCAAAGTCATTGCCAACAGAATCTCTTGCCACTTGAGAGCGTGGCTAAGCGAGGACCAAAAAGGTTTCATCAAAGGCAGGTCAATTCTGGAAACCATAATAGATATCTGGGAAGGTCTTGAATTTGCAAATGAGTCTAAACAAGAAGTGGTTTTCCTCAAGATCGACTTTGATAAAGCCTATGACAGGCTAGAATGGGACTATATTCTCCAGTCGCTACAGGATCTTGGATGTAGTCAGAAATTCACCAAGATGATCGTGACCCTTCTCGGAAACGCTTCGACCCAAATTAACATTAATGGAAATCTTTCAAAGGTGATCAAACTTAGAAGATCTATCAGACAAGGGTGCCCATTGGCTCCCCTTCTCTTTGCCATTGCCACGGAAGGGCTTAGCAGGCTGGTGGAGCATCAGGTGGAAGCTGGTAACATTAAAGGCCTTCGTTTGCCGCATGACCACAGTCAGATCACCATGAGACTTTTTGCCGATGATATGAACGCTTTTGTGCACAATGATAGTACTAGCCTTGAGACGTTCTGGAAGTGTCTTGCTACCTTTTGTGAAGCCTCTGGATCCATGATCAACCACTCTAAGACCGCCTTTAGAGCTATTGGTGGGCCACAGCCTGACCTTCTCATTGATCATGGCTGTCAAATCATTCCGTAGGGCCAAATTTTCGGCTTCTGGGAATTCCCTTGGGGTTTGGCGTCTCTATGGAACAGCGGTGGAACTGGGTGCTTGCCAAACTCGAAAACAAGCTTAACTATTGGAGGGGTATGCAAATCAATCTTGCTGGCCGTGCTATGGTCATCAACACGTTCCTCTTATCATCTACCATTTATTTCCTTTCCTGTTGGAGACCGAAAGAGCAAGATCTGTCCAAACTGGATAGTATTTGTAGAAACTTCCTTTGGACGGGCGACCACAATAGGAGGGGGGTGCCTAAAATCAAATGGTCCATCTGCACCAGCCATAGAGATAGTGGGGGACTTGGTATCTTGGACATTGGGTGCATGGCTAACAAACTGTCGGCCAAATGGATGACTAAGGCTTGGTGCAACGGGGAGGCCTCGTGGGCCAAGCTGATCTTCAGAAACAAGAATGAGTTGGCGCTCATGGGCTTCCCAAATTGGAAGAATCTTGACATCTTGACCTTGCTGTTTTCCCCGATCCCCGTCTTCCCGAAAGGCTCTAATCTGGTGTGCTCCCTTTGGAAGAGTTGGAATAAAGTCAAAAGTTTCACAAGAATAAGTGAAGACTGGAAGTGGGCTGCCGGTATCAGACAAAACGACTCTATCTGGTTTCCGATCCATGGCATCCGGAGTGTGGAATCTTGGAACATTCAAAACGCCAAGAAGCTATGGAACAAAGGCTTCAAAAAATGGAAACATCTCTGGAAACAAGACACCAACCGCTGGATCAACTTTGAGGATATTGACCCTAGCATCAACATTTCGCAAGTAGAATGGAACACTTTGCAAAGCAGATTTCACGCCTGGGACCGACACAAAGTTCGCCTTCTCATGGGACACGACATGCCGAGCTCGCTTGGTCTCAAATGGCACAATGGGAACAGCCTATCAAAAATCCCGAACATCAAAGAAACGATCGACTATCAGGTTAACCTCAACAAAAAGTGGTGCCTGTCATGGACGCGGCTTCGGTGGGACATGAAGTTCATGGCTATCTGGCACACCCTCATAGAAATCAAAAAGTCTGTCCTCTTATGGCAAATTCATCATCACGGAATCTGGACCAACCTTAAGGCTAGCAAAATTTGTGGGATCCCTCCCTGGTGCAAACGCTGCCACCGGTCTATCGAAGATGTTTCACACATCTTCTTTACCTGCCCCAACTCCAACAGACTCTGGCAGGTGGTTGGAAAGAGAATTAGACTTCAAAAACGTCTCAGTTGGCAGCAAGCCCTGCTGGGAGAAGCGATCGGCTGCTCCGCGACTCTCTGGAACGCCATCAGAGGGGAGGTTCTATGGAAAATCTGGCGGGAAAGATGTGCTTTCAACTTCGGTGACTCCCCCAAGGAGTGGTCAATTGAGAAATCGCTGTTCCTCCTTGGCAAAAGGATTGTCAACTGTAAAAAATCCCCCCCCTTTAGGCATCATCAAGTTCTCCTTTTGATCGATAACAAGCTTAAACCCAAGTGGGCCCCACATGAGGGTGATGAGAGGGTAATTAACCTTCTTTGTAATGTCATCTAAGTTCTGTAAAAGCTTCCCCTGCTTTGTGGGATTTGGGGGGTCCCGTGGGCACTAGTCCCCTTCTCTTGTACTTTTCTTTATTTAAATCAAGTCCGGGAGAGTAGGCTATTGCCGAACTTCCTTTACATTAAAAAAAAAAACTATGATGTGCTGTAAGTGCACAGATGCTCCGAACAGTAGTCATACGACATGTAGGGGCAAAGGTCTCATCAAAATCAATGCCTCTTTCCTGTGCATAACCCTTTGCAACAAGCCTGGCGTTATACCTGTCAACTGTACCATCAGGTTTACGCTTCAGCTTGTGTAGCCACTTAGTGCCAATGGCCTTCTTGCCAGGAGGCAAGTCACATAAAGACCAAGTACAATTCTTCATTATTGCATCATATTCAGATTGCATAACAGCCATCCAATTTTTTGAATTTTGTGCTTCATCAAACGAAACAGGCTCAGTCTCATCACAGAGACGAGATGCAGACATAGCATAACAATCTGATGCAAAAGAGGCACTATGAGAGCCTAAACGAGTACGATATGACAGAGGTGCATCTAATTTGCTGTCACACAAAGCCTGCACCATCCGTTTTGGCATAGTTCTTGCCTGCTCAATATCAGCTCTCTCATGAATAAGTGCATCATGTAAATCTGCATCAGAAATGGAATGATCTGAATCATCACATGAAACCTACAAAGGCTGAGAAGTTGCCTCATTAGGACCAGCACTAGACTGTCCACCTGTAAAAAGAGGCAACAAAGTATCATACATGTCTTTGGAGCTATTAGATGTCTCCTTAGTACATGAAAGCAATGGCTGAATAGCATCTTCCACAAAAACAACATCATGGCTAACCAGAATGCGTTTAGTCTGTGGATGATACAGATGATAGCCTTTACTTTCAAAACTATACCCAACAAAAATACATTTTACTGATTTATCATCCAATTTTTTGCTATGTTGTTCAGGCACTAATGCATATGCCAAACAACCAAAAACACACAGATGTGCAACAGATGGCTTGCGATCATGCCAAGCCTCATATGGAGTGATAGATTGCAGTGCTTTAGTGGGACACCCCTTAAGTAGATATGCTGCACACATGATAGCCTCAAGCCAGAAACTATGTGATAAAGCTTGACTCTTGACCATACACCTCGCCATCTCCATGAGTAACCTATTCTTTCGTTCAACAATTCCATTATGTTGAGGTGTATACGACACTGTAGACTGGTGTTTTATCCCACGTTCAGCTAGAAATGCATTAAAATCAGAAGACCTATATTCCCCCCCTCGATCAGAACGGAGGGTGCCCATTTTACATGCTGACAAATTTTCAGCCAAAAAACCAAAAACTGTTTGAATCACATGAACACTTCGGACTTTGCCTTCAATGGATATACCCATGCATGCCTAGAAAAATCATCGATGAAAGTCACGAAGTAGAGATAATTCCCAAAAGAAGGTGTCTGCATAGGACCACAAAAATCACTATGTAAAAGGTGCAATTTCTGAGTAGCCCGAACTGAACCATCTTTTGGAAAGGACGAATGCTACATTTTGCCCAAAATACAACCTTCACAAACATGTTTTCCAGGTGCATCAAGTTTGGGCAAAGAGGACACCATTTCAGATTTCTGCACGCATAGCAAACTAGCAAAATTCAGATGACCAAAGCGTGCATGCCAAATCTTTGCATCTGACATAGCCCAAGAAGCATGTACTGCACATGCCAAATCATTTACAGATCTTTCATAGTCTATGAGCTTATACAACCCACAACATAAAATGCCAGAACCAATAATCATATCGGCATTTGACGGATCATGAACTGTACTCTTGTCATCAACAAAGCTAATGCAGAAACTGATAACAGGTTCTTCTTGATCCCAGGCACAAATAAAGCATCTGACAAAGTGAAAGAACTACCATCAACAGTAGTCAAAATGATCTTACCAACTCCCATAACAGGATAAGAGGAGTTGTTGGCACATGTAAGAGTATTCCCTGTAGGGGCAGGCTCGAGCGGAGAGAAGAAACGGTGCTGCGAGGTAATATGTTTGGTCGCCCCACTGTCAAAATACCAAATATCTGAGTCTACTGTAGACATACACTGCTCATGAGAAGATGGGTCAAAACAGCAAAGAGTAGTAAACACCCATTCTTCTTCCTACACAAGATTAGCAGATTCTGTTTTTGGTGTAGAGGCTTTTGCAACAACCATTCCAACCTCTTTTTTCTTTGCCTCTTTAGCAACCAGTTTTGGATAGTTCTTTATGATATGATCATTCCCTTTACAGTACTTGCAAAACAATTTCTGCTATTTTGATTTTTTTCTTATCTTTATCTTGGTTCTTCGAATGTGCAACATTTGCAGATTTCTGCTTACTAGTAGAAGAGCTCCATTTTCCTTTGCCCTTTTGACTAGCCAAGAAAGCTTGATCTACAACATGCATAATGGACCTATTCTGCCTGGACTGATCCTCCTGCAACAGAACAGAGACTAACTCCTCAAATGACAAGGCATTTGGATTTCCTTTCATCATCAACCGAAGAGTATAAGCAAAACTCTGATATTAATCAGGAAGACCATTCAGAACGGTATGCACAAGTGAGCTATCTAGTATAACCTCATCAGCAGAAATCAACTGTTCCTTCAAGTCTTTGATCTTTGTTAGAAAACTGTCCATGGAATCACCTTCATTCATGTGCTCACTCTCCAACTGTTTTCGGAGGTAAGCAACATGAGCCTCATTCCTAGCTTGGTACAATGTGGTAAGAGTATCCCAAGCATCCTTAGTTGTTTTGCAAGAGCGTATGTGAGGAATGATGGCAACGCTATCAATGCATGTGCTTGGGCATCTCTGCCATCCCAACGAATATGCTCTGCAGTAGGTGCACCAGAAACCGCAGCACGAAGAAGAATATGCAGAATATCATCATCTTCGACACCTTCTACATCAGCTTCAGTACCTGTAGTTGTAACAATTGCAGGTGTGATAGGAC
This sequence comes from Ceratopteris richardii, assembly GCA_020310875.1. Lineage (NCBI taxonomy): Eukaryota > Viridiplantae > Streptophyta > Polypodiopsida > Polypodiales > Pteridaceae > Ceratopteris > Ceratopteris richardii. The sequence goes on along the minus strand of CM035424.1, from coordinate 79,728,842 downwards.
GTTTTTCATCACCCTGCACAATGTTCCATATTCCTTTTGCAACCAATACATGTCGCATCATATAAGCCCACAACGGGTAGTTGGTACCATCCAACTTATCCTCAAGAACCAACATACGGAATACATCACTGATTTCAGTGCCAGTGACTAAAATACCTTGATGCAGAAAATTGACTGTATCTCAAAAAGTTAAACGGAACTACCCAAACGAGTTCTGCTAAACCTGTAGTAGACCTCGAGATGCTTATATTGGCGAACCGAAACAGGTATATACCTTTTGCACAAAAATACAAAAAAGCCTGCACAAGCACTACAATAGTGCGTTCGGAGGCCGAAACGAGCTCCGATCGCTGAGTATGCTCACCAAAATTCGTGCGATTCTGAGACTGCAACACGAGGAGTGCCGACGACGCCCTAGATGAAGCGACGACGCCCTAGATGAAGCGACGACCTGCTTTGATAGCAATTGTTGGAGTTAGACGTCTGTAGAAGCACGCGAACAACACAAAGAAGAAGAAGAAGCTTGGAGCACAACACACAATACTGAATGTATTACTAGAGAATGTACAAAGATAAGTAGCCCATTAGGGCAATAGGCATATATACAAGCCGGGGGGAAAAAAGGTCCTAAAGAGGGGAAAAAAGTGCCTGATGGCCCTAGTGTGTTCACACACATCACTACCTAAATATGTCAATAATATATATATATATATATATATATGTGTGTGTGTGTGTATGGTTGTATTAGAAGAGAGAGATAAAATATAGATGATATAGAGAGGAATAGATCATGAGTATTGTGCGTATCATCCATCAGATGTATGATGAGTTGAATAGAAAGAATTTTCAGAGAATTGCACATTGATCTTTTCTCCATTTCTCCTTCTGTGTTTGATTATATTAGAAATCCTTTTGTAGATATCTAATTGCATAGTTAATGCATCTATGGTTAATATTTGAGAGCCTAATTGCAAACAAGCTGAGAGAATTATGTGTAGGAACATTTAAATGTGAAGAAGTGATGAGTGTCTTCTGAAACAGGCGCAATCTCGATGGTCAAAGAATTGATCACTTCTCACTGAACAGTGTAAAGGTTTGCACAACTGAGGAGTAAAAATATAAGTTGGACGGTAAGCCATCTATGGGTAAAAACATTTGTTTAAACGGGTTCTACTTTGGGAGAACTATGTGTTAGAAGTTGCACGTGTCAAAGTCCACTCTACAAGAAGGCAGTTTTAGACATAGGTAGATTGTTTGGATCATTTCTCATAATCTACTGAATCTCATGAGATGTTTGAACTTAAAGGAGGTGCGAAACCTTTAAGGGACACCTTGTAAAACTTTTCATCAGAAAATTTACACATTTGATCAGTCAATGAGTGAGTAATGTGCAGCAGACTTTTCTGTGAAGTGAGTTTCTTCACAATTAGCTAAAGTCTTGATAGTTTGGCACCTTTCTTCCAAAATTGGTTGAAGTTTAGAGTTATTCTTGATATAGAGGTGGTCTAACATCAAGGATATCTTGTCTTTTGGAGAGATTAACACTCTCCATCAGTGGTATCAGAGTAGGATTCATTAAATTTGAAGGAAAGGAAGACCCCAACTGCTGCTGATATACAAATTTCAAACTTTGAAGATTCAAAAGGACAAAGTGTGGAAGAAAAGCTGGTGGGAGACACACATAAGCAATCAAAAGGATCAGAAGGAGTGAACTTTGAAGCTAAGGTACATTCATTCCTTATAAGGTTAAAGATTTGATAGTACATGTGAAGAAAGGATGGGAGATAGTCTCCAAATTGAGAAGTTGGATAGAGAGAACTATCCAGCTTGGTCTATGAGGATGGAAGCTCATCTTGAAGATATTGAAGAAGATAAGTTGGTAAGACAAATTCTCACAGGTCTAAAGAGGAGATGAGAAGTGGAAGCCTATATTGTCTACAAAACTTTCATTAGATCATTTCACTCCTGATTTGAATCAATTGTTAGGACATATGCTAACTTTTGAGAATGATATCAAAAGAGATGTTGATAAGAGTGCAAGTCATGCAATGTATTCTAAACACAAGAAGAAAGCTAGCAAAGGAAAGCAACAATCACTTGAAGATGAAGGTACTCCAAGTCAAGCAAACTTCCTAAGCGGAAGAGGAAATTGCAGAAGTAGAGGAAGAGGCAAAAATAATAAAGATAATATCAGAGCTTGTTGGATATGTGGTAAGACTAATCATCTATCTCATGAATGTTGGCATAATAATCAAAGCTATTGTTATTTTAATCAGAATTTTAATCAAAGAGGAAGAGGTGGCAGATATCAGAGAGGAAATTTTAAGAGGTAGAGGTGGTAGGAATTTCTTTGGAAGAAGTGGAGGAAGAAACTTCCAAAATCAATCCTATAATAACACCTACTACAATTATGCATCAGATCAGAAGGAATATTCACTCTTATTATGAATGCAACATGTGAAGCCTCACATGAAGACTTGAGAGTATTCTATATTGACTCAGGATGTAGCAATCATCCGAGTGGAAACATTGCTTTGATGACTGATCTAGATCATAAGGCAATCAATCACACAATTCAAACAGGAGATAATACAAAGCAAAAAGTGCAGTCGATTGGTTCAGTTAAATCTAAAGATGGAAGCATTCTCTTGAGTTAGGTTTTGTATGTTCCTACAATTCCAAAGAATTTGATTAGTGTAGGACATATTGCGGAAAAAGGATATGAGGTAAGGTTCACTAACGATGGAGTTTATGATTGAAGACCCTAGCCAAGGGTATAAGCAAATTGTTACAAGGAAGAAGGAAGGAAGGCTCTTCACATTAAAGATACAAGGTAATGTTGGACATGCTATGTTCACATATGGAGAGCAAAAGGTGTCTGAATTGGATCTTTGGCATAAAAGGCTTGGACACTTTAATGAAAGAGGTATCAAAGAGATGATTAATAATAGTTCAGTACTTGGATTACCTAATGTTGCAAGTCAACACATGACATAAAGATGTGAAGCATGTCAGTTAGGTAAGGCTCATAAGCAATCATATAATAAGCATGGGTTTATGTATTCAGAAAGACTTGAATTGGTACATAAAAATGTGTGGGGTCCTTCAAAGGACTTTATTAAAAATGGTTCAAGATATTATGTCATATATGTTGATGATGCTACCAGGTGGATCACTATCTATGTGATCAAAGACAAGTTAGAAGTGTTTAATACATTCAAACACTAGCATGCATATGCAAAAAGAATTACAACACAAAAATTGAAGAGGTTAAGATCAGATGGAGGGGGAGAGTATTTTTCAGATGAATTCAGTGATTATTTGTGGAATGCAGGTATAAAGAGAGAGGTTACTTGCAGGTACTCTCCTCAACAAAATGGGGTAGCAGAGAGAAGAAATAGAACTCTTGTTGAGTTTGCAAGATCAATGATGAAGAAGAAAAATTGTCCCAATTATTTGTGGGCTGAGGCTGTAAATACAACCACATACTTGGTCAATAGGCTACCATGTAAAGCTTTGCAGGGTATGACACCATATGAAGCTTGGTGGGGTAAGAGACCTACCTTGGATCATTGCAAAGTAGTTGGATGTTTGACTTATGCATATGTGCCATCACAGTTGAGGCATAAATTAGAACCTAAAGCAGAAAAGTATGTGTCCATTGGCTATGATGACAAGCAGATGGGTTGGGAGTCCATCCACAAAGCAATTCCTTGTGTCTAAGGATGTTACATTTGATGAGCAAGGTACTTGGTATGTAGGTACACTTAATATTCATGCAGGTGATGAAGAAAACTTGATTCAAAAGAAAGGTAAATCAAAGGTTCGAATCGGTGATGAAGAAGAGAGTAATGAAGGACAAGTTGAAGTAGAAGAAAGACCAAGGTCTGATCCAGAATATGATGAACCAAAAACTTCAAGAAGTGGAGAACTCAGAAGGTCATCTAGGCACAAATGGCAACCTACAAGGTATAGCTATGATACTTCATTCTTGACTACTAAAGATTATGCTTATATGATAAAGCAGAGGAAGATCCATCCACATATGATGAAGCCAAAGGAAAGGAGAATGGTGAAAAAGCTATGCAGGAAGAATATGATGCACTGATGGAGAATGAAACATGGGATTTGGTTCCTAAACCAAATAGTCAAAAGATCATTGGATGTAAATGGGTTTACAAAACAAAAAGGTTTGCAGATGGAAGTGTATCTAGGTACAAAGCAAGGCTTGTTGTAAAAGGATATGCACAGACATATGGTGTAGACTATGATGAAACTTATATTCCTGTTGCAAAGATGACAACCATAAGGACTCTCATAGCAATTGCTGCTTGCAAAGGTTGGAAATTATCTCAATTAGATGTGAAGAATGCATTTTTGAATGATTATATTTCAGATGAAGTCTACATGGAACAACCAGATGGTTTCAAAGATCAAGTGTATCCAGATCATGTGTGTAAGCTCAAGAGAGCTTTGTATGGTTTGAAGTAGGCCCCAAGGGCATGTAATTATAGGCTTGTAAAGTTCTTGAAGGAACTTGGGTTTCAAGCATCTAAGGCAGATAGTAGCTTGCCAGTCAAAGCAAGTGGGAAGGATTTTATTTATGTTTGTATTTATGTTGATGACATAATACTTACAAGAATAGATGACAAAGGTATGCACATGATTAAGAAGCAGATGGAGAAAGAATTCAAAATCAGTGACTTGGGAAATTTGTCATTGTTCTTGGGAATGGAGATTTCATATACTCAACATGGAGTATATGTAACTCAAGAAAGGTATTTGAAAAATTTGCTAATCAAATTTAAAATGGAAGATTGCAGGATAACACCAACTCCAATGGAGGTGAATCATAGATTGAGTAGATATGGAGGAGAAGAATTCAAAGGCATGAAGCTTTATCAGAGTTTGGTGGGAATCTTGATTTATGCTACATTAACAAGGCCTGACTTATCATATGCAGTTGGAGTTTTATCTCAATTCATGCATTGTTCTAGAAAGGAACATTGGATTGTTGGACAAAGAGTACTTAGGTACATCAAGGGCACACTTAAAGAAGGTCTGTACTATGGGTTTACTTCAGATACAAGAATCAAGATATATAGTGATGCAGATTGGGCAGGTAACTCTGAAGATAGAAGATCAACGCATGGATATTTGTGTTATGTGGGAGATAAGTTAATTTCATGGTGCTCTAAGAAGCAACATACAGGTTCTTTATCATCTACAGAAGCAGAATACAAAGGCATGGTAGAAGCTGCAAAGGAAGTCATATGGTTAAGGACTCTTATGAAGAGTTTTGATGTTATTCAGAGTACTCCTATCATTTGTGGAGACAATATGAGTTCTTTATATTTGGGAGCTAATCCTGTGTTTCATGCTAGGACTAAACATATTGAGATTCAATATCATTTTTTGAGAGACAAGGTTGTTGATAAAGAAATAGAAGTCATACACACTCCTACAAAAGATCAACTTGCAAATATGATGAAACAAAGCTTGGATAGACCAAAGTTGCAGAGGTTTAAAGATATGGCAGGGATAAAGAAAATGCAGGTAATCACAATTGATGATTGAGGGGGAGTTGTTGGAGCAAGACAATCAACAATTGGTTTATATGAAGCTTATAGATAAAGACATGAAGGAAAGATTGAAGTCTAAGATCATGAAGTGAAATGAAGTTTAAGGAAGAAAAGTTCTATACATATGTACACTAGTTTTGTAAATACTTCAAAATACTTGCAGTAATGAGGAATCAATACTCATATATATATATATATATATATATATATATATATATATATATATATATATATATATATATATATATATATATATATATATATATATATATATATATATATATATATATATATATATATATATATATATATATATGGTTGTATTAGAAGAGAGAGATGAAATATAGATGATATGGAGAGGAATAGATCATGAGTATTGTGTGTATCATCCATCAGATGTATGATGAGTTGATTAGAAAGAATTTTCAGAGAATTGTGCGTCGATCTTTTCTCCATTTCTCCTTTTATGTTTGATTATATCAGAAATCCTTTTGTAGATATCTAAATCCATAGTTAATGCATCTATGGTTAAGATCTGAGAGCCTAATTGCAAACAGGCTGAGAGAATTATGTGTAGGAACATTTATATGTAAAGAAGTGATGAGTGTCTTCTGAAACAGGCACAATCTCGATGATCAAAGAATTGATCAGTTCTCAGTGCACTGTGTAAAGTTTTGCACAAATTAGGAGTCAAAATCTAATTAAGAAGGTAAGCCATCTATGGCTAAAAGCATTTGTTTAAACGGGTTTTAGTTTGGGAGATCTATGTGTTAGAAGTTGCAGGTGTCAAAGTCCACTCTACAAGAAGGCAGTTTTAGACATAGGTAGATTGTTTAGATCATTTCTCATAATCTACTGAATGTCTTGATATGTTTTAACTTGAAGGAGGTGCAGAACCTTTAGGCGACACCTTCTACAAAGTTTCATAAAAATTTACACATTTGATTAGTCAATGAGTGAGTAATGTGCACCAGACTTTTCTGTGAAGTGACTTTCTTCACAGTTAGCTAAAGTCTTGATAGTTTGGCACTTGTCTTCCAAAATTGGTTGAAGTTTAGAGTTATTCTTTATATAGAGGTGGTCTAACATCAAGGATATCTTGTCTTTTGGAGATTAACACTCTCCATCAAGAATGGCATTGCTGAATGCAAAAATAGACATTGCAAAACTAGGAAGAGCCTTGATGGTTGAAAAAATTATGCCTCATTGATATTGGGTAGAAGTTGTGGATGCTGATGTATGCAACATGAATAGAAACTTGACTAATATTGTACCTCGACTTACACCTGAAGAGAAGTTTAGAGGTAAGAACCCTAACTTATCCAAAATGAAAGTATTCGACTATATTGCATATGTATATGTCTCGGATGACTTGGGGACAAAACTTGATCTAAAAGCAGAGAAATGTATTATCATTGGTACTTCATTGAGAAAAAGGGATGTAAATGCTACAACCCGATCACATTCGAGGTGAAGATGAGTAGATATGTGGTGTTTGATGAAATGCCAAGCTTTTATGCTGATGCAAAGGGACTTGATGTTGATTCAAATGACAAAGCAAAGTGTCAAAAACTCAAGTGCAGAGTCTCAAGTTCTAAGTAGACTAGATGCGTCACCTAGAAATGGTTCCAAATCAAACCCATACTAGTAGATTGCCTAGGCAAATTCATTGACTACATCCAAGAAAGGTAAAGAAAAGACTTTTGCTGGTAATAAAACATCTATAGGTTTTGAAGACATTTATGGAGAATTAAGCGATTAAGAAAAGAACCTTGATGAGGAACTTAGATTGTCATCTATGAAGTCTCCAGGAGTAAGAAAGGCACATGTAGATGATACAACAAGAAGAAGTGACCCGAGACCAAGAAGTTTTTGGAGGATGCGAAAATCAATACAATGATTAATATATGATAGTTATATTGCTCATCATTGTGCTTAATTTAATACAAGATGCTAAGACTTTTTGTTTTGAAGATGCAATTGGGAATGAAGATTCAGAGAAAGCGATGAATGAGAAGATAGATGCACTTTACGAAAAATGAAACATGAAGCTATTTTGATTGTGACAAAGAAAGAAACCCATAGGCTGCAAGTGGATTTACAAGGTAAAGCATAATGTTGATGGTAGCATAAGCATGCATAAATCATGATTGGTAGCAAAAGGATATGCACAAACATATGGCATTGATTATAAGAAAAAATTCAGACCTGTGGCTAAAATGGCTTACTATTACAGCATTTGTTGCATTGGCTACAACAAAAGGATGGATTTTGCACTAGATGAATGTGAAGAATGATTTCTTACATGGTGAATTGTAGGAAAAACTATACATGAATCAACCACAATGATATGAGGATTTAAAGCATCATGAATATGCTTGCAAGTTAAAAAAATCTTTGTATAGGGCTTAAACAAGCTTGTGCTTGGCATGCAATGATTATTGATCATTTAAATTCAATTGGATTTTCTATGATGACTTGATTGTAGGTGGTGATAATGAAGAAAGCATTAAAGAGGTAAAGGAACTCCTTATGCAAGAATTTTACTTGAAAGATCTTGGTGTATTGTGTTACTTTTTGGGCATTGAATTTACACATACAAACACAGGTATATGGTTGCCTCGAAAGCAATATGCCTTGAGTATGCCGTAAAAGTATTGTATGGTGATTGTAAGATAATTTCTATGCCATTAAATTTGAACTTGGATGCTACCCCAGGTGAGGCATTGGAAAATGCTCCTATTTACAAGAGAATTGTGGGAAGTTTGATACATTTCATGGTTAAGAGGCCTAATCTAAGATACATTGTGGGATTTCAGTGTAAGTTTATGGAGGTTCCTAGGAATCCATATTAAGATGCTTTGAGACATAATATACTTTATGTGAGTGCTACTTTGGATTATGTATTGTTTTATGAAGCTGGTGTAGAATTGCACGTTCACGGATACATTGAGGCATATTAGGCTGGCAGTGTTCCAGATAGAAGACCTACTAGTGGTTTTCTATTTTTGCTTGGGAGTGCTGTTATTACATGAAGCAACAAAAAGTAAACCACTATTGCTTTGTCGAGTATAGAGGATAAGTATAGAGGTGTTGCAATGGAAACATGTGAAGCATCATGGCTAAATGAGCATATTGCTGATATTTTCATTAAGGCACTTGGATCCAAGAAGCTAAATAAGTTTTGAAAGGTGCATGGATTACATGACATGACAATGAGCTTGACGGGAAGTGTTGAAATATCAAGCTCAACATGGGATGATCGAGGATGACACATATCACATTTTTCATTTCTCTGATGTGTATAGTGGTTATGTTGATATATGTCACATATACTTTCAGTGAGCTTCACTAGATTTATCTAGTAAGAGTGATGGAACATTTATTTTTTTTCAACTCACTTATTCTCAAACATAAGGTTTTTCTTTATGCACTGATCTTTATATATTATACTAGTTGTATTTTTGAGTTAGTTCATTCTCTTACATTTTCCTTATGTAATAGAAGAAGTAGAAGGAGATATTTCTTCCTTGCCTCATTATGTGTGTGCTCCTCTCTTGGTATGTGGGAATGTGTGTGAGAGCTCTCTACCTTATCACATTTCTCTTCACACACCTACTGCTTCAGTATTGCTATAGCTACTACTATTGCGGTTGCTATTGGTATTGATATTAATATTGGTGTATTGCTATTGTTGTTGCTATTATTCTTGCTATTGATATGGCTAATGACATTGCCATTGCAATGGACACTACCATCTTTATTACTATCGTTGCTATAAATATGCTATTTCTTATGTATCATTATTAATATCACTACTAAAACTGCTACCATTATAACTATTGCTATTTTTTTATTATATTTCCATTGCTTTTCTACTACTATTTCTATTACTACTACTATTGGTATTGCTACTCCTAGTATTATTGTCATTGCTACTGCTATTGCTAGTGCTATTGTTATTATTACAATTACAACTATTGTCATTGCCATTTGCATTGATGCCACTAGAAGTTGTCATTATCACTACCTCTTATCATCATTGCCACATCGTTATTGCTACTGCTAATAAGATTGCTATCGCTATCATTATTGCTAACTTTGCATCAACATCACTACTATTGTTGCTACCACCACCATTTTTATTGTTGTTGTGACTATTGCTAGTATCACTATTGCTACTATAGATCTATTACTACTAGTGCTACTCTATAGCCATTACTATTAGTAGTGCTTTTGCTATTGCTATAGAAACAATTACTACTTCTACTGCCTGTTCTTGAAATCTTTGTTAGTTGAGAATAAAGTCGTGAATCAAAACCACTCCTTGCTTCAAACTTTCATGGAAATGAATAATTAAATTGACTATCCAGGCATCCAAATTCATATTGTAATACAATGCCATATCAAACTATTAGTGAAATGATAATATCAAATAACTTCTATCTTAAATATTTAACAATCTCTTTTCTTATAATAGGAAATATTTCATGTTGCCTTAGCTTGCTAGGAATAAAAATTTTCATGAGATTTATTTAAACATTTCACTAGTTGATGAGGAATATACTTTCTTGTGGACTAATGTTTGGAAAATCTTTTATACATGATAATTGTGTGCATAATATTGAGCATATTTGAAGGTATTTCCACATCTCTCTCTCTCTCTCTCTCACACACACACACACACACACACACACACACATATATATATATATATATATATATATATATATATATATATATATATATATATATATATATATATATATATATATATATATATATATATATATATATCGTATTTTCTCCAAATGATTTACTCCTTGAAAAGCAACCTGTTTGGTTGTTTTGCTTGAAATGAAGATTTTCTCTTTGATATTCATATAGAGAAAAAATTGAGAGTTCACTTGCAATTATCAGTGTTCTCTGACTATCAATAAAGATGGTGGTGGGAGAAGAATGACCAACAAAAAAATCGACCAAAAGGAATCTGAGCGACACATTCTTCATAATGACATCATAATCTACTTGCATAACAACCATCCAAATTTTTGACTTTGTGTTTCATCAAAAGAAACACGCTCATTTGCATCACAAAGACTAGGAACAACCATTTCATACCAATATGATGTAAAGAAAGCATTATGAGAGCATGAATGACTATAACATAAGTGTACCCATCAAAATACATTTTATTGCTTTATCATCTACTTTTATATGTTGTTGGTCATGGAGTAATGCATATGCTAGACAACCAAAGATACACAAATGAAAAACATATGGGTTGCAATGATGCCAATCCTCATATGCCAAGAGACCTCTCCATTTCCATGAGAGCCTATTATTCCTTTGAGAAAATCCATTTTTTTCAAGTGTATACAACACTAGAGTATATCCCAGTTTTAGGCAGAAATGCTTTAAAACTAGAATTCATGTATTCCTCTCGTCGATCAAAATGGAGGATGCCCAATCTACATGGTGATAGATTTTCACACATAACTAGGAACTATTTAAAGCACATAAACACTTTGGACTTTGATTTCAATGGATACACCGATGCATATGTGGAAAATTCATCAATATAAGTCATGAAATAAAGGTACTTCCCAAATGAAGGTGTCTGCATAGGACCATAGACATCAGTAATAATCAAATACAATTTATGAGGAGCTCTAACTGAACCATCTTTGGGAAGGAGGAACTCTACATTTTTCCCAAAACACAACCCTCACAAACATGTTTAGAAGGTGTATCAAGCTTGGGCACAGAGGACACCATTCCAGATTTGTATAGGCATTGCAAACTAGAAAAATTGAGATGTCTAATGCATCCATGCCAAATCTTTGCATCTTAGATAGACTGAGAATCATGAACTACACATGTTGAATCATTCACAAATTTTGCATAGTGTATGAGCTTATACAAACTATGATATAAAATGCTAGAAGTAAAAATGACATCACCATTCTAGAGATGAAAAACTATACATCTGCCATTGACAAGTTCGACAATGAAGCCAATCTTGGCTAATGCTAAAATAAATAAAAACTTTTTCTTGATCCCTACACATATAAGGCATTTGGCAATGTAAAGAAACTTCAACCAACAGTAGTCACAATGATCTTTCCAACTCCCTTTACAGGGTAGGAGGAGTTGTTAGCACATGTGAGAGTATTTCCTATAAGGATAGGCTCAAGTGAAGTGAAAAAACTATGCTGCAAGGTAACATGTTTTGTTGCACAACTATCAAAGTACCAAACATCGGAGTCTACTACAGACATACACTGCTCATGAGATGATGGGTCATAGGTGCAAACAGTAGTAAATGTATATTTTTCGTTCTAAAGAAGATTAATAGACTCAGTTTTAGATGTAGATGCCTCTGCAACAACTATTCTAACCTCTTTCTTGTTAAGTCTGCTAATATTGTGCAGGAAGAAGAATGGGCGTTTACTACTGTCTGCAGTTTTGTCCCATCTTCTCATGATCAGTGCACGTCTACAGTAGATTCAGATGTTTGGTATTTTGAGAGTTGTGCGACCAAACATATTACCTCGTAGCGTAGTTTCTTCTCTTCACTCGAGCCTGCCCCTACAGGGAATACTGTTCATGTGCCAACAACTCCTCTTATCTGTTGGAGAATTCCTCTCCTAATCGCAACAGAAAGTGTAGAAGACCTTCTCAGGATCAAAACTCTTGCCAACAGCTGAACCTTCAAATGAAAATTGGTACCAATTCAAAAACGCAATGAACTTGAAACTTTGGTCACTCCAACTAGACACCTATAGCTTTAAAATGAGCTATTAAACACTCAATGTGGAGTAGATTTGGGTTGGTAACTCATTGATACAAAACAGGCTACCTATCCACTCAGTTAGGCTGAAAACTAGACTTCACTAAAAACTGAATAACTCATAGAGCGTAAAGAATTTCATAAAACTATTTTAGATAGAGGAAGTACTCAAGATAAGCCTTCAAATGAATGTTTAAAAACTAAAATTGGATACATATATTGAGAGATATGACTCTCACAAGTAGACTACCCAGAAATGGGTGTGCGGCTGGACATCCTCTATGAGAATGAACTGAACGAAATGACTCAAAACAAATGAAGTAGCTACAAGGGGGCTTCCACGCCTTCTTCCTCTATTCTTGAGTGTCCTCCCTTGCCTTTTTTATAGCCAAGTGACCAAAAAACTCTCATGATGAGTTTGAGATCTCTTCTCCATCATTTTTCCGCTACTTTGGACAGCCACTCCTCTTACAGTTCAGATTTTGGATTTGATTCTCTTTTGAATGATTCTCTTTGGCCTCCACTACTTGCTGAAGTAAATGCTTCTATTTTTCATTTTTGTATTTTCCTTCTACTTGAAGAAAATCCTTTTTGCAAAAATATATACGAGCTTACTTCTTGATTTTTAACACTCCCCCTCAAGCTCACATGTGAGCTTGCACCTTCAGCCATATCCTGTAAGTTGATGTCGTCCTTGAACCTCTTTAGCTGAGAAGCATCTAGGGACTTTGTAAACATGTCTGCAACCTGATCATTAGGTCCAATGAACTTTATATCCACATCCTTGCTCAAAACTTTTTCTCGAACATAATGATAATGCACTTCTATGTGCTTGCTTCGTGCATGAAACATTGGATTGTTTGTCAAGTGAATGCTTGACATGTTGTCACCATAAATTGGAATGGTATCCACGTGCACATCAAGATCAGCCAAGAGCTTCTTAATCCACATAGCTTCACAAATTGCAAAGGCTAAACCTCTATATTCAGCTTCTGTAGATGATAGTGCAACAATAGGTTGCTTCTTTGAGCTCCATGTGATAGGTTTGCTACCTATCATGAACACATAACCTGAAGTGGATCTTCTATCTTCCTTTGAAGTAGCCCAATCAGCATCACTGAAGCCCTTTACTTGCAATTCTTCATCATATCTATAAAACAATGCATGATTGACAGTGTGCTTCACATATCTTAGCACTCGTTTGGCTAAATTTAAGTGTTCACTTGTTGGAGCTTGCATAAATTGAGAAAGAACTCCAACAATATAACACGAATCTCGTCTTGTGATCGTAGCATAGATCAATGAACCTATAATACTCCTGTATGTAGTTACATCATGTAACTTCTCTCCATCATTTGAGCATAGCTTCACATTTGTGTCCATAGGTTGAGTGAGTGGTTTGCATTCACTCATTCCAAATATGAAAAGAACATCCAACAGGTACTTTCTTTGCATCAAGTAAATGCCATCTTTCCCATAGACTATCTCAATGCCTAAAAAGTATTTTAGCTCACCAAGATCTGAAATTTTAAATTTTATCTCTTGTATTCTTGTAACATTACTTCCTGTTATGATGAGATCATCAACGTATATGCAAATATATACCTGCTTGCCTTCTTCTTTCTTTATGTAGAGAGATAGATCTGCATTACTTGGACTATACCCACACCTTGTAAGGTACTCGACCAATCTTTGATTCCAAGCACGTGGTGCTTGCTTCAGCCCATACAAAGCTTTCTTCAACCTACAAACAAAATTTGGATGCTTTCTATCTTCAAATCCAATCCGTTGACTCATGTATACCTCTTCTTGAAGTTCACCATTGAGAAAAGCATTTTTTATGTCAAGTTGGTACAATGGCCATCTCCTTGCTGCACCCGCTCGAATCAAGGTTCTAATTGTTCCCATCTTTGCAACCGGGCTGAAAGTCCCTTCATAGTCGATGCCGTGAGTTTGCTTGAATCCTTTTGCTACTAGTCTAGCTTTATGCTTTGCTAGAGAACCATCAGCATTTCTCTTTATTTTAGACACCCATTTATTTGGAACAATCTTCATACCTTCAGCCTTTGGAACTAGCTCCCATGTGTGATTGTCCTTGAGAGCTTTCATCTCTTCTTGCATAGCTTCTTGCCATTCTTTTTGTGTACATGCTTCTTCATATGCATCCGGTTCTTTGTCTTTGACCACCTGTGTCATATATGCAAAATGCTTTGCAATAAAACTATCATAGCTCAGCCTTTCAATTGGATACCTTGCTCTTGAAGACCTCCTTTCATTTCCTTTTGAACATTGCTTCTTCAACCGGTTCAACTTTACCTTTGGTGTGTTCACCTCTTCATACTCTTCTTCACTTGCATTTGAATCACTATTTTGGGCAGCACTTTCAGCTTTAGATCTTTCATAAGCTGATGTTGGTGATGAGGAATGACTCCTTAGCCTCCCCTTCCATGTTGAGATTTCTCCAAGTGATGTAGAAGCTTCTGGACCTGACATTTGAGTGCTTGTTTGCTGAAATTCTTCTTGGACAGCACCTCCATCATCTTCGTAATCTTCTTCAAGAATCTTCTCTTTCCCTTTGTCTCCAAACCATGGTCTTAGCTCATCAAATACCACATCTCGTGAGACTCGTAGCTCCTTTGTCACCGGATTGTAGCACCTATATCCCTTTTGCTCTTATGAATATCCAATAAAAATACATTTTTTGGACTTTGCCTCCATCTTTGTCCTTAGTTCTTGAGGGATGTGAACATAACACACACATCCAAAAACTTTGAGATGTGTAAGGTCAGGTTTCTTACCAAAATAAACCTCCTCAGGAGTTAGATTATGCACTTCAGCCATTGTGCACTTGTTCATCAAATAGACGGCCGTACTAGTTGCTTCAACCCAATAGTTTAGTGGCATTTCATCTCGTTGAGCATGCATCTTGCAACTTCTCTGATATGTTGATTTTTCCTTTCAGCTATTCCATTTTGTTGAGGCATGTACCTACATGTAAATTGTCTCTTGATGCCATTTTCATAAAGAAAATCAAAAAATTCTTTGGAGAAATATTCTCCTCCTCCATCGGACCTCAAGGTCTTTATGTAGCATCTTGTTTCCTTTTCTACCTGTGCTTTAAATCTCTTGACCATGGAGAACACATCTGATTTTTGTTTTATGTAAAACATCCATACTTTTCTTGAATGATCATCAATAAAAGTGACAAAATATCTATTACCAGCCACTGATGGTTGTTGTGATGGTCCCCATACATCCATGTGTATCAAGTCGAGGACATTCCTTGCCACATAGTTGCTCTTCTTGAATGGTTGTCGAGTTTGCTTTCCTAGTTGGCATGCTTCACAAAACTCATGTAGTCCAACATCGTTGAATCTTGGAAGACCTCTTACCACTTCATGGTTGCTCATGTCCTTGAGCTTGGGAATGTTGATATGTCCAAACCTTTTGTGCCACAAATCGATTTCAGCAATCCTCTTGTTTCCAAACTGAATATACAACACCTTTCCATGTGGTTGTTGAATGTCCAAGGTGAACATCCTACCTTCTTTCCTTCCTTGAGCAATGACCTTGAATCCTTCTTTTGGATTCTTTATGAAGCGGCCTTTTTCATTGAAGATAACATGATATCCTTTCTCTACCATTTGTCTTACTGAAATCAAATTCTTTGCAATAGTAGGAACATGAAGAACATCAGCCAATACCTTTCTATCTCCAAGCTTGATATCTCCAATATGCTCAATTGCGTGTTGAGTTTCATCGCTGGTCTCCACGCATCCTTTTCCACTTGGAGCTTGTAGCTTTGTGAATAAATCTCCTTGGCATGTCATATGGTTGCTGCAACCTTAATCTATGAACCATTTTTGGTCATCACTTCTCGAGTCGTTGTAGTCATGATTCATGGCAAGCATGGTTTGCTTGTCTCCTTCACTTGATGTACTCGCATAGTTATTTTGGCTCCTTTGGTTGCCTCCATTCAGCCTTCCATTCTTTTGCCAACAATCATTTGCATAATGTCCTAGTTTACCACAATGATAACATGTTATACCTTTATGAGGATTGTATGAGCCTCGACCTCTTCCTCTATTTCTTCCTCGACCTCTTCCATGTGTGTTTTCATTTGAGTTGTCCTTGTTGTCCTCCGAGTTGTGTTGGCTGAAATTTGTGTTGTTGTAGCTTCTTCCTCTTCCTCTTGAGCCTCCTCTTGAGTTCCTTCCTCTACCTCTTCCTGCATATAACATTTGACTATGGCTGTCCTTACCTTTGTTGCCTTCTCCTTGTTGAGCAACCTCTTCAGCCACAAGATTTGGTATAATCTCATCGAATGTTGGTAGAGGATCTCTATAATGAATGTTTGTGATGAGGGGCTTCCACTTTTCTTCACTCCTCAAGCCATTGAGGGTTGTTTGTATGATGTCTTCCTCTTCTATCTTGCATCCAACTGATGCTAGCTGATCTCGAAGCTCCTTGATCCTCAATGTATACTCACTAATGCTTTGGTTTGAGCTTTTCTTCATGTTGTTGAGCTCGTTCTTGAGTTGCATCCTCCGAGACCTTGTTGAGGTAGCATACACCTTCTCCAATGCTTCCCAAACTTCCTTGGCTGTTTCTAAGCTTTGCCTATGACCAATCATAGTGTTAGAAATAACTTGTGAGATGAGGAACATCAACCTTCGATTCCTCTCTTCCCAATCAGCGAATTGTCTCCTTTGTGCCCGAGTAATGTTGGGATCTTTAAGGTCCACCGGTTGTGGATCGTCTCCACTAACTAGACTCCATAAACCTTTACCTTTAAGGTAATTTATCATTCTATACCTCCAACACTGAAAATTAGCTTTGGCTAACTTCTCAACTTGTTGTCCTAAATCAGCCATTGAAAACTTCCAAGATTCAATTTGAAGTTTACCTCAAGTATTGTGTGGCGCTCTTCCTTGACTTTACGAAGCTCCCCCTTGATTTGTAGCTTCTCCTTTGCTTCACTTCAGTTCCAATGCTTTGCCTCCTCAAAATCCAATGCTCTGCTACCAAATGTTGGAGAATTCCTCTCCTAATCGCAGCAGAAAGTGTAGAAGACCTTCTCAGGATCAAGACTCTTGCCAACAACTGAACCTTCAAATGAAAACTGGTACCAACTGAAAAATGCAATGAACTTGAAACTTTGGTCACTCCAACTAGACACCTATAGATTTAAAATGAGCTATTAAACACTCAATTTGGAGTAGATTTGAGTTGGCAACTCGTTGATACAAAAAAGGCTACCTGTCCACTCAGTTAGGCTAAAAACTGGACTTCACTAAAAACTGAATAACTCATAGAGCATAAAGAATTTCATAAAACTGAGTTAGATAGAGGAAGTACTCAAGATAACTTTCCAATGAATGTTTAAACACTAAAATTGGATACATATATTGAGAGATATGACTCTCATAAGTAGACTACCCAGAAATGGGTGTGCGGCTCGACATACTCTATGAGAATGAACTGAATGAAATGACTCAAAACAAATGAAGTAGCTACAAGGGGGCTTCCACGCCTTCTTCCTCTATTCTTGAGTGTACTCCCTTGCCTCTTTTATAGCCAAGTGACCAAAAAACTCTCATGATGAGTTTGAGAGCTCTTCTCCATCATTTCTCCACTACTTTGGACAACCACTCCTCTTACAGTTCAGATTTAGGATTTGATTCTCTTTTGGCCTCCACTACTTGCTGAAGTAAATGCTTCTATTTTTCATTTTTGTATTTTCCTTCTACTTGAAGAAAATCCTTTTTGCAAACATATATACGAGCTTACTTCTTTATTTTTAACATTATCCTGTTATGGGAGTTGGTAAGATCATTTTGACTACTGCTGATGGTAGTTCTTTCACTTTGTCAGCTGCTTTATTTGTGCCAGGGATCAAGAAGAACCTGTTATTAGTTTCTGCATTAGGCAAGATTGGCTTGGTTGTGAAATTTGTTGATGACAGGTGTACAATTCATGATATGTCAAATGGAAATGTGATTATTGCTTTTGGCATCTTATGTCGTGGGCTGTATAAACCAATAGACTATGAAAGATCTGTAAATGATTTGGCATGTGCAGTAAATGATTCTCAGGCTATGTCAGATGCAAAGCTTTGGCATGCAGACTTTGGTCATCTGAATTTTGCTAGTTTGCTACGCCTGCAGAAATGTGAAATGATGTCCTCTTTGCCCAAACTTGAGGCACCTGGAAAACATGTTTGTGAAGGCTGTATTTTGGGCAAAATGCAGCATTCATCCTTTCCAAAAGATGGTTCAGTTCGGGCTACTCAGAAATTGAAGCTTGTACATAATGATGTCTGTGGTCCTTTGCAGACACCTTCTTTTGGGAATTATCTTTACTTCGTGACTTTCATCGATGAATTTTCTAGGCATGCATGTGTATATCCATTGATGGCAAAGTCCGAAGTGTTCATGTGCTTCAAATAGTTTTTGGTTTCGGTTGAAAATCTATCAGCATGTAAAATGGGCACCCTCCATTCTGATCGAGGGGGGGAATATATGTCTTCTGATTTTAATGCATTTGTGGCTGAACGTGGGATAAAACACCAGTGTACAATGCCGTATACACCTCAACAGAATGGATTTGCTGAACGAAAGAACAGGTCACTCATGGAGATGGTGAGGTGCATGGTCAAGAGTTAGGCTTTACCACATAGTTTCTGGCTTGAGGCTGTCATGTGTGCAACATATGTACTGAACAGGTGTCCCTCTAAAGGGATGCAGTCTATCACTCCATATGAGGCTGGGCATGATCACAAGCCATCTGTTGCTCATCTGCGTGTTTTTGGTTGTTTGGCATATGCATTAGGGCCTAAACAACATCGCAGAAAATTGGATGATAAGGCAGTAAAATGTATTTTTGTTGGATACAGTTCTGAAAGTAAAGGCTATCGTCTATATCATCCACAGACTAAAGGCATTCTGGTTAGCCATGATATTGTTTTTGTGGAAGATGCTATTCAGCCATTGCTTTCATGTACTAAGGAGACATCTGTTAGCTCCAAAGACATGTATGATACTTTGTTGCGTCTTTTTATAGGTGGAAAGTCTAGTGCTAGTCCTAATGAGGCAACTTCTCAACCTTGGCAGGTTTCATGTGATGATGCAGATCATTCCATTTCTGATGCAGATTTACATGATGCACTTATTGATGAGAGAGCTGATATTGAGCAGGCAAGAACTATGCCAAAATGGTTGGTGCAGACCTTGCATGACAACAAATTAGATGCACCTCTGTCATATCGTACTCGTTCAGGCTCTCATAGTTCCTCTTTTGCATCAGATTGCTATGTTATGGCTGCATCTAGTCTCTATGATGAGAATGAGCCTATTTCGTTTGATGAAGCACAAAATTCAGAAAATTGGATGGTTGCTATGCAATCTGAATATGATGCTATAATGAAGAATGGTACTTTTTCTTTATGTGACTTGCCTCCTGGCAAGAAGGACATTGGCACTAAGTGGGTTTACAAGCTAAAGCGTAAACCAGATGGTACAGTTGATAGGTATAAGGCTAGGCTTGTTGCAAAGGGTTATGCACAAGAAAGAGGCATTGATTTTGATGAGACCTTTGCACCTACATGCCGTATGACTACTGTTCGGAGCATCTGTGCACTTGCAGCTCATCATGGTTGGAATGTACATCAGTTGGACATTAAAACAACATTTTGGAATGGTGACTTTCATGAAGAAGTGTATGTTTTGCAGCCCCGTGGCTTTGTGTAGAAAGGGCATGAAAACCAGGTGTGCAGGTTAAAAAAGGCATTATATGGTTTAAAGCATGCACAACTCAGTCTACTCTCACTCCAATTGGAGCTAAAGAAAACCGTTTACCTAACGGTAAACTCTTAAATGTTAGGTAAACGTGCTTGGCATGAGAAGATACATGCCTATCTGATTCCACATCGTTTTGAGAACAGTCCATCTAAAAGCACCTTATATGTTAAGCATGCTAATGATGTACTTCTGATCATTGTTGTCTATGTTGACGACATGCTGCTCACTGGTCCTATTGAGAAGCATATTGGTGATTTTAAGGCTGATTTGAATGCCTCATTTGAGATGTCTGATTTGGGGCGTTTGCATCACTATTTGGGCATTCAGTCTATGCAAGTTGATGGTGGAATGGATTTGTGTCAAACAAAATATATTGACACATTATTGCAGCATTTTGGCCTTGAAGACTGTAAACCTATTGCCACTCCTATGGAGACAGGTTTGCAATTGAGTCTTCATGATGCTGGAGATGCATTTGATGCTGTTATCTATCAGCACATTGTTGGATGCTTGATTTACTTATGCATTACTCGGCCAGATATTCAGTTTGCTCTCACAGATGAGCAGGTTTATGCATTGCCCAGGAGTCAAGCATTGGCAAGAGGTTAAGCGTATCTTTCGCTACTTGAGTTGTACTCGGCTACTTGGGGTGTTTTATCCCAAGGGGGGATCACTACCACCAGATTTGCATGCTTTTTTTGACTCTGATTGGGCTGGTTGCTATGACACTCGTGTGTCCACTAGTGGCTTTTGCTTCATGCTTGGTAGCTCATGTATATCTTGGTTGAGAAAGAAGCAGCCTACTGTGGCCACTTCCAGTTGTGAGGCTAAGTATAGGGCAGCTTTCACAGCGACTGTTGAGTGTGTGTGGCTCAGACGCCTTATGGCTGATTTGGGTGTTGGACAGACTTCTACCACCACCATCTTCACTGACAGTTAGAGCGCATTGGCAGTTGCGAGGAACCCTGTGTTCCATGCTCGCACTAAGCACATTGAGGTGCATTATCACTATGTCAGGGAGAGGTTCTCTACTGGGGAGATCAGCTTGGCATATGTGCCCACACAGGAGAACATTGCAGACCTTTTCACGTAGGCTTTGCCTAGGGAGAAGTTTGAAGCTTTCCGCAAAGCTTTGGGCTTACTTCCTTTTGTGGAGTGATTTCCACATAGCTTGGCACTTCCTTATACATGAGTGCCAGCTTCTTGTTCACCGCATCACTCCCTTGTTCACCGCATCACTCCCAGGGGGGATTTATTGATATATTTAGGTAGTGATGTGTGTGAACACACTAGGACCGCCAGAGCACTTTTTTCCTCTTTAGGAGGTTTTTTCCCCCGGCTTGTATATACACCTATTGAGCTAATGGGCTACTTATCTTTGTACATTCTCTAGTAATACATTCAGTATTGTGTGTTGTGCTCCAAGCTTCTTCTTCTTCCTTGTGCTGTTCGCGTGCTTCTGCAGACGTCGATCTCCAACAATCAACACTTAGCAGAAGATATCAACTCAGAGGATGAATGACAGATTGTCTTTAAGTCTTGGAAGTCAAGAGGAAAGATCAAACTCAGGCAATCGGAAGACATACCTGAGTCTTCAAATCAAGCACTAAGAAGATCACAAAGAGAAAGCAAGAAGCCATAAGGTATGTATATGATACATCTTTAGTCACCAAGCACTCTGTGTATATCAATAAAGACTCTATGGTAGAAGAGCTTTCCTCATTTGAAGAGCCTAGGAAGAAGAAAGAATGGAGAGAAGACATGCAGGAAGAAGTCAGGAAAATCATACTTGGATCTAGTTCCAAAGAAGCTAGGCATGAAAGTAATTGGATCCAGGTGGATATACAGATTCTGGTATATTTATCACTCAAAGGAAGTACATACATGATATGTTGGTGAAATTTAAGATGGAGAATACTAAAATTGTAGGTGCTCCTATGGAACTCAACCATAAAATGAGTTCACATGAAGGTGAACTACTTGATGATGTTACATGTTATCAACAACTTGTGGGAAGTCTGAATTATGCTACTCTCACAAGAGTAGACATTACCTATGGAGTAAGCACACTGAGTGAGTTTATGCATGCACCAAGGAAGCCGAGAACATATGAAAGCTGCAAAGAGGGTGCTTAAGTATCTAAAGGGTATAATAAATGAAGGTTTGTTCTATCCCTTCACCTCTGACATAGATAGATGTATTTTGATGCAGATTGGGTTGGCTCCAAGGATCATAGGAGGAGCACTTCAGGGTACCTATTGTTTGTAGGTTCAAAGCTTATATCTTGGTCATCTAAGAAGCAACCAACTATGGCCTTATCTTCCACAGAAGCAGAATATAGAGGTTTGGCAAATGCAACTCAAGAAGCTATGTGGCTAAAGCAACTATATGCAGATTTGGAGATACATTCTTAAACTCCAATAATCTTTGGAGATAACACTAGCTCACTTCATTTGGCTGCTAATCCTATATATCATGCAAGGACTAAGCACATTGAAGTACACTTTCATTATGTAGGGGAGAAATTACTTAGCAAGGATATTCGACTATCTTATGTATCAACTCATTTACAATGTGCAGATATACTCATAAAGTCATTGGATGGGACAAAGATGAACATGTTCAAATTGATGATTGATTTGCAAGAAATCAAGGAGCAATGAAGACCAAACATGTTAGGCTTGAGGGGGAGCTGTTGGTGCAATTAAACCCAAGCCCAGATATTTGGTTAATTATCTTATGTTTGATTTATTGGCATAACTTATGCAAGGCTTCATATGATTAGTCTCTTGTAAAAATTCTTCAGATTTATCCTTGTAAAAGTGGATTACACCCACATGGATTTAGGAAGATCTAAAATCACGAATCAATTAGTAGTTGAGTGATGAGGGAACCTATCCTACATTTAGTATTCACCTTTTAGGTAGGGTTTGAATTTGAATTCAAACTTTGGCTCCAAGCATGATGATAAGAAGAGGATAAAAAAGACCATGCATCTCGAGCTTGAGAGATCATTTTGAAGGAAATTCATTGTGAAGTGAGAGCTCACCTCATAGCGCATTCACCTCTCACACATTGAGAAATGTATGATTGCCAATGACATTGTAATTGTACATGTTTTAATACATATATGATCATTACATTCTCATCTTACTTCTCTGTATAACTCCATCAGAATAGTGATCTTCTCAGATCTTGTTCTCATTGTGTACTTGATCATTTGCCATGTTTTAAATAATGTTAGATTCAAAATACTATCCATTATACACCTATAAAGTTTCATTAGCATTGCTTCTCGGGATGGTGAGATATTAATACATCATTGCTCACTGGTCTGATGATTGTTGCAACCCGTGAATGTCGTGATGGAGCTATGATTTGCTAAACATCTTTCTCTGCATGAAGTCCATCATTTTTTATGAAATCACTCATGACTCATAGCTTACTAAGTTAGGTAGAGTTCCCCAAAAGGAATTAAGTGAATTGCTGCTGTGCTCAGAGAATTATTCAAAATAGTGAATAGGTATAAGAACAAAAATAGCAAGTTTTTGGTTCTTGGATCAACTCCATATTTGTTTTGATCCATGAATTAGTGGATCATCTTCCAAGCATCATATATGATTATTTGTGTTCATTAGCAAGATAAAGAGGCCCACTATAATCTCTAGCTATCATTCTTAGCAGGTGTGAGGTAGGATCTAGGTACACAACTTCATCTCTTGTGACTATCCACCATCTCCTCCAACAAATACAACCTTCAAAGACATGTTTAAAAGGTTCCTGAGGTTTGGTCAGAAAGGACACCATTTCAGATTTTTGCAGGCATAAAAAACTAGCAAAATTAAGATGAACAAAGAGTGCATGCCAAAGCTTTGCATCCGAGATAGCCTGAGAATCTTGAACTAAACATGCTAAATCATTAAGAGATTTCACAAAGTTTATGATCTTATAAAACCCATGACATGAAATGCTAGAAGCAATAATAACATCACCATTTGAGAGATCATGAACTAAACATCTACCATGGACAAATTTGACAACCAAGCCAATCTTGGCTAATGTTGAAACTGACGACAAATTTTTCTTGATTATTGGTACATACAAAGCATCTAACAATGTGAAAGAACTACCATCAATAATAGTCAAAATGATCTTACGAACTTCCATTACATGATAAGAGGAGTTGTTATCCCATGTGATAGTATTCTTGGAGGGGTTGGCCCACTATAAAAGTGTCAAACAATTGAGTCTATTGCAAACACACACTACTCATGAGAAGATGGTCCACATCTGCATATAGTAGTAAATGCCCTTCATTTTGAAAAAGATTAGGAGACTCAATTTCAGGTGTAGAGGTCTTTGCAACAATCATTCCAACCTGTAGGTGGTGAAGTGAAGTGTGTGGGTGCAGGGAATGCAAAATGCACTACTCCTGGAGAACATGTAAGCACATGAGCACATTAAATCACATTATCATAATAGACACTTATCACCAAGCCTTCGTATCACCACTAGAAACTACACTTAGGAGTGAAATCACAACAAAAGTAAGCATGCACCATGATAGAGCACAAGATAACACAACTTAGAACAACCAAATGTGACACAATCTGAATACTATCCATTAGCTAATCATACCACAGCTAAGCATAACACTTATCACTCAAATGCAAAACAATGGAATAACAGAACTCAACCTCCAAGTATTCTCACATAAGTAGCATAAACCAACAACATAAGAAGGTCTCTACGAGCTCTAAGACTGCACTCACACTCAACTATAGTCTCCTGTAGTGTGCACTATATGCTATATCCCTCTCTTGAGGTTTCCCCTTTTTATAGGAGAGAGGTGAGGAACCGGTACAATAGGGAAGTATGTTACACGGGAGTAATGGGAAGTTAATGCACTAGGCGGTTTCATTTGCCAGCATGGCCACCAGTACCAGACTTTATCGTGTAATGATGAGTGGTTGGGCCCCACTTGGCCGCCTTGTCAGGTCTACTTGTCTGGGCATGCCTTGGGCATGCAGTCGCCCAACTCTACCATCTGGATGTCTTGGTGCCCAACACCAGATTTTGGACATCTTGGCATCCAACTCCAGATTTTGGACGTCTTGGTGCCCAACTGCAGATTTTGGATGTCTTGGCGCCCAACTCCAGATTTTGGACGTCTTGGCGCCCAACTCCAGATTTTGGATGTCTTGGCGCCCAATTTGATATTTGGTTCCTTGGTGCCATCCTTTACTCTATCCTTCAAAAATTTGTTCTACAGGTTGCCCGCCACTAGTGTCTCTCTATCTCGAAGAGAAAGGAAAAATGAATAACTGAGGTGTTACAAGAGAATAAGTGAAGTGATTACATCAAATATATCAAGAGAGAAAGTGGAGTGAATACTTCATGAACTGCCAAATATAATTCTAAGTTCTGCCAGTACAAAATAAAGTTCCATGAAGTTCTATACAACTAGTGCAAAATCAAATACTATGACACTGTGCAACAATAAAATAAAGTACTAGGACACTCGAGAGCAAAAAATAATGACCTCTGTCCAAATGACACTGATGCTAGTCACATGCAGGCTCCTTCCCAGGCCTTCGATTCTCAGTTGGAGTGTCCTCAGGTTCTTCATTTGGAGTATCTTCCTGGTCTTTTTCTCCTGTTGCTGGTGGTGGGGGGATGTCCTCTGTGTCTGAAGATGTGAGCAAAGATTTTAATGCACTAAATTTGGATTTTAGTGCATCCCTTTGCCTCTTTAACTATGCATTTTCAGCCAATAGTTTCTTGTTAGTTGATTTAAGGTCCTTATTTTCAGCCTTCAACTTTGTGCTCTTCTCTTCTTCATCCTGCAGAAATGCTTCTGGGTTTTGTACCTTCTTTTCAAGCCTATTTGCATCCCTGAAGTGTCCAGACAATTTGACAATCTGCATGTACATCTCCTTGTTGACGAGACTTACTCTGAGACATTCTTTATTCAACATGTTAGCATGAGTGCGTAGCCGATTCTCTGAATCGATACAAGCCTACCTGTCTTCCATAAGTTTGTTAGTAATCTCAAAAAATCTATTTTTGGCAACATCCATCTGGCACATATTTTGTAAGTGGTATGGAACTAAGGGCCAGATATGTTTTTTGTACTTCTCATTTGCAGATAGCTATTGTTGCTCTGAACCAGATGCATCAAGAAATGGGTTCGGAGGTAAATCTATAGCGGGGTCATGTCAGGAAGGAGAGAGCCAGAATGGTGGTGGAAAGGGTAGTATTTGGAATGGGGGTCGTTGAATAGAGTTTTGAGGTTGCGTAGGTGGGAGGGGTGTATTATTTTGGGGGATAGATGTCGATGCTGGTGGAAGTGGCGACTTCAATTCTCCAATATGGTCTGATCGCTGTGGAGAGATTAGTGCAAATTGTCAAGGTTGATCGGCTGAGTGACCTAGAGCCTATGGGAATGCTGAAGAATAACTTCAATTTATGGCGCTAGACAGGGATGCTGGCTGGCGAGCAGCTTGTCTCAATTGAATGGTGTGTACAGGGATGCTTGCTAGCGAGGAGCTGGCTTCAATTGATTGGCGCTGGAGAGAATTGCTTTCACAGAGTAGTCGATGCTGGCCAATTGTATAAGAGAATGGCTTTCTTGTCCTTGTTGTGGGAATTCTCTTTCATTTACAGAATTTGGAACTCTTGTGGATGAGAGTGAGAAAGGAAGACGATATGGCAATTGTAGTTCAGCAATGTCTGCACTTAGCAGGTTGAAATGAAAAAAATCTTGCTTCTTCAGGAAAGGTGGTGAGCAGGAGGACGATTATTGTGGACATTGCGGTGGAGAACCCGTCTGTTATGGCGGCAGGGATGGATCCTTCCCTTGAGGCAGAGATTGTAGAGAGCATGGAGAGAGCAACCAGGGCAGTCGATGCTCGCCAATTGGTAGTGCTGCTAGCGATGGTTGCACGGGAGGGACTTAATACGTGTGGCCAAAAAATTGCTCCGCCTGTGAGGGATTGAATACGGGAGGGACCGAATAGGTGTTGTGATGGCCAATTGCTGGCGCACAGCAGCTCCGATAGGTCGATGGATAGGTACGATGGTTGTGGTAGATAAATAAGGTGGGATGCAGGCTAATTTTGGCTGGAATCGTTGCCAAAAGTAGAGGTGATGGTTGCGCTATCCGATATGGATGAATAGAAATTGGCGTGATTGATTTGGGTAGGTTTTGATTGGATGCCCACGAATTCTCTCTATCAGTAGAATTATGGTGCTATTATGGATAAAAGTTGAAGGGGAGGTCACCAAGTCGTCGATGATAAAAGAGGATGGTAAGTTAGACCGTGTGATAGGGGTTGGGAAGTTGCCCTTGAATGAGAGGGTGAGGCAAGGTCACCGAGATTAGAGGGTGGCTTATAGAGGGTGGGTCATAGAAAGGAGGGGAGGTCGCCCATGCTAAGGTTAGAGATGGGGGAAGGTGAGGTTGCCCAACAAGTGGAAAGGATTGGAGGAGAGGTCGCCTAGTAGAGGGAGGAGGAGGGGAGGGCAGGTCCTCTTGGGGAGGGGAGGTCGCCTTGGAGGAAAGGTTGCCTACTAGAGGTAGGAGTAGGGGAGGGGAGATTGCAGGGTAAGAAAGGGGGAGGGAGTAGGGACAGTGGCCTTTGAAAAAGGAGGCCTAGTGGAGATATGTGGGAAAATAATAGGGTTGGTTCCTCCTTGGATAGGAGGAGGTGTCACCTTATTTCATGATATTAGAGGTGGGAGGATGGGTCGCCCATGGTGGGAGTTGGGAGGAGAGGTTGCCCTAGGTGGGGAGTAGGTGTCACCGTAGGTCATGAGAGTAGAGGTGGGAGCAGGGGTTGCCCATGGTGGGTGGTGGGAGGAGAGGTCTCCCAGGTGGGGAGGAGGTGTCACTTTAGGTCATGAGAGTAGAGGTGGGAGGAGGGGTCGCCCATGGTGGGAGTTGGGAGGAGAAGTCGCCTTAGTTGGGGAGTAGGTGTCACCGTAGGTCATGAGAGTAGAGGTGGGAGGAGGGGTTGCCCATGGTGGGAGGTGGGAGGAGAGGTCACCCTAGGTGGGGAGGAGGTGTCATTTTAGGTCATGAGAGTAGAGGTGGGAGGAGGGGTCGCCCATGGTGGGAGTTGGGAGGAGAGGTTGCCTTAGGTGGGGAGTAGGTGTCACCTTAGGTCATGAGAGTAGAGGTGGGAGGAGGGGTTGCCCATGGTGGGAGGTGGGAGGAGAGGTCGCCCTAGGTGGGGAGGAGGTGTCACTTACCTTAGATCATGAGAGTAGAGGTGGGAGGAGGGTCGCCCATGGTGGGAGGTGGGAGGAGAGGTCACCTTAGGTGGGGAGGAGGGGAGGTGGCCCAAGTCGCTTTGAAGGGAGGAGGAGGTAGGGTCGTCCAAAAAAATGGCCATGAGGAGGAGGGGTCGCCCAATTGGTCATGGGATGAGATGATTTTTTACCATTCTTGACCTAGAGAGGTGTTGATATATTTAGGTAGTGATGTGTGTGAACACACTAGGACCGTCAGGGAACTTTTTTCCCTCTTTAGGAGGTTTTTTTCCCCCGGCTTATATATACGCCTATTGCCCAAATGGGCTACTTATCTTTGTACATTCTCTAGCAATACATTCAGTATTGTGTGTTTGTGCTCCAAGCTTCTTCTTCTTCCTTGTGCTGTTCGCGTGCTTCCGCAGACGTCTAACTCCAACAATTGGTATCAGAGCAGGTCGTCGCTTCATCTAGGGTGCCGTCGACACTCCTCCGTTTGTAGTCTCAGATTCGCAAGAAATTTGGTGAGCATACTCAGGGTGATTCAGAGATCAAAACTTCTTCGCTTTGTGGTGCCGAAATCGCGATCTGAGCTCGTTTCAGCCTCTGAACGCACTATTGCAGCGCTTGTGCAAGATATTTTGTCTTTTTGTGCCAAAGGTATATACCAATTTCTGTTCGCTAGTTTAAGCATCTCGAAGTCTACTACAAGTCTAGCAGAACTCCTCTGGGCAGTTCTGTTCAACTTTTTGAGATATAGTCAATTTTCTACATCAAGGTATTTTAGTCACCGGCCATGGCTGAAAGCAGTGATGTATTCCGTATGTTGGCTATTGAGGATAAGTACGATGGTACCAACTACCTATTATGGGCTTATATGATGCGACATGTATTGGTTGCAAAAGGATTGTGGAACATTGTGCAGGGTGTTGAAAGACGTCCTGTTACACCTCTGACTATAGGTACTATAAATACAGGTGCTGGAGCTGATGAAGATGGTGTCGAAGATGATATTCTGCAGATTCCTGTTCGTGCTGCTGTTTCTACTGCACCTACTGCAGATCAGATTTGCTGGGATGGCAGAGATGCCTAGGCACATGCATTGATAGCTTTGTCTGTCAAACGTGCCATTATTCCTCACATTCGCTCTTGTAGAACAGCTAAGGATGCTTGGGATACACTTACCACATTGTACCAAGCTAGGAATGAGGCTCGTGTTGCTTACCTCCGAAAACAGTTGGAGAGTGAGCACATGAATGAAGGTGATTCTATGGACAGTTTCTTAACGAAGATCAAAGACTTGAAGGAACAATTGATTTCCGCTGATGAGGTTATACCAGATAGCTCACTTGTGCAGACCGTTCTGAATGGTCTTCCTGATTCATATCAGAGTTTTGCTTCTACTCTTCGGTTGATGATGAAAGGCAATCCAAATGCCTTATCATTTGAGGAGTTAGTCTCTGTTCTATTGCAGGAAGATCAGTCCAGGCAAAACAGGTCCATTATGCGAGTTGTAGATCAAGGCTTTCCTGGCTAGTCAGAAGGGCAAAGGAAAATGGAGCTCTTCAACTAGTAAGCAAAAATCTGCTAATTCTGCATATTCAAAGAAGGAAGATAAAGATGAGAAGAAATCAGAAAAACAAAAATTGTTTTGTAAGTACTATAAAGGGAATGATCATATCATAAAGAATTGTCCAAAGCTGGCTGCTAAAGAGGCAAAGAAGAAAGAGGCTGGAATGGTTGTTGCAGAGGCCTCTACACCAAAAACAGAGTCTGCAAATCTTGTGCAAGAAGAAGAATGGGCGTTTACTACTGCATGTAGTTTTGACCCATCTTCTCATGAGCAATGCATGTCTGCAGTAGACTCAGATGTTTGGTTTTTTGACAGTGGGGCGACCAAACATATTACCTCGCAGCGCAGTTTCTTCTCTTCACTCGAGCCTACCCCTACAGGGAATACTGTTACATGCACCAACAACTCCTCTTATCCTGTTATGGGAGTTGGTAAGATCATTTTGACTACTGTTGATGGTAGTTCTTTCACTTTGTCAAATGTTATATTTGTGCCAGGGATAAAAAAGAACTTGTTATCAGTTTCTACATTAGCCAAGATTGGCTTGGTTGTGAAATTTGTTGATGATAAGTGTACAGTTCATGATCTGTCAAATGGTGATGTGATTATTGCTTCTGGCATTTTATGTCGTGGGCTGTACAAGCTCATAGACTATGAAAGATCTGAAAATGATTTGGCATGTGCAGTAAATGATTCTCAGGCTATGTCAGATGCAAAGCTTTGGCATGCACGCTTTGGTCATCTAAATTTTGCTAGTTTTCTACACCTGCAGAAATCTGAAATGGTGTCCTCTTTGCCCAAACTTGAGACACCTGGAAAAAATGTTTGTGAAGGCTGTATTTTGGGCAAAATACAACGTTTCTCCTTTCCAAAAGATGGTTCAGTTTGGGCTACATAGAAATTGCAGCTTGTACATAGTGATGTTTGTGGTCCTATGCAGACACCCTCTTTTGGAAATTACCTTTACTTCGTGACTTTCATTGATGATTTTTCAAGGCATGCATGGGTATATCCACTCAAAGCAAAGTCCGAAGTGTTCATGTGCTTCAAACAGTTTTTGGTTTTGGCTGAAAATCTGTCAGCATGTAAAATGGGCACCCTTCGTTCTGATCGAGGGGGGGAATATATGTCTTCTGATTTTAATGCATTTCTGGCTGAACGTGGGATAAAACACTAGTGTACAGTGCCGTATACACCTCAACAGAATGGAGTTGCTGAACAGAAGAACAGGTCTCTCATGGAGATGGCGAGGTGTATGGTCAAGAGTCAGGCTTTACCTCATAGTTTCTGGCTTGAGGCTGTCATGTGTGCAACATATGTACTGAACAGGTGTCCCACTAAAGCACTGCAGTCTATCACTCCATATGAGGCTTTGCATGACCGCAAGCCATCTGTTGCACATCTGTGTGTTTTTGGTTGTTTGGCATATGCACTAGTGCCTGAACAACATGGCAGAAAATTGGATGATAAGGCAGTAAAATGTATTTTTGTTGGGTACAGTTTTGAAAGTAAAGGCTATCGTCTATATCATCCACAGACTAAACGCATTCTGGTTAGCCGTGATGTTGTCTTTGTGGAAGATGCTATTCAGCCATTGCTTTCATGTACTAAGGAGACATGTGTTAGCTCCAAAGAAATGTATGATACTTTGATGCCTCTTTTTACAGGTGGACAATCTAGTGCTGGTCCTAATGAGGTAACTTCTCAGCCTTTGCAGGTTTCATATGATGATGCAGATCATTCTATTTCTGATGCAAATTTACATGATGCACTTGTTGATGAGAGAGCTGATATTGAGCAAGCAAAAACTATGCTAAAATGGCTGGTGCAGACTTTGCGTGAGAGCAAATTAGATGCACCTTTGTCATATGGTACTTGCTCAGGCTCTCATAGTGCCTCCTTTGCATCAGATTGTTATGCTATGGCTACGTCTAGTCTCTGTGATGAGAATGAGCCTGTTTATTCTGATGAAGCACAGAATTCAAAAAATTGGATGGCTGCTATGCAATCCGAATATGATGCTATAATGAAGAATGGTACATGGTCTTTATGTGACTTGCCTCCTGGCAAGAAGGCCATTGGCACTAAGTGGGTATACAAGCTGAAGCGTAAACCTGATGGTACAATTGAAGCTAGGCTTGTTGCAAAGGGTTATGTGCAAGAAAGAGGCATTGATTTTGATGAGACCTTTGCACCTACATGCCGTATGACTACTGTTCGTAGTATTTGTGCACTTGCAGCCCATCATGGTTGGAATGTACATCAGTTGGACATTAAAACAACATTTCTGAATGGTGACTTGCATGAAGAAGTGTATGTTTTTTAGGCCCGTGGATTTGTGCAGAAAGGGCATGAAAACCAGGTGTGCAGGTTAAAGAAGGCATTATATGGTTTAAAGCAAGCACCACGTGCTTGGTATGAGAAGATACATGCCTATCTGGTTGCACATGGTTTTGAGAACAATCCACCTGAAAGCACCTTATATGTTAAGCGTGCTAATGATGTGCTTCTAATCATTGTTGTCTATGTTGACGACATGCTGCTCACTGGTCCTATTGAGAAGCATATTGTTGATTTCAAGGCTGATTTGCATGCCTCATTTGAGATGTCAGATTTGGGGCATTTGCATCACTATTTGGGCATTCAATTTATGCAAGTTGATGGTGGAATGGCTTTGTGTCAACGACTATCAACAGGCTGTTGGATGCTTGATTTACTTATGCATTACTCAGCCAGATATTCGGTTTGCTGTCTCACAGATGAGCTGGTTTATACATTGTCCAAGAGTCACGCATTGGAAGGCGGTTAAGCGCATCTTTTGCTACTTGAGTGGTACTCGGCTACTTGGGTTGTTTTATCCCAAGGGGGGATCACTACCGCCAGATTTGCATTGCTTTTTTTGACTTAGATTGGGCTGGTTGCTATGACACTCGTGTGTCCACCAGTGGTTTTTGCTTCATGCTTGGTACCTCATGTATATCTTGGTTGAGCAAGAAGCAGCCTACAGTAGGCTCACTTCCAGTTGTGAGGATGAGTATAGGGAAGCTTTCACAACGACTGTTGAGTGTGTGTGGCTCAGATGCCTTATGGCTCATTTGGGTGTCGGCGAGTCTTCTGCCACCACCATCTTTACTGATAGTCAGAGCGCATTGGCATTTGCGAGGAACCCTGTGTTCCATGCTCGCACTAAGCACATTGAGGTGCATTATCACTATGTCAGGGAGAGGTTCTCTGCTGGGGAGATCAACTTGGCATATGTGCCCATGTAGGAGAACATTGCAGACCTTTTCACGAAGGCTCTGCCTAGGGAGAAGTTTGAAGCTTTCCGCAAAGCTTTGGGCTTACTTCCTTTTGTGATTGATTTCCACATAGCTTGGCACTTCCTTATACATGAGTGCCAACTCCTTGTTCACCGCATCACTCCCAGGGGGGATTTGTTGATATATTTAGGTAGTGATGTGTGTGAACACACTAGGACAGCCGGGGCACTTTTTTCCCTCTTTAGGAGGTTTTTTTTTTCTAGGCTTGTATATACGCCTATTGCCCTAATGGGTACTTATCTTTGTACATTCTCTAGTAATACATTCAGTATTGTGTGTTTGTGCTCCAAGCTTCTTCTTCTTCCTTGTGCTATTAGCATGCTTCCGCAGACGTCTAACTCCAACAAGAGGTGGCATCAGAAGGAAAAGTGAAGAGAATTTATATGTGATAAGAGATAGAAGAAGTTAGTAGCATAATGCCTATGAGTAGTAAGAGGAAAATGGTAGTGGTGGTAGTAAGATATGAGTGGTTGGAAAGGGCAGTCGGTAATTGGGAATGAGATACGTGAAGAAGATAGATGAGAAAAAATCCAATAGCTAAATAAGGAAATGACATAAGTTAATAGGAAACAACATAAGGGTATATACATTATATACAAGGGCAATTCTCCTTTCCTATCCTTCCACATATGGTTTTAGCTTAGATTCATTTACTAGGGGCAGTAGTGTGCCCGTCAATGTGGAGATTTTTACTGCACCTTTTGAAAGTGTGCGTATGATCCTAAAAGTCCGTTCCATCTTGACATCAACTTCTTCTTGGCTTTCTTCTCAAAGAGCCGCAGGTGGTACAACAAAACTAAGATTCCTTCCTTGATCTTTGATTTCCAGAGGTTTGCATCATGATCCTGTTTTCTTTTTTCATGTACTGCTACTAGAGTCTCATTGCCGACCGTTCTCTTTTCTTCAAGAAGTTGTAGCCTCACAATGTTGGATGAGAGTGCGCTAGTAAATCCAGGAATTCGATTGGTTCCCACGTGGTTGGAGCCATGCAAGAACTCAAAAAGGGCAATTGCTTGTATTCCATAGACTAGCTCAAATGGAGTGTGTGTTGTTGTGGCTTTGAATGACGTTCTGTAGGCCCACAATGTTCCAAGATATGCCTGGCCCCATGTATTAGGAAATTGTAAGCATGTTTTTCTTAGTAAGAGCATGAGAACCTTATTTGTGCTCTCTACCTGACCATTTGCCCTTGGGTAGTATGCACATGACTTCTTATGGAATATTTGATACTTTTCAAAAATCAAAGTCAGCACCTTGTTGAGGAAATGGGATCCTTGATCTGTTGTGACCTCTATTGGACATCCATATCTGCAAAAGATGTAATTATACAAGAAGGTGGCTACCGTTTTAGCAGTACATTCCTTACTGGCTATTACTTCAGCCCACTTAGTGGCATAATCCGTTGCTACTAGAAGATACTTTGCACCTGAATCTTGTGCTACTGGAAAAATTGGGCCAACAAAGTCTATTCCCCAATGATCAAAGGGTTGCCAAGCTATAGAGATATTAAGCGGTTGGTTCCTTTGTCGTGTTGGTTTGGGCACACATCGTTGATAAACATCACATGCCTTGGCAAATTTAGTGGCATCTCTGAAGAGCTATGGCCACCATAGGCCACTTTGAAGTACCCTCAGTGTAGTGATATGTCCAGGAAAATGACCACTAGACTTTCCCTCATGTGCCAATTGAAGAACAGTTTCTGTTTCATGTGGTTGAAGACACCTTCTGTACATCCCATCAGGACCAACCTTATAGAGGGTATCTTTTGCCATCATGAAATTCTTACTTTTTAGGAGGAGTATACACCTTTCCAATGGAGTAGACCCAGTACGAAATTGACCTTTTCCTAGGAGGAGAGTCAAATCATCATACCATGTAGATGCTATATTTACCTTGTATATTTGGCTCTCTGGGAAATCATCTTCTACTCCCTTTGTTGCTTGAGTATGCCTGATGCGAGAGAGGTGGTCTGCAATGACATGTTGCCTACTGCTTCTCTATACAATTTCAAAGTCGAATTCTTGGAAGAGAAGCAACCATCTCCATACTCTTCCTACAACTTGTGGCTTATTCAACAAATATTTCAAAGCTTGATGATCCGTAATCACTGTGAAGGTAGTGCCTAATAAATAGTGCCTGAATTTCTTGAGGGTAAATACAATAGCCAATGCTTCCCTTTCTGTGGTGCTATAGTTCTTCTCGGCTTTTGAGAGGAGCCTACTCGCATAATGAATGGGTTGATCTAATTTGTGTGCTTCGCTTGGTTGAGTAAGTATAGCTCCTACTGCATACAAGCTTGCATCTACATGCACGTGGAATGTCTTAGACCAATCTCGTGAGATGAGTATAGGTGCAAATGCCAACCTTTATTTTAGATAAGTGAATGCTAATTCTTCTTCTTCAAACCATTGAAAGGGAAAACTTTTACTCGTAAGCCGTGAAAGTGGTCGTGCTACCTCTGCATACATGCGTATAAACTTGCGGTGATATCTGGTGTGCCCCAAGAAGCTCTCGACCTCTTTAGCATTTATAGGTCTTGGAAGCTTAAGAATTGACATTACCTTATCGGGATTTGGAGTCATCCATTTAGCAGAGACCACATGTCCTAACAAGGTACCTTGGGTTACCAGAAAATGACATTTGTTAGGGTTAAGTTTCAAACCTGTCTCTCTGCAACGATGGAATACTTGTCCTAATTGCTTCAAATGTTTTGGCACATTCTCTACTGCAGTGGTGCAGGCTGCTCCAGAGAAGTTGAAAAGTCATCCATGAAAATTCTTAAGAATTTTAGGAGCAACTTGTTGAAGATCAGATATACTGTCCTATTAAAAATGGCTGGTGCATTTCTAAGGTCGAAAGCCATTTGGTGTAGATATAGGTTCCCCAAGGAGTTACAAAGGTTGTTTTTGGTTGATCTTCAGGATGGATTTCCAATTGATTGTACCCACTGAAACCATCCATGAAACTGTACAGCACATGTCCTACCACATCTTCAATCACTTGTTCAAAAAAGGGGGTGGGAAACCCATCAGGGATGGTTACCTTATTTAATGCTCTAAAATTGACACAAACCCTGATTTTATTAGGTTGCTTCTTAGGTGCGATGAGCATAGAGGACAACCATTCTGAATGTTCTACAGGAATTATGATTCCTGCTTCCTCCATTTTCTAGATTTCCTTCTTGACTGCTTCTGCGTATTTGGGATTTAGCCTATATATTTTCCCTCTAATTGGCCGAGCTTCTGCCACTAGAGGAATAATGTGTATTCCGAGCTCTTTTGGTATTCTTGTCAAATCCTTGTAACTCCATGCAAATACGTCTTTAAAATTATGCATGAATGTTATTACCTCTGTAAGAAGAAGAGGGTGGTCCCACAACCAACTTGCCAGTAGAAGATTTTGTGGATTTTCTTCTCCTCCTAGGTTGACTTCTTTAACTGGTTCCGAAAGTGCCTCTTCCTTGTGTCACCTAGATCTTCATTGGATATTTCTTCTCCTATATCAACTTCTTCCTTGATGTCAGGTGATTTTGTTTTATATGGCTCTGTGTGAGGCTTCCCGGATGCCCATTGGGCCGCCTAATTAGTTGTAGGGGTAGTCCAAGATGGAGGATAAGCTGCCCATTGAGGTGCCCAATGTGGAGGCCCTTGAGCAGAGTATGGAGCCCAAGCCTCTAGAGTGGCCCAGCTACTTGGAGGCGGAGGCGCCCAGTTGGGACTAGGAGGTGGAGTCGCCCAGCTGCTTGGAGGTAGAGGAGGTGCCCAATTTGGATTAGGAGGTCTAGATGCACAACTTGAATTAGGAGGTGGAGACGCCCAGGGAGGTGAAGGCGCCCTTTCTTGTCCTGATATTTCTTGATTTTCTAGAACCCATGGTGGAGGAGGTGTGGCCCAAATGTTTGCTCCTTCTTGTCTAGTCTGTTGTTTGCCTTCTCCATTGTTATCTTCTATGCCTTCCTCTGTAGTTTGCTCTTGATGGAGAACAACTTGAGAAGTACCTAGGGCTTCATCTGTTCCTCCTTCCATGTAAAGCTGTCTCATCACCTTGTCTGGTCCGGCCACGCATAAGGTTTCACTACCCGAGTCATGTACCGCTTTATTGTGGCGTAGCCATGGCCTTCCTATCAAAAGAGGGAATCCTCCCTTCACCTTTGGGAGTGTTATTACCACAAAATCCAACACAAATTTTAGCTTATGGATGACGACTTCAACCTTTTCCACTATGCCTAGTGGGCTTGCCTTGCTTTGGTCTGCCAATGATAGTGTAAAATGAGCATCCTTAGTTGGTTTCAGATTTAGCAATGTCATTGTGTACTCAGGCATCAGATTAATACCAGATCCCCCATCAACTATCACTCCTACCAACGGAGTTCCCTTGATACTTACAGTTAGTCTAGGGCTCTTGTAATCAGTAAGAGATGCCATCCTAGATGGTTTTGAGCTATAAGTTGAGGGTATAGGTATTTTTTGAGAAATTAGAGAAGTGAAGCCTTGCCCGCCACTTAATATGGTGCCAGGGTCTAACCCGTTTATGGTAGCCTGCAAGATAACAAGTTATATAAAGATACATGTTGGTAGGTGCTTTGCAAGACGTGAACTGCAGTGAGGAAGCCTTCTTGATTGTTCCTGATAGCTCCATTCTAAAAGTGCCTTAGTTCCTCCTTAGATACTGCATAAGCTTTGTCAACAACTTGCTCAAGAGTATCTTCATTTCTTCCTACTCTTCCCAGTGATATTTTCTCCTTGTCTTGGTTGTGTTTGGCTTCCTGAGAAGGTTCATGCTCTATGGTTTTTTTTCCCTTGTCCTTGGTTGAATCTGTTGCTTCCTTGGCAGCAGCTTTCAAAGCCACCTTCTGCTTTTGTGCCCTTGTCATTACTCCGGGAAGTTCCTCAAGCTGGACTACTCGGGCACTTGGAGAGTCTACGTTGCCCTCATCATTAGTTACTGTGATCATATGTAGGGGGCAAGAATTACCTGGTGTTCTTGTGGATGGCATTGACTTTGGGCAGTCCTTTGTGTAATGATCCCGTGTTTCAGGACATATTTTGCATGGTGGGGCATCCTCAAGAAGTGAACATTTACTTTGAAAGTGTCCATACTCCCCACATCTGTAACACATTATAGGCCTAGGTGGTCATTTCTGACGAGGCATACCTTCTTGCCCTTGTCCCCTTCTCAATTTCTTTGAAGCTTTTAGCTCTCTAGTTCCTTTCTCAAGGTTGTCACCATGTCTTCATCTTGGGGGAAAGTCTTTCTTGGATGTGTTCCAAAATGAACCCGTGCAACCTCAATCCTTGTGGCAGCTGCTTCAAATTCTCTCAAAGTGGCATCTGGTCTCAAAAGCTCTCTCAACTTCTGCTGTGTGGATTTCGACAAGGCTTTCTCCACCCACTTCTTAACAAGGAAATCCCCTGGTGGTTCCAACAATCTTTCCATGAGTGACCTTCCCCGCATCATAAGTTCTAAAAATGATTCTCCCATATGCAAGATTATATTCTCAAGTTCATCTAACGTTCTTTCTGTAGAGTTACTTGGCCGAAATGCATCTGTGAATTCGGTCCTCAATGCTTCCCATGTTTGGAAATGGTTTTCCGCATACTAGCTGAACCATTTGTCAGCCAATCCTTCAAGTGTTGACGGAAAGAGAGCAAGGAAAGCGTCTTGTCATTGTTGTAAGCCCTTGCTCTTACAAATTGAAAGAAATCTTCGTACATGATCTTCAAGATCTTCATTAGCACCGTCATGAAATGAAGAAAATCTAATATTTATCCTTGACAAAAGAGCGGAAAGTTCCTCTGCCATAGCCTTATTAAGAACAGTATCTTGAGGTAAAGTCCTTTGAGTGTTAGCCTTGTCCTCTAACCCTTCTATTCTAGAAGCTAGGCTTGAGGCAGATAGACTTCTTATGGGTGTTAGGTAAGGATCTGGCCTTCTTCTGTGGTAACTTTTGATTGGTGTTTTCTTAGGGCTTAGCTGCTTCTCTTTGCTAGCTCTGGTGTGGGTCATGGACCATCTTGGGAACTATTTCCAAAAGAGGAAATAATGAGAGAGTGAATAGATGGGAGGAAGTGGCTCACCCTAATGGAGGAAGTCGCCCCAATGAAGAGGTCACCCAAGGAGGAATCTTCGCCCAAGAAGAGGTTGCTCAAGTGGAGGAGGAGGAGGAGTCACCCAAGCCAAGAAGCCAAGAGAGGATGAGGAGGAGTAGGCACCCAAGAAGCCAAGAAGGAGGAGGAGGAGGAGGAGTCGCCCAAGATGCCAAGAGAGGAGGAGGAGGAGGAGTCACCAAGGAAGCCAAAAGAGGAGGAGGAGTCGCCCAAGACGCCAAGGGAGGAGGAGGAGGAGGAGTCACCCAAGAGAGGAGGGAGAGGAGTAGGAGAGGTGGCCCTGGGCACTCAAACCCTAAGTGATTTCTCAAGGAAAAGGGTACTCAATTCTAAGGGATTTCTCAAGGAAAAGGAAATCTCCAGAAGCCTTGTCCCCTCGGGCGTGCCAAATTTTCACCTGTAGGTGGTGAAGTGAAGTGTGTGGGTGCAGGGAATGCAAAATGCACTACTCTTGGAGAACATGTAAGCACATGAGCACATTAAACCACATTACCATAATAGACACTTATCACCAAGCCTTCATATCACCACTAGAAACTACACTTAGGAGTGAAATCACAACAAAAGTAAGCAAGCAGCAGGATAGAGCACAAGACAACACAACTTAGAACAACCAAATGTGACACAATCTGAATACCAGCCATTAGCTAATCATACCACAACTAAGCATACCACTTATCACTCAAATGCAAAACAATGGAACAACAGAACTCAACCTCCAAGTATTCTCACATAAGTAGCATAAACCAACAACATAAGAAGGTCTCTACGAGATCTACGACTTGCACTCATGCTCAGCTATAGTCTCCTGTAGTGTGCACTATATGCTATATCCCTCTCCTGAGGTTTCCCCTTTTTATAGGAGAGAGGTGAGGAACCGGTACAATAGGGAAGTCTGTTACATGGGAGTAATGGGAAGTTAATGCACTAGGTGGTTTCATTTGTCAGCATGGCCGCCTGTACTAGACTTTGTCATGTAATGATGAGTGGCTGGGCCCCACTTGGCCGCCTTGTCAGGTCTGATTGTCTGGGCATGCCTTGGGCATGTAGTCGCCCAACTCTACCATCTGGACATCTTGGTGCCCAACTCCAGATTTTGGACATCTTGGCACCCAACTCCAGATTTTGGACGTCTTGGCGCCCAACTCTAGATTTTGGACGTCTTGGCACCCAACTTCAGATTTTGGATGTCTTGGCACCCAACTCCAGATTTTGGATGTCTTGGCACCCAATTTGATATTTGGTTCCTTGGTGCCATCCTTTACTCTGTCCTTCAAAAATTTGTTCTACACAACCCCTTTCTTCTTTGCCTCTTTTGCAACCTATTTTGGACAACTCTTTATGACCTGATTTTTTCCCTTACAATATTTGCAAGTTTTTTCCTTTTCTGTTTCCTTCTCATCTTTGTCTTCTTTCTTTGACTATGAAGCATTAACAGATTACTGCTTACGAGTAGATGAGCTCCATTTACCTTTGCCCTTGTGACTAGCTAGGAAAGCTTAATCTGCAACACTCACAATGGATCTAGTATGCCTAGATTGATCTTCCTGCAAAAAAAAAGACTAAATACTCAAACTTTAAGGCATTTAAATTGACTTTCATCATCAATGAAAGAGTAGAAGCAAAACTCTAATACGAATATAGAAGAACATTAAAAAGAGTCCACACAAGTGAACTATCTTGCAAGACTTCATTAGTAAAAATAAAATCCTCTGTCAAATCTTTGATTTTGTAAAAACATTTTCTATATCTCGTTCATTCATATGTTCACTCTCCAACTATATTTGGAAGTAAGCAACATGAGCCTCATTTCTTGCCTGGTATAAAGCGTTAAGTGTATCCCAAGCATCATTTTCTGTTTTATAGGACCAATGTGAGGGATATTGACATGTTTGACAAACGAAGCTATCAATGCATGTGCATGAGCATCTGTGCCATCCCAATGAAGTTGTTCCATAGTAGGTGCAGTAGGAACCACAACACAAATAGGAATTTGATGATCATTATCTTCAACACCATCTCCATCAAACTTCAATAACTATATTTGCATGTGTAGTAGGACATTTTCCAACACCATGTACAATATTCCACATCCCTTTTGCTACTAATACATGATGCATCATATATGTCCACAATCATCCAATCTATCTTCAACAACCAACATACAAAATACATAATATTTCACATGCAAAATTATCCATGGATTTTCCATAATTTGTGAGCTAATACAAGCCCTAACATAGCATTCTAGATGTAATGACTTTGTCATCATAAGAGGGATCATGAAATGTACATCTATAATGGACAAATCTTACCACGAAGCCAATTTCTACTAATGCTAACATTGACAAAATGTTCTTTTTTGATCCCTAGTACATATAAAGCATCTCATGAAGTGAATGTGTTGTCATTTGCAAAAATAAGAATAATCTTGCGACACCCATAATAGGATAAGAGGATTTGTCAACACATGTGACATTATTTCCTATAAGATTATGCTCATGTGAAGCAAAGAAATTGCACTATGAGGTAATATGTTACGTTGCATCATTGCCAAGATAGCAAACATAAATATCAATTCTTGTTTTGGTTGCCGGTCATCTAAACCCTCAATCAGTAACCACTAGCGTACATGTCACATGTACTAGATTTTTTTGTGTAGAGTGTATTGTCATTTGCTACACAACAACATTGTCATGTTGTTGCAACAAGAGACAAAACACTTTATCCAAAAAACATTTTGCAGGTATGATTGTCGATATAGGTGTTGGTATGAGCATCAATTTGCCCAAGGCCATACCGGTGCTTATACCAATAATTTTTCCCATGGGACATACTAGCACGTGTACCGATGATTAGCATACTAATCTTGTACATGCGCTCATACCTTCAGTTTGTAGTAAATACTGGCACTTACACTAGCAAAAATATACCGTTGTTCATATCGATGCTTATACCAGTGGTATTGCAACATACCAACACGTATACCAACATCTGGTACCGATGTTTATACCTGTGCTTATACTCACACCATGAAAAAATTGCACCTATGTATTTGCATCAATATAAGGGCTTGTATAAGGCTCATATGTTGTAGTGTAACCATAGACATAAACCATTCATGAAAAGATGAATCATAACTTCAATGAGTGGTAAATCCCCATTATTCATTTAGAACAAGATTAGCAGACTA
This sequence comes from Ceratopteris richardii, assembly GCA_020310875.1. Taxonomy (NCBI): domain Eukaryota; kingdom Viridiplantae; phylum Streptophyta; class Polypodiopsida; order Polypodiales; family Pteridaceae; genus Ceratopteris; species Ceratopteris richardii. Next base: position 79,686,222 of record CM035424.1, on the reverse strand, counting down.
TTTTAGGACCAGAGGCCTCTACAAAAACTATTCTAGCATCTTTTTTCTTTGTCTCTCCTATAGACAATTTAACACAATTTTTAATGAGATTATCATTTTCCTTACAATACTCGCATAAATATTTCTATTTTGCTATTTTCTTTTCATCTATATGTTTCATCTTTGACTATGTAGCATTAGACAATTTTTATTTTCTAGAGCAGCTCAATTTACCATTTCCCTTGATACTAGTTTAAAAAGCTTAATATGCAACATACATAATTGACCTATTTTTTATAGATTTATCTTGTTGCAAAATTATAAAGACTAACCCCTCAAATGATAAGACATTTGGATTGTCTTTCACCATCAAACAAAGAATAGAAACAAAACTTTGATAAGAATTTGGAAAACCATTAAGAATAGTCTGCACAAGTGAAGTATCTTGCAGCAACCAATTGATCTTCCAAATCTTTCTTGTTTATAAAGAAAGTTTCCATTGCACCTCCTTCATTCATATGTTTACTCGCCAACCATTTCCAAAAATAAGCAAGAAGAACCTCATTTTCGCCTAGTATAGCATGGAAAAAATCTTATTTGTTCTACATGAGCAAATATGGGGGAAAATGGAACATTTGATATACAAAGCTATTAGTGCATGTGTCTATGTATGTCTTGCATCCCACTGACGCTGCTCTATAGCAAGTGCAACACAAATTGCAATAAGATGAGGAACATGAAGATAATCATCTTCAACACCACCTGTACCACTTGTTGTCATAGATTTTGCAAGTATAGGAGGATATACCTCAACACCTACAATAATATTCCACAAGAATTTCTCTACAAATAGAGGATGCATCATGTATGAACAAAAAGGGGTAGTTAGAACCATCCAACTTATCCTCAATAACCAACATACCAAATACACCATGAACAATGATTTTACTATGATGTAGAATATGAATTTCCCTTAAAAATGTTGAAGCTAAATACTGAATAAACTCTACTAGGCCTATTGCAATTTGGAATTGCTTGTACTCTGAATAAAAAATTAAATATATGTTTAGCACAAAAGGATAAAATTGCCTACACAATCACTGTGATAGTGCATTTGGAGGACAAAACAAGCTCAAACTGATTTTTCAACCTTGAAAAATGAAGATGTTTTGATGTAGTGATAAGCTCGGGTATGCTTGCCGAACTTCATGCAATTTTGAGATAGTTCTTGAAAGGGTATTGAAAATGCATCATAGAAATTGGTGACCTACTTTGATACCGATTGTTGGAGTTTGAGGACTCGAGAAGGATACAAATAGCATGAGGAGGAAGAAGAAAATTATAGCACAACTTTGATTTATTACTAAGTGAATATAAAAAAGATAACTAGGTCATTAGGGTTACCCGGGGAAAAAACCTCCTATAAAAAAAGGAAAAAGTGCTACAATATTCCTAAGTGTGTCCACACACATCACTATTTAAGTACTCGTTTTGGATTCGGCATACATTTCCATTACTTTCTTATATGTACTCTCTCATAATGACTTTTTGTTTTAAAAGTTCACCTTCTCTACGATTTATGCATTTTTTTTTTCTGCGTCTTCATTCCCTTTTTGTCCGCATTTTTTTTCCAATTCTATTTCCTCCGTATTTTGAACAATTGTATTCATTTTTCTATTAAGAGCAATTTGTATTCAATTTTTCTATTAAGCGCAATTGTCTTACAGAGAACGCGATATGCCAAGCCCCTACCAAAGCTATATATATATATATATATATATAAAGAGATTCTCACTTTACTTTTCCAAGTTGATGTACACATACTTTCTAGTTTGCAAACTGTCCTTGCTCTTAGTGAGATCACTCTAAACGATGATATATTTTCTATTATATCGCCCAAGCAATTTTTTAGGTTTCATATTGTATTTGTGCACTAAAGTTGTTTTGGATTTTTATTTTGAGTCCTTTTTAGGAGTAAGTACGCTCCTCTTAGATGTACACACGTATTAAGTGAACAAATCGTAAGGCATTCCAAAGGAAAATGGAGCAGTTAATGGCCTCTCTAAGAAGAGATTGCATCCAACTCATCAGTTTTTTAAGCTTGAGATGGTTGCTCTCATTACTTTTAGACGTGTGTGGAAATCTTCGACATTATGTTGGGGTCAATGAGCAATCACATAAAGATCACTTTTAAGAGCCTTAGCCAACCCCTGTTTTAGTTCATAAGGGGCGAAGGATATCATGAGATTTCCCGAGAACAAATATTCATATTGTTTGGAATTCCTATGCTATTCAAATTCCATATGAATCAACGTTTGGATTAGGTGCTAAAATACTTGAGATTAAGCTTAAATATTAGAAGGGAATGCAATTTAATGTCGACATCAAAGTTTTGATGATCAACACATTATTTATCTTCTTTGTTATCTACTTTCTCGCATGTTGGAGACTGAACAAAAAAGAGGTATCAAGATGGAAAGATTTTATAGGAACATTCTTTGGGTAGGAGACCCAAATAGGAGAGAAAATCCTAAGATAAAGTGGGATAGAGAGTTTGGTTGGATTGCCATTATTAATGTTTTAGAGATTGGTGGCAAAGTGGTTGGTCAAGGCTTAGAGCAAAAAAATTGAGTCATGGTCCGAGCTGATGTTCATGGATGGCCAAAACTCGTCCCTTTTTGGTGCCCCCACATGGAAAAATCATGACCTCAACACACTTCTATGCTCTCTTGTTCCCTTTGTCTCGAAAGGATTTGACCACTTACTTGCTTTAGAAAGCTTGGAGCACTAGAATGTTCCACTTTGGTTTATTTTATGAATGGGATATGGGTAGTTAGAATCATATAAAATGGTTCAACTTCGTTTCCCATGTTGATCATCAAGCCGATTGAGAGCGGTTCTCTCCAAAGAGTAAGAAGCTATAAACCAAGGGGATTCTCAATTTGAAGAATCTATGGAAAGAGATTATACTAAGAAAAAAGAAATTGAATCCCACTTGAAACTAGATTATGATGAGTCTGTTTGAATGTATCCAAACTTGGGATAAAGAGGATTTGCATCTGTTGTAAGCTAATAGGGATCTGCACCCAAATTGGCTTAGATGGAACAATGAAAAAGAATAGAAGAAATCCTTAGAGTGAAGCATAAAGTGCTACCAGACCTTAATCTTAATCAAAAGTGGTGCATCTCTTTGTCTTGGACTATGTGGGAATTTAAGCCCCAAGAGCTTTGGCACCCATTCTTGGAGATGAAGAAAGACATCCTCCTATGGTAAATCCTTCACTATAATATTCGAGCCAATGCCAAAACCAACAAAATTTCTAATTCTCCACCATGGTGTAAGCCTTTCTCAAAGCATAAGAGGAAATTGTATTTCCATCTCATAACCTAAGACCACCAATGTTTGAAAAAGTGTTTATTGCACAAAGAAAGACATTAGACATTGACAAACATCTTCATCACAAGTTGTTCAATGCTTTGTGGAAAATATATACCAAGATATGCCCCAATTCAACACAATCATTCACCATGCAATGGATCCATAAATAGGAATAGAAAACATAAGAGGGGTGAATGCGCAACCTCGCCTCATAGACCTTTGAAAAATGAACAAAGAACAAACATTGGCATTAATCTTGATCCCTCTAGAAGCATTCCTTGATAGCTCGGAGACCATTTTGGTAGATTTATTTCCAAGGCCCAAGATTTTGAAGATTGAAGGATAGAATCCCATCCCGATCCATTGTATGCGTCTTCAAATCAGATCTTTAGAAAGTTGAGGTTTAGGTTGTAATCGTTAGCATATTCAAATCCTTTTGAGATATCAATAATGGCTTCCAAGATTGGCCATCCTTTGATGAAACATTTTTGTTCTCTGTGGATTTAATTTTGAAGGTCATTCATGATGCAATTTGGGAGAGTGTTTTCAGTAACCATATAACCCATCTAGAGCATGGTTATATGTAAAACTTTTTCTACATAGTTTTACTCATGACAGTGGTATCAGAGCAGGTTTAGATCCTTCTCAAGTTTTGGTTTTTCGCATCGCGACGCGCATGCACTTTTAAGAGTGCAAATCGACTTCGGAGCATAGAAGAGTGAATTTCCTCAGCCAAGAAACATTTCTAGTAGGTGCACTGGGGTTTTACCCCCATTTCGAAGCCATTCATACAATCAGAATTGCCATCAAAGTGATGGATTGTGAGCTAAAATTTCAGCGTTCATTTCAGCTTTCGTCGAAGTGAAGATTTTGTCACTTTCTTGTTCCTTAATGAAATGGCGGGCAACAATGACTTATTTGGCATGCTTCAAGCTGAAGATAAGCTTGATGGGACCAACTATCCGATGTGGTATTACATGATGAAGCATGTTCTTGTTGCTAAAAAACTTTGGAACATAGTGGCAGATGTAGATCGAAGACCCGCAGGTTCTTCTACTTCACACTCTACTGTCATAGATGGAGCTTCTTCTTTGAGTACAGTGGTTTCTCCTTCTCCACCTACAAAGGAGCAGCTTAGATGGGATGGAAAAGATGCTCAAGCTCATGCTTTGATTGCACTTTTTGTGAAGCATCATATAGTTCCACACATTCTGTCATGTTCTACATCACGACAGGCATGGAACACTCTTGCTTCTTTGTATGCCGTGCGTAATGAAGCATGTGTTGCATACTTGAGGAAGCAACTTGAGGATGCATGTATGGCTGAAAATGAGTCGGTGGATGTGTATGTGACTCGCATCAAGGACTTGAAAGAGCAATTGGCAAACATAGATGAGATCATTCTAGATGCATCACTCATTTCTACATTATTGAAAGGATTACTGAAATCTTATCAAAGCTTTGCTACTACACTCTGTTTGGTTGCAAAAGGAAATCCTAATATGTATGCATTTGATGAGGTTGTGTCTCTTCTTTTGCAAGAAGAGCAATCTAGAGTGAATAGGAGTGGTTGATTGAGGGAACGCAAGCACTTGCTATCTCAGAAAAGGGGAAAAGCAAGTATGGTTCAGCTTTGGGTTCATCAAAACCAAAGCCTCAAGCTTCCTCTTCCACTCATTCCTCTAATGATGCTGATTAAATTTTGCAAAAGAAGAAGAGATGCAAATATTTCCGAAAGGTTGGTCATACTAATGATGAGTGTAGAAAGCTTGCTAAACGCAATGAAAGAAGAAGGAATCCGGCATGTCTATTGCTAAAAATTTAGCAAATGCAAAGAATGATGAAGCTAACATGGCTCAAGATTTTTGGTCATGTGTTGTTACATGTCATTATGATGCTTCTTTTCATTCTAAATGTATGGTTGTGAGTGGTGCTTCAAAGCACATGACATCATACAAAAGATTTTTTGCCTCTTTGAAAGATGCACCCAAAGGAGAACATGTGGTGTGTGCAAACAATGGCTCTTATCCTATCATTGGAATACGAGAATTCGAGCTTACGACTGCAAATGGAGGTGTGATTCTCTTGAAAAATCCATTGTATGTGCCCGGTATAAAGAAGAACTTAATTTCAGCTTCGTTGATTGCCGAAGCTGGACTTCATGTACACTTTGTTGATGATAAGTGTATGGTTCATGATTTCAGAAATGGTGATGTTATCGTGATGTCTGGTACATTATGTAATGGTTTGTATCGAATGGATACATACAAGAGATCTGCCTCGAATGCCTTGCTTGCAGATAATTCTTCCATGGCTCAAATGGAGCTTTGGCATGCTCGTTTTGGTCACTTGAACTTCAATAGTTTGCTTTACTTGCAAAAGAAGGACATGGTTATTGGTTTGCCTACACTTGAGTCCATTGAAAAGCATGCATGTGAAGGTTGCATTCTTGGAAAAATGCATTGTGCTTCTTCCAAAGATAGTCATACACACACTACAAGAAAATTGCAGCTTGTTCATAGTGATGTATGTGGTCCCATCAGGACTCCATCTTTTGGGAAGCATGTATATTTTGTTACCTTCATTGATGATGCTACTCGCCATACATGGGTGTATCCTATGAAAGCAAAGAATGAGGTATTTACTTGCTTCAAAGCATTTTTAGCTATGGCTGATTTTTTTTTTCACAAAAGCTTTTGACTCTCCGCACGGATCGTGGTGGTGAATACATGTCACATGAGTTTAATGCTTTTCTTCGTGAAAGAGGTATTTCACACCAATGTACGATGCCATATACACCTCAGCAAAAATGGTGTTGCCAAGTGTAAAAATAGAACTCTACTTGAAATTGCACGATGTATGGTTAAAGGAAAGCATCTTCCTGATAAGTTTTGGATGGAAGCGATCATGTGTGAAAACTATGTGTTGAATCGCTGCCCTACAAAAGCATTGAGAGTCATCACTCCTTATGAGGCTTGGAATGGTCATAAGCCTATGGTTAGTCATATGAGTGTGTTTGGTTGTTTGGCATATGATATTGTGCCATCACAACAATGTCACAAACTTGATGACAAGGCAAAGAAATGTATATTTATTGGCTATAGTGCTGAAAGTAAGGGATATCATTTGTACCATCCATTGAAGAACACAATCATTGTGATTCAAGATGTGGTATTTGCTAAAAATTCAATTTTCCCTCTATTTGAATGCAAAAAACAGCCAATAGTTAGCTTACAAGATGTGTTCGATACACTCATGCCTTTAATCCAAAATGGTGCGCTTGACTATGGCCATGTAGACCAGCCAACGGAGGCTCAAAGGGCTGAAAAAATCTAGTCAAATAGGGCTGAAAATGTAGAGAATTTCCAGCCAAACATGGCTGAAAAGGTTCAGCCAAAAAATGTCCAAACTGTTGGAAATTTCCAGCCACATATGGCTAAACATTTGTATCAAAATATGGCAAAAAATGAGCATGAAATTCAGTCCACGCATGATGTACATATTGAAGATGTTTTACATAATAAACGCATGTCTATCAAGAGTACACAAACTATGCCAAAGTGGCTGAAACAAACTTTGCAAGAAAGCAAATTGAGTGCCCCTTTACTTGGTAGAACAAGATCAAGCTCTCACCATGCATCAAGTAATTTTGTGGATTATTCTCTTATTGCTATAGCATGTAATGAAGAGCCACTTTCTTTTGAAGATGCATGTGAAGATCCACGATGGATGAGTGCTATGCAATAAAAAATGGATTCCATACATAGGAATGGTACTTGGGAGTTATGTGAATTGCCAAAAGGAAAGAATGCCATTAATACAAAGTGGGTTTATAAGATTAAGAGAAAATATGATGGTAGCATTGATCGCTACAAAGTTAGATTGGTTGCCAAAGGATACGCGCAACACTATGGCATTGATTATGAGGAAACATTTGCACCTACTTCGTGCATGACTACCATTCGTACCGTGGTTGCATTGGCTGCCCATCGAGGTTTGAAAGTGCATCAATTGGACATAAAAATAGCCTTCTTGAATGGTGATTTGCAAGAAGAGGTCTATGTGAAGCAACCTCTTGCATTACTATGAAAGGGAAAGAGCATATGGTTTGTCGCTTGCATAAAGCCTTCTATGGTCTCAAGCAAGCTCCACATGCATCGTATGACAAAATCCATAAGCACTTGATTGTTCTTGGCTTCACATGTAGTCCGATTGAAAACACACTCTATGTACACAAAAATGGGGCTGATCTTATAATTCTTGTTCTTTATGTCGATGACATACTCTTGAATAGGTCATGTGATGCAAAACTTGACATTCTTATGGCTGATTTGCAACATACTTTTGATGTCACTTATCTTGGTCTTTTGAGCTCCTATCTTGACATCCAGTTTGTATCCGTTGAGGGGGGAATTGTTATGCATCAAGAAAAGTATGTTGAAAAACTACTTCAGTGTTTTGACTTTGAGGATTGCAAGCCAGTTTCCACACCAGTTGAGACAGGATTCAGGTTCTCAGTTGAGGATTCCAGTGATGCATTTGACACTTCTCTTTATCAGCAAGTTGTGGGATGTCTTATATATGCATGCAACACAAGGCCGTATATATAGTATGCAGTTTCCCAGTTGAGTCGATTCTTGCATAGCCCTGGAACTAAGCATTGGCAAGCGGTGAAACGTGTGTTTAGATATCTCCGAGGCACTTTGATCTTAGGTCTCTTTTATGGCAGAGATATTCAGCCATGCTTGCATGCTTTCACACATAGTGATTGAGCTGGTTGTTATGATACTCACGTGTCCACTATTGGTAATTGCTTTTTCCTTGGAGACTCATGCATATCTTGGTTGAGTAAGAAGCAACCTACAGTGGCGACATCGAGTTGTGAAGCTGAGTACAGGGAAGTTTTCACAGCTATAGTGGAGTGTATATGGCTGAGACACCTATTGGTGGATATTTGCATGGAGATTGATGCTGCTACACATATTCTCATTGATAGTGAGAGTGCTTTGGCTGTTGCATGAAACCCGATGTTTCATGCCTGGACCAAACATATTGAGGTGCATTATCACTATGTGAGAGAGCGCCTTCATGTAGGAGGTATTGATTTGGTACATGTGCCTACACAAGATAATGTGACAGACATATTCACCAAAGCTCTTCCACGGGAAAAGTTTGAAGCATTTCGCAAAGCTTTAGGCTTATTACCTTGTGGGGGCTGATCTACCACTCCCTATATGTGTTCACATCATTTGCTTCAGGGGGGTTTGTTACACTTATGTGTTCTTCGAGTAGCTTTGATGTGAACCTTTTCCCTATACATGGACACTTTTTACTCTAGTGCTGGATAGAGGTTTTTTCCCCATGTTACCACATACTTGATACTCTCATATGTGGTGGTACTTTGTACTTAGGGATATTATTTAGCTCTTACTTCAGTTCATTTCATCGTCAATAGAGAGAGCTATTCCAGCTATCATCTTCTCCGTGTGTCTTGCTACGTTTGTGCTCCTTGTGTGTGCTTCTTGTTAGAGGATAAACACTCCTATGTGCACAACAAAAGCAAATGAACCCTCCTAGGAACCTGAAATTTTTCAGACATAGGCTCTGTATTTTCTAAGTTTCTCTAAGTATATGCAGAGACTGAAAATGAAATTTTGCAGGCTTAAATTAAATTGTAAGAGCTTTTAAATGAGAGTAAAATCACTCCATTTGGATACTGGATGATGCCTCAACCAGCTGCAACAAAACAGATAACTTGATCTCTCCACAGAGTATGAGCTAACTAGACAGACACTGTTCTCGACATTTCTCTGCACATGTGCAGGCACTGAACTTGAGACTTATACCAGACAAAGTAGAACTTATAATCTTTCCAACAAGACAAAAATCATTGCAAATGGATTCCGGATGAAAGAGTAACAACAATTACAAGACCAGGGAGTCTGCCAAAAACATCTAGATAGATAGAGTGTGTAAAGTGAAATTTCTGCAAAATATGCAGAGAAGAGCTAGTAGGGGGTGTGCTTAAGCAAGTGGGCAACTTGGGCACGTATTTCCACGACTCTAAGTCATAATACAACTCATTAGAGGTTTTAAAGACCATTAACCAATCAAAAACATATACATGTCAAAAGTGAGGTCCAATCATATCAAGAGGTGAGCTAAATCTTCTCTAATCAACTTCTTTCCATTCTGGGCATGATTTGATGCCTCCAACTCGTGGAAATCCGTTGCTACTGTTGTCTATCCCTCCCCACTGTTTTGAGCTACTGTAGTGTGTGTGTGAGCTTGTAGGAGTTGTGGCATGAGTGTGGGTGCTTCCCGCCATTCACTATTTTGGTCATAACTTGAAGCACAATTGTCAGAATCAGTGAAACCACTTGCAGTAGATGTGTCTTGTCGAGAGCTTCGAAATGAGTACCCTATTGACTATATTCGGAGCTTGGAGTTGGGAGAAATCCTTGATTTAATAAAAAATACTGTAAGAGGTATCGCGGCAGACACTTTCAGTCTTTCAGTGAGTTTGAGAGGTGGATTAGTCTTTTCTCATGTATATCAGCTGAACCACTTCATTTCCATCATGTGTGCACATGTCTTCATACACTTGGTTAGGTCGTTTGATCGGATTGACATATAAGCGTGTGTCAATTTCCCACTATACGCACTTGTGTTGCAAATGAGGTTTAGTCTCTTTGGCACAAGTCCTTGAGTCTTCTTGACTTAGGTACACACGTTTTTGGCACCGTTGCGAGGGAACACTCAGCCAAGGTGCCTTTGTGATGGTTATAGATCGAGTGTGATGAAATCGTACTTGTAGAAGTGAACTCGTTCCGTGGCAAGTAGTCAATCACCTCAGCACTTGTTACTTCACATCCCGGAGGTGTGTGTAATGAGTTTTTAGGTTTAGGGTTATTAGGAAGGGAGAGTAAGAGGAGTGAGGGTTAGGTTAGAAGGAGAGGAGAAGAGAAGTGAAGTAGGAGTAGGCCAAAATCAACAAAAAAGCCCAAAAAATTTGCCAAAATTAGTAATGTTCAGTTTCTGTCACAAAAGGTATAAAAACCAAAAAATTTGACTCATTTGATACTTTCCTGCATTTTGGTATCGTGTGCGAGCAGCGACTGGTATTGTGAGTGTGGTATCGCGCGCTACAGGCTGACAAGGCTAGATATTGAGCTCACTTTGCAATCAGGACACCACAAAGGTAAGTTTCAACAAGAATTCCTAGTCAAAAATGATGGAGAATGTTAATCTCCAAAAGAACAACTTACTCTTGTGATTAGAGCACCTCTATACCAAGAGTAAGTCAAACACTCCACTAATTTAGAGGATCAATTGCTAATTATCAAAAGATTAACAAATCTGTGAAGAAGATGAAATACAGAAAAGTCTGCTGCACTATTTCTCCACATTGACCTATCAAACGTGTAAAGTTTTTTATGAAACTTTGTACTAAGTATCTCCTAGAGATTGCGCATCTACTCCAAGTTGAATCTCATCAAAAGATTAAGTGTAGCTTGAGAAATCAACTTCTCAAGTTACCTATGTCAGAAACTGTTACTCAGAACAGTCGATTTTACACCTGTAACTTTTAAGACTTGGTTATCCTTGAATAGAACCCGTTTTACAAAATGCTTCTAGACATAAGTAGCTTATCTTCCAACTTAAAGATTAAGCCCTCACTCATGCAAAACTTTAAACTGTGCTAGGAGAAATGACCAAAACATTGACTTCGAAATCTGCGCCTGTTTTAGGAACCAGTGAACACACTTCACATATGAATGTTCCTACACTTAATTCACTCAGCCTGATTACAATTGGAAGCTAAAACTTTGCACAGAGGTCAAGCAACTCTCAACTTAGACTTGTACAAAAGCATTTCACAATTGATCTACTGTAGAAGGAGAACACGCAGAAACATCGGGCGTAAAATATTTTTCTTTACTCAGAAGAATTACAACTGAGTGATGAGAGCTAACTCAAAATCACTTTCCTCTATCTCATGACTTCTATCTCCCTCATTCTTGACTTCTAAATATTGTCACATATGCTCTCATACATTTCCCGACTTTTCTCAAAGTATTTATAGATAATTTTGTACATGATTCTTACTAAACAAAAGATCTAAGTCATCTATGACTATACTAATGTACATATGTGTACACTTCTCTTGTTCTCTGAAAGTAATCTTCTTCCACACTTTAGGAATTGATTCTTCCTTCATCATTTGATCTCCCAAACCTTCAATTGGTGATTGGCCTGCACCAACAGCTCCCCCTCAATCATCAATTGAGGTTTTCTCTGTCTTCTTTATACTTGCCATGTCTTTGAACCTTTGTAACTTAGGTCCATCCAGACTCTTTGTCATCATATCTGCCACTTGTTCTTTTGTTGGAGTGTACATCACTTCAATCTCTTTATCTAGTACCTTTTCCCTCAAGAAATGATACTGAATCTCTATATGCTTAGTCCTGGCATGAAAAACAGGGTTAGCTGCCAAATACAAAGAACTCATATTGTCTCCAAAAATTATTGGAGTACTATGATCAAACTCAAAACTTTTCATCAAGGTCTTCAACCATATCACTTCCTTTGCAGCTTCTACCATTCCCTTATACTCAGCTTCTGTAGATGATAAAGCAACTGTATGTTGCTTCTTTGAACACCAAGACACTAACTTGTCTCCAACATAACATAGATATCCATGAGTAGACCTTCTATCATCTGAGTCACCTGCCCAATCTGCATCACTAAACACTTTGATTCTTGTGTCAGAAGTGAAACCATAATACAGACCTTCACTTAGGGTTCCTTTGATATATCTGAGTACCCTTTGGGCTGCAATCCAATGAGTCTTCTTTGGACAATGCATGAATTGTGACAACACACCTACTGCATATGATAGATCTGGCCTTGTCAAGGTAGCATAGATTAGACTACCTACCAAACTCTGATATTTCTTCATGTCATTGAACTCTTCACCTCCATACCTGCTTAATTTATGATTTACCTCCAATGGTGTAGTTGAGATCCTGCAATCTTCCATGTTAAACTTGACTAAAAGATTCTTCAAGTATCTCTCTTGTGAAACATATACTCCATGTTGAGTATACACAATCTGCATTCCTAGAAAATAAGATAAGTTTCCCAAATCACTTATCTTAAACTCCTTCTCTATTTGCTTCTTGAGTTCATTGATTCCTTGAGCATCTGTTCCTGTAACAATAATATCATCAACATAGATGCACATGTAAATATATCCATTTTCACTTGCCTTCACTAGCAAGCTACTATCTGCCTTTGATGCTTGAAATCCACATTCATTCAAGAACTTGACCAATCTGTAATTCCAAGCTCTTGGGGCTTGCTTCAACCCATATAAAGCTCTCTTGAGCTTACACACATAATCTGATCCAATTGACTCCATGAAGCCTTCTGGTTGCTCCATATATACTTCATCTGCAATGTACCCATTTAGAAATGCATTTTTCACATCCAATTGTGATAATTTCCATCCTTTGCAAGCAGCAATAGCAATCAATGTCCTAATTGTAGACATCTTAGCAACAGGACTAAAGGTTTCATCATAATCTACCCCATAAGTTTGGGCATAACCTTTGACCACAAGTCTAGCCTTATATCTAGACACCTTACCATCTGCAAACCTTTTTGTTTTATATACCCACTTGCATCCAATGACCTTCTGATTCTTTGGTCTTGGTACTAATTCCCAAGTTTCATTTTCAAGTAGAGCATCATACTCTTCTTGCATTGCCTTCTCCCAATTCTGTTTACCTTTGGCTTCTTCATAAGTGGTTGGATCTTCTTCTGTTTTAACAATGTATGCATAATCTTTTGTTGTTAGGAAAGATGTATCATAACTATACCTTATAGGTTCTTTCCTTTCCCTTGTAGATCTTCTGATTTCTGCACTTCTTGAAGTTTCAGCCTCATTTGATTCTGGATCAAATCTTGGCCCTTCTTCTACATGATCCTGCACTCTACATCTAGAGTCAACTTCATCAACAATTTCTTCACAAACTTTTACCTTTGCCTTTCCTTTCCTTTGAATTTCTTCAACACCTGTATACTCATTTGGTGATCTTGTATACCACATATTTTGCTCATCAAATGTCACATCTTTAGTAACAAGAAATTGCTTTGTGGATGGACTCCACAATCTGTAACCCATCTGTCTATCATCATATCCAATAAACACATACTTCTCTGCTTTTGGTTCTAGCTTATGTCTTAATTGTGAAGGAACATAAGCATATGCAATACATCCAAATACTTTACAATGATCAAGACTAGGCTTCTTACCCCACCATGCTTCATAAGGGGTTCCTCCATCCAAAGCTTTGCAAGGCAACCTATTCACAAGGTATGTTGCAGTGTTAATGGCTTCTGCCCATAAGTAATTTGGACAATTCTTTTCCTTCATCATGGCTCTTGCAAACTCTACAAGAGTCCTATTCCTTCTTTCTGCTACTCCATTCTGTTGAGGGGAGTACCTGCAAGTCACTTCTCTTTTGATACCTGCATTCCACAAATAATCATCAAACTCTTTTGAGAAATACTCTCCCCCTCCATCTGATCTTAACCTCTTTAGCTTTTGTCCTGTGATCCTTTCTGCATAAGCATGAAAATGTTTGAATGTCTTGAACACTTCTGATTTATCCTTGATTACATACAAAGTAATCCACCTGGTTGCATCATCAACAAACAACACATAATATCTGGATCCATTTATGCTATAGTCCCTTGAGGGACCCCATACATCTGTATGAACCAATTCAAGCATATTTGAATACTTGTACCCTGATTTGTTGTAAGAACTCTTATGTGCTTTACCTAATTGACAAGCTTCACACTTGTACACCATATGTTGCCCTTCAATGTTTGGCAATCCAAGCACCACCTGATTCTTTGACATCTCCTTTATAGCTCTCTCATTGAAATGACCTAGCCTTTTATGCCATAGGTCTAATTCAGACACCTTTTGACCTCCATAGGTAAACAATGCATGTCCCACATTACCTTGGACTTTGAGAGTGAACAATCTTCCTTCCTTTTTACCTGCAATTATGGTTCTATATCCCTGATTTGGATCTTGTACATAGACACCATCATTTGTGAATCTTACTTCATATCCTTTCTCCACAATTTGCCCTACACTTATCAAATTTTTAGGAATAGTAGGAACATAAAGTACCTTGCTCAGAAGTGTACTTCCACTCTTTGTCTTCACTGATCCAATGCTCTCCACTTTATGTTTGGTATTGTCACCTGTTTGAACTGTATGTCCATTCACCCTAGCTTCCATATCAGTCATCAAGGATAGATTCCCACTCAGATGGTTACTGCACCCTGAGTCAATATAAAACACTCTTTGATCTTCTCCCATTGATTCATGAGTTGCATTCAAGATAAGAGTCATGTCATCCTTCTGATCTGATGCATAATTGTAATAATTATTGTTGTAGGACTGAGATTGGAAGTTTCTTCCACCTCCTCTACCATATGATGTCCTACCACCTCTTCCTCTGAAGTTGCCTCTTTGGTTTCTGCCTCCTCTACCTCTTTGACTATAATTCTGATTGTTGTATCCTCCATTTTGATTGTTATACCAACAATCATTTGCCAAATGATTTGTTCTGCCACAAATCCAACAAGCTTTAGCATTATCTTTGTTCTTACCTCCTCTTCCTTTACCTCTGAAATTTGTCTTCCCTTTTGTGAAGTTGGCTTGATTTGAATTCCCTTCATCATCATTTGATTGCTTTCCCTTGCCATTCTTTTTCTTGTCCTTAGAGTACATAGCTTGACTTGTACTTCTATCATTGTCTCCTTTAAGATCCTGCTCAAAGGTTAGCATGTGTCCTAGCAATTGATTAAGGTCAGGAGTAAAGTGAGCAAGTGACAATTCTATGGACAATATGAAAGGCTTCCACTTCTCATCTCCTCTCAAACCTGTAAGTATTTGTCTTACCAACTTTTCTTCTTCAATATCTTCATCCACTGCTCCCAAACTATCTGCAATATCTTTCATCCTTGCCACATAATCTGAAATTGATTGTGAGCTCTTCTTCTTGAAGGTTGTGAACTCAGCCCATAGTGAGGACTTCCTTGACTTAGTTGTATTTTGGAAATGCTCTTCCAAGGCATTCCAAACATCTGTGGCACTTTCCAAACCTCTGATGTGAGGTAAAATGTAATCATTTACAGCCATGTAGATGATGCTCCTTGCTTGAGCATCCTTTCTCATCCAAGTCTTCAACATTGCAAGCTCTTCCCTAGTAGGAATACTTGGATCTGCAAACTCAGGTTTTTCTTCATCTCCTGTAATAAATGATATAAGATCTTTGCTCATGAGGTGTGCTTCCATCCTCATGGACCATGCTGGATAGTTCTCCCTATCTAGCTTATCAATCTGCAAGCTTTCTCCCATCTTGTATCCACCTGTGTATTGAAATCTTCAAGCTTTACAAACAATGTATGTACCTTTACTTTGAATTGGACTCCTTTTGCCTTTCTTGATGTCAAATAGTCTTCTCCTCAAGCTTTGACTCCAAGCTTTCACTTCTTAGTCCTTCAAGTGTTGAATTTCTTGAATCTGCAGCAGTCGGGATCCTCCTTTCTTCAAATTGATGTCTCCTGCTCTGATACCACTGATGGAGAATGTTAATCTCCAAAAGAACAACTTACTCTTGTGATTAGAGCACCTCTATACCAAGAGTAAGTCAAACACTCCACTAATTTAGAGGATCAATTGCTAATTATCAAAAGATTAACAAATCTGTGAAGAAGATGAAATACAGAAAAGTCTGCTGCACTATTTCTCCACATTGACCTATCAAACGTGTAAAGTTTTTTATGAAACTTTGTACTAAGTATCTCCTAGAGATTGCGCATCTACTCCAAGTTGAATCTCATCAAAAGATTAAGTGTAGCTTGAGAAATCAACTTCTCAAGTTACCTATGTCAGAAACTGTTACTCAGAACAGTCGATTTTACACCTGTAACTTTTAAGACTTGGTTCTCCTTGAATAGAACCCGTTTTACAAAATGCTTCTAGACATAAGTAGCTTATCTTCCAACTTAAAGATTAAGCCCTCACTCATGCAAAACTTTAAACTGTGCTAGGAGAAATGACCAAAACATTGACTTCGAAATCTGCGCCTGTTTTAGGAACCAGTGAACACACTTCACATATGAATGTTCCTACACTTAATTCACTCAGCCTGATTACAATTGGAAGCTAAAACTTTGCACAGAGGTCAAGCAACTCTCAACTTAGACTTGTACAAAAGCATTTCACAATTGATCTACTGTAGAAGGAGAACACGCAGAAACATCGGGCGTAAAATATTTTTCTTTACTCAGAAGAATTACAACTGAGTGATGAGAGCTAACTCAAAATCAGTTTCCTCTATCTCATGACTTCTATCTCCCTCATTCTTGACTTCTAACTATTGTCACATATGCTCTCATACATTTCCCGACTTTTCTCAAAGTATTTATAGATAATTTTGTACATGATTCTTACTAAACAAAAGATCTAAGTCATCTATGACTATACTAATGTACATATGTGTACACTTCTCTTGTTCTCTGAAAGTAATCTTCTTCCACACTTTAGGAATTGATTCTTCCTTCATCATTTGATCTCCCAAACCTTCAATTGGTGATTGGCCTGCACCAACAAAAAACACACTAAAAGTGCACCAACACGTGATTAACTACGCATTCGGTATCACGGGGGGGAAACAATTTGTTTTTTGAACTTCATTGAAAGAGACAGTAGGCTAGGAGTGAAGAGGGGTGAGAGAAGGGCAAGGGGGTGCAAAATATTTTGATTTTTGAGGTATTTTGGCTTGAGTATCGCGATCGGTTGAGTTTTTGGTATCGCGATACCAAAAATTCCCTAGTATCGCGATACTTGCCGAAGTATCGTATCATCGGGTACCAGTCTTGGTATCGCGATACCACTTTGGTATCGTGTCGCCAAGTTGGTATCGCGATCACACTTTATCCCAGTGGTATCGTATCGTTACCTACTATGGTATCGTATCATTACCTACTATGGTATCGTATCGTTACCTACAGTGGTATCGTATCGTCCACCTGCGAGTGTCGCATCGCGATACCCTTTTCAGTATCGTATCGCCTTGATTCTCAGATATCGTATCGCGAGGACCTTGGTATCGTATCGCCCCTGATCTAGGTATCGTATCGTCAACCCCTGAAGTATCGGATCTCCCACTTCCTAGTGTAGTATCGCGATATCATACTAGTATCGTATCGTGCAAGTTGGTGGTATCGTATCGCCACTTGTCTTGGTATCATATCGTCTCATTGTTTGGAGTCGTATCGCGATACCAAGTTGGTATCGTATCGGTTTATATTCTAGTATCGTATCGGCGGAGTGCCTGGTATCGTCTGGAAGTTTTGGTGTCGTATCCAGAGAATCCCAGGTATCGTATCGTCTATTCTGAAGGTATCGTATCGTCAGGATAGCTCGTATCGTATCGTGACCAGCAGCAGTGTTGTATCGTCTACACTACAAGTATCATATCGTGTAGATTTCAGGTATCGTATAGTGGCTAGCTCGGCATCGCCCAGTGCAGTATCGCCTGGAAGTGGTATCATCTAGAGTGGTTGAAGCATTTTGTCAGGCAACTTGAGGCATTGGGAGAGCCACTCAAGGAGAGTCTCTAAGACTTAGTGAGTTTGAGGAGGGTGAATGAACTTGAGGTCAGGGAGAGTGCTAAGTAGCCGAAGAAGTGTCATATCTTCTGTGGGAAGTGCTGCCCAGGTTAGTCACCACTCTGTCTATTCAGATACCTCTAGTGACTCAGAGGAGGAAATACCCATGGCTTTGGAAGACATGCAGGGTCCAACTCCAAGTAGAAATTTCATGACTGCTGTAGAGGGAGATTACCGCACTTCCTTGTAGTATGTGTCTACCAATGCCCAGGAGATCCCCATCTACCTGGATGGCTTAAACAAATCTGTGGCTAGGATGGTAACTTCCATGGATGCCACGATCGTGCCCAGACCAACTGTCAAGTATGAGGGAGGAGCATACATAGACAATATTGGTCACATCTACATAGTGACTGAATTTCCTGAGATGATCAATGAAAGGGGAGAGTTAGTGGAACAAAAAAACTCAGGAAGCACAAACCTTGAGGGGCTTGTGACTACCCCTAGAGGCAGATCCCAAGTAACACGAATCTTGAGAGGAGACTTGATACCTCAAGACAATTACCTATTGGAAGTCTATATGATCCATGGATCAGATTTATTGCTTCAAACAGACTTACCAGCTCCAGGGAGAGAAGAAAGCCCCATGACATTTTATGAGCTGAAGGATCCAGAAGATGAAACTAGACTCACATACTTGGATAAAAATTAGAGGAGATATTGGCCGGTTAGTGCCTTAGACAGGGCTCGACTGAGATACATGGGTGTGCCTGTATTCCCTCAGAGAGATCAGGCAACTACTTCGCAGAACCCCTTTGGAAATCAACAAGAGACAGAACACACCACGTCAGGACAAACCAGCCAACGAAGTGTGCCACACCGTACCCATGTACAATTTGTGACTCCAGCATGTCACAACCTTACCTGAACCTAGGGATCGGCAAGACAGAATACAAATTGATAGATGCATTGATAGACTCAGGAGCTGTTGGAATTTGGGGCCCCAGGATCGTTCCAATACTAAAACCTCTTGAGCATACACAACTTAATTGACAAGATGATAAGTGAGATAGAGAAAGAAAGAGATCTTGAGACAAGGATAGGGAACGTAAGCTGGATGCTTACTTCACTAAAAATAATAGATGTCCAAATTACAACATGGGAGTACTACTCAACCATATAAAGTGGTGCACTCACTAATGGAAGAATAAGAAGATGATGATACAAGATTTAGATTATGTCGAAATAATCTAAGTGTGTGTGTGAAGAGAATGAAGCAACGAAGCTAACAAAATAGTGTAATGAAATTGTAAATCAACCACAAGGTTAACTCACAAAAGATAGTTACCACCACCTCGTAGAAGACTTCCTGCTGCAATGAGAGTAGCCTCTCCTTCACCACAACTTCACCTCCTTCAAGAGTGTGAGAACACTCTGTCTTCAAGAAGATCTCCAAGCTCTAGATCTTTGAGTGAGTGATTATACAAGGAGCCAAGGCCTTGTTTATATAGTTTGTGAGTATCCTCCAAAAGCACAATCTAAAAGCTTAAAGCTACGATCGTAGAACGATAACGAAAAAAAAAAAAACCATTCGCGATAGAGATGTTTTTTTTTTCGTTGGAAGTCAATGTCCTCATTGGTCCAACAGGAGCAGGACTTAATTGCGTACGTAATACAATCATAAAAGATCTGCAAATGATTATGAGTCCCACAAAAGCCCGATTGAGAGGAATTGGAGGTCAAACCCTAGAATGCATTGGAACAACGATAGTGTCTCTCCACCTAGGAAATTCTTCCATGGAACAATGAGTATTAGTGTGCAGAGACGAGGATTTAATAGAGGATTTGATCCTAGGACAAGATTGGATCATTGAGAATGAAGTCAGTATCAACCTAGCTCAAGGATACATTTTAGCCAAGATAGCGCACAAGGAAATTTTTAGTCTATTAGGAGATACACCTTTATTCCAACCCACCACCATCGAGAGTTCAGGGAGATGCACGGAAAAGCTACTGAAACATGATCCCAGTCCCACCATCTCAGAAACCAAGCTAGAAGAAGTAGAAAGTTCAAACCCTCAAATCTCCAAAGAAGAAGGAGAATTACTCCATTCAGTTGAAGAGCACCCAGACACTAAGGAAACCAACTCTCATGCTGCTTCTCACCTAGACAAAGGACCAGCAATATGGAATCCAACACTCAGATACTTACGTCAAAGAACAGCCAAATACCAATGGGTACGCAAAGATCAGGAGGAGAAAGAGCAGACGTCAGCATCAACTCATAGGGAGAAAATGGAAATGAAGAAGTCAGCTTCACCGAAGTCCAAACCAAAAGGACTCTTGCAAGTATGGCTCCCCAAGCCTTTGATTGAAGCTCAGAGAGCACGAAATCAGATATGGATCCCCAAGAAGATAATACAGGCAGCCAAGCTCGAGATAAGCACTCAAGAGGAAGCATTACGTTGAAAAAGGCGAATGACGAAGCCAAAACACAGTCATCCGAGAAACAGGAAAGGAAACACCTCTATCACTAGGACGATAGAGGAAACGAAACAAACAAAGGAAGCCCGAGGAATCAAAGAAAGAAATCGACCTATCCAAGCGCCCATGAAATGGATTTGGAAACCAACGACTGCAAGGGGTGGACCATCGGAACAATTGATACGCCAATTGCACTCATGAAGCAACGATGCACCTAAAGTATGCATAGTAGGGCCACACTACAAAGCCATGCATTTGTGAAGAGAGATGGTGGATGCAATCCAAAGATGAGTAGGTGCTACTACAACTAGCTTCACACCAGCCAACTGAGACTTCAGAGTTGATTAGTAGACCCTTTGAGCTTCCTAAATCCACCAAAATATCAGCCAAGTACTTTGGAACATGTATCCCAAAAGTCTAAGTCAAGACAGACTAGTTACGAAATGACTAGCTCCCAAAACTTGCTATTTTTGGACATACACCTGCTGGAAAAAATGAACAGTGCTCTTAACCTGGTAGGAATTAGATAAATTCCTTTTGGGCATAGAAAATAGACTTAGCAAGCTTCCCAATACAAGTTAAAACACTTCAAGTGATGGACTGAGCACTGAGAAGAAGATTCATCGATTTTTGGAACATGCCCACAATTCTCGGGGCTCTGCAGAGATAGACCAGTGAGCAGTAAAATGCAGATATCTCACAAACTCTAAATCGAATCACCTTGCAAAATTTATATGCAGAAAGTAGACCGTAAGAGCTATCCAACGCACATTAAAACACTGAAAAAGGTTGCGTAGAACTCGAGATATGACCTTCTGAAGTTACTGCTCTGAGTGAGTATAGCAGAGAACAAAACAGAGAAGTAGATGATGATAAATGTATAGATTCACATATGATTACAACCACATTGGCAATGAATCTTTGCACAATGGGAGTAGAATGATAGAGCTATGGAGTAAGCTCTTCAATCTCTACAAAATTGTTGGTGCATTTTACCCAAGCCTACATGCTTGATATATTTGATATCATCCTCATTTGTAAGTCACATGAGTAGTCATGTGAACATCTCTTGTAAAAGAGTTCATATTATCTCTTGTAAATGGAAAAAGAAAAAAGGAAAAGAATGGCTTACCTCATCCATGATGTAAAAGCAAATTCGTGGCTCTAACTACCTAAAACCACGAAATTTAGAGCTGAGGGAATCTCTCCTAACTTTGGGGATCACTTTTAGGTGGAGCCATTCGAATTCGAATTCAAAACTCCCTCCAAGAATAGCTATAAAAGGAGCAAGAAGGAAGAGGCGATTAGCAAGCCTTGTACGTGACCACTTCATGTCACTTTGTAGAGATTGAAGAGCTTACTCCATTGCTCTATCATTCTACTCCCATTGTGCAAAGATTCATTGCCAATGTGGTTGTAATCATATGTGAATCTATACATTTATTATAATCTACTTCTCTGTTTTGTTCTCTGCTATACTCACTCAAAGCAGTAACTTCAGAAGGTCATGTCTCGAGTTCTACTGAACCTTTTTCAGTGATTTAACTTGCGTTGGATAGCTTGTACTGTCTACTTTGTGCATATAAATTTTCAAGGTCATTGGATTAATAATTTTGAAGATATCTGCATTTTACTTCTTACTGGTCTATCTCTGCAGAGCCCCGAGAATTGTGGGAGGTTCCAGAAATTGTTGAAACTTGTTCTCAGTGCTCAGTCCATCATTTGAAGTGTTTTAACTTGGATTGGGAAGCTTACTAAGTCTATTTGCTATGCCCAAAAGGAATTTTTCTAATTCCTTCCAGGTTGAGAGCACTGTTCATTTTTTCCAGCAGGTGTATGTCCAAAAATAGCAAGTTTTGGGAGCTAGTCATTTCACAACTAGTCTGTCTTGACTTAAACTTTTGGGATACATGTTCCAAAGTACTTGGCTGATATTTTGGTGGATTTAGGAAGCTCAAAGGGTCTACTAATCAACTCTGAAGTCTCAGTTGGCTGGTGTGAAGCTGGTTGTAGCGGCACCTACTCATCTTTGGATTGCATCCACCATCTCTCTTCACAAAAATGACATGAAGTGGTCACGTACAAGGCTTGAGTAATCTCCTCTTCCTTCTTGCTCTTTTTATAGCTATTCTTGGAGGGAGTTTTGAATTCAATTTCTAATGGCTCCACCTAAAAGTGATCCCCAAAGTTAGGAGATATTCCCTCAGCTCAAAAATTCGTGGTTTTAGGTAGATAGGGCCACGACTTTGCTTTTACATCATGGATGAGGTAAGCTATCCTTTTCCTTTTTTTGTTTTCAAATTACAAGAGATAAAAATGAACTCTTTTACAAGAGGTGTTCACATGACTACTCGTGTGACTTACAAATGAGGATAATATCAAGCATATCAAGCATGTAGGCTTGGGTAAAATGCACCAAAAGCTCTCCCTCAACCCTAACATGCTTGGCCTCCAAATAAGTCTTTAATTGTCCTTGATTTCCTGCAAGCCAATCATCAACTTGAATCTACTTAACTTTGTACCATCAAGAGCTTTAGTCAACATGTCTGCACATTGCATATCTGTAGAGACATAGGATATTTGAATATCCTTGCTCATTAGCTTCTCCCTTACATAATGGTAGTGGACTTCAATATGCTTGGTTCTAGCATGGTTTACCAGATTAGCTGCTAGATGTAGTGAGCTTGTGTTGTCACAAAAAATATGAGGTGTTGAAGAATGAAGTCCAAGATCTGTGTACAAAGACTTTAACCACATGATTTCTTGAGTTGCATTAGCCAAACCTCTATATTCAGCTTCAGTAGAAGATAATGCCACAGTTGGTTGTTTCTTCGATGACCAAGAAATGATTTTGAACCTGCAAATGATATATACCTGGATGTGCTTCTTCTATCATCTCTAGATCCGGCCCAATCTGCATCTGAGTAGACCTTTACCTATCTTCTCCACTAAGTGCTTTGTGTCATCTCCTGTCTGCACTTCATGCTTGTTATGAGGATCTTCCAAATCAGAAAGTAAAGCCACATTTCCTGCTACATGGTTTGAGCATCCTGAATCAATGTAAAATATGTGATCATCATCCTTACCCTTCTTCGCTGATAGATTCATAATCAATAATGAATCTTCTTGACTTTGGTCCTTTGCATAGTTATTGTAATCTCTTCTTCCTCTATGGCCACTTTGATAGTTGTTGTTGTTGTAATTGTTGTTTTAGTAGTTGTTGTTGTAATTGTTGTTGTAGTATTTGTTGTTGTAGCCTCCATTGTACTTGCCTCTATTTGATCCATAGCCACCTCTATTGAATCCTCTTCCTCTTGAGTTCCTTGGATTCCTGAAACATTCTTCAGTAGTATGATTAGATAAGCCACATATATTGCAAGGTTGAGATGATTGGAATCTCCCCCTGCCTTGCTTTCCACCTCTGCCTCTTCCTCTAGCTCTTCCTCTACCTGCAAAGTTTGCTTGGAAAGAGCTACCTTCATCTTCATTCTTCCTATTCTTTGACTTGTCCTTGACCTTAGCTTTATCAGAATATAAGGCAGAAGTTTGATTACCTCTTGAGGACTCACCACCTTTGCTAATCTTTGCTTCATGAGTGAAGAGTTGGCCCATGAGTGCGTTGAGGTCGGGTACATGCATATCCATGTAAAAATCCATGGCTGTTGTGAATGACTCCCAGTTGTCGTCTGCTTTGATTCCATTTATGATTTGTCTAATGATTTGATCCTCTTCAATTACCTCTCCAATGCTTCCAAGTTGGTCGGAAATCTCCTTCATCTTTGTGACATAATCAGTCACATTTTGCTTCGGGCTTTTCTTCATTGTTGTGAACTCCATCCACAATTGGTTCTTCCTTGCTCGAGTATTGGAAGAGAAGAAAGAAGCAAGTGCATTCCAAGTCTCTCTTGATGTCTTGCATCCCTTGACATGAGGTAAAAGAAAATCAGAGATTGAGTTTAGAATATAGGACCTTGCAAGTGCATCCTTCGAACACCAATTTGAAAGTCCTCCACTTCTTCATGTGATGGTTGCCCTTTGTTCCTCATGGTTGGCATTGCTTCATCTTCGGATATGAATCCATATAGATTCCTCCCTTGAAGGTAAGCCTCCATCCTTAGAGACCATAGCAGGTAGTTGTTTTGATCCAATTTGTGAATTGTTGATGGAAATCCATCTCCCATGTTGCTTGACTATGCTCTGATACCACTGTGAAGAGAGATGGTGGATGCAATCCAAAGATGAGTAGGTGCTGCTACAACCAGCTTCACACCAGCCAACTGAGACTTCAGAGTTGATTAGTAGACCCTTTGAGCTTCCTAAATCCACCAAAATATCAGCCAAGTACTTTGGAACATGTATCCCAAAAGTTTAAGTCAAGACAGACTAGTTGCAAAATGACTAGCTCCCAAAACTTGCTATTTTTGGACATACACCTGCTGGAAAAAATGAACAATGCTCTCAACTTGGTAGGACTTAGATAAATTCCTTTTGGGCATAGAAAATAGACTTAGCAAGCTTCCCAATCCAAGTTAAAACATTTCAAGTGATGGACTGAGCACTGAGAAGAAGATTCATCAATTTCTGGAACATGCCCACAATTCTCGGGGCTCTGCAGAGATAGACCAGTGAGCAGTAAAATGCAGATATCTCAAAGCTGTAAATCCAATGACCTTGCAAAATTTATATGCACAAAGTAGACCGTAAGAGCTATCCAAACCATGTTAAAACACTGAAAACATTGCGTAGAACTCGAGATATGACCTTCTGAAGTTACTGCTCTGAGTGAGTATAGCAGAGAACAAAACAGAGAAGTAGATGGTGATAAATGTATAGATTCACATATGATTACAACCACATTGGCAATGAATCTTTGCACAATGGGAGTAGAATGATAGATCTATGGATTAAGCTCTTCAATCTCTACAAAATCACATGAAGTGGTCACGTACAAGGCTTGCTAATCGCCTCTTCCTTCTTGCTCTTTTTATAGCTATTCTTGGAGGGAGTTTTGAATTCGAATTCGAATGGCTCCACCTAAAAGTGATCCCGAAAGTTAGGAGATATTCCCTCAGCTCAAAAATTTGTGGTTTTAGGTAGATAGGGCCACGACTTTTCTTTTACATCATGGATGAGGTAAGCCATCCTTTTCCTTTTTTCTTTTTCAAATTACAAGAGATAAAAATGAACTCTTTTACAAGAGGTGTTCACATGACTACTCATGTGACTTACAAATGAGGATAATATCAAGCATATCAAGCATGTAGGCTTGGGTAAAATGCACCAACAACATTCGGCACAGGCTGTACCTGATAGAATTAATGGTGTACATTCTCCAATGGAGATTAGATCATAGCTTCAACTCTCTTAGGAATGGACATACTATGTACATAAATAAATGCTTCGGCTATGCTAACACTTGCTTTCTTTCAGGAAAATAAATAAAAAGATGTGAAGAGATCTCACCTATGAAACCATGGGAAATAGAGTAATGAAACGACACCAACTCACTACAATGCACAATACAAGTTGCTTTTCTTTCCATTGAAGCTAATGCACTTTTCCTTACAAGTGTAGATGGCTTCTGAAGATTTTGAAGCAACAGTACAAGAGGAAGTATTGGAATTTCCACTACAGAGTATCACAAAAGCAAAGGGACATTGGTTTCAAGAAGATCAACCGGCTGGGGAGTATCTCTTCCTGGTGACTATCAAAATCATGGATACAGGTCATCAATTTCTAATCATGTCCAAGGATTTCCAAGTACTACATGGGCTCCCATCTATCATAGACACCATGAAGAGAGCGGGCATACACAAATATTTTGAACTGCCAATCTATAAGCCCGACTTTTAAAGATGCACTCAAGTCATGAATACCTTACAACCAGCACTACATGATCCAATGGTGCCTGAGGCTAGAGTGATGGATAAAATAGGTGAATGGGTAGTCATCCAATTTACGCATGACTTGATTAAAGAAGCCTTGGGATGGGAAAAGGATGGAACTACCGTGGTAAAAGAAGAGAGTCGCGGTGCAAAGACCAGAACATTCACAGACATTAACAGGGTGGACATAGAAGAAGAAGTGAGGCTTATTCACCAACACTTCTGCTTCCCGAATATGCATCGGTACACGGCCCCTCAAAAGATTATTGTTCAACTGCTCTCACACGTCGTGAAGCAGATTGGCAATCAGATTAATCTGACTCCTTACATCCAAGAAAGGTTATTCGAAGCAAAAAAGCAATGGAATAATAAAAAGTTCCTCAATGGCAGTGTGGCTCTGACGATATTGATCTACCATGCTTTAGGTATTCGAGAGGACCTGCAAGAAATGCCATCATCAACTGCCATGGCGAAGTATGCCAAAGTTGCCACTGTTCCTAAAAAGAAAAGAGGAGTCAAGATTGTGGAAGAGGCAGAAACTAGCTCTCAACCCAGAATGAGAGGCACAAAGAGACTCAGGGAAGTCAAGCAAGCAGAAGAGGAAGTTCCAACCACCAAAAGGACACACTTACTTCCAAAGACAACAATTGAAGAGCAAAGAACAATTACAGTGGAAGACTTAAATAGGGCTCTGGAAGAAACGCACCAATATACAGAAGGACAAGTCAATTTACATGTACAAGGGCATCATTATCAGCGAACTCAACAAGAGATAGAGGCAAAAAGGAAGCTCACCAAAGTCCATCGCTATCGAGAGATAGGGTTGGACAATTCAAACTCATCCTCAGATGCACAAGAAGAACCCAACACCTCATTATTAAATGTGGATATTCAAAGTGAATCAAAGGATGATGGACAATGGGTGGAATTAAATGCAGTAAATTACAATGAAGAAGAGGACCTAAAAGTGGATAACAACTCTACCCACCAAGAGCTCAACACCGAAAGCATAGTTGCCAACAAAGACGATATGCATGTAATAAAGATTAATGAGACTCCCACTATTCATATCAAGGAGGTATCACCCCTGCGCGAGATATCATAGAGATGCCAAAGAAAGAACCTCAAGATGAGACAGTCAAAGAAGACGAACCCTTCACACCGATAAGGGTCGTGGCAAAACCCTCCCCCATGGATGTCACATTTCAAGGGAGTGCCACAAAAGCTATTGATATGGATAAAGAAGAAAACGAACCACAAGTACACCTACAAATTAGACAACTACACAACGAAACCATCCATGTGGAGTAGGGAAAAGATGTGCAAACCGGTGAAGCTCCGAGCATACCAAGGACTTGGTTGAATGTCGACATTGCCCAACTCAAGCTTGTCGTACAAGATATGATCCGAACCGCACTAGACACACAACAACTAATGCTTGAGGCCGATGAAGACTATGATCAAGCAATGCAGGACAAGCACGAGCTTCAAGAAAAGACTAAGAATCTTTTGGCAGAATTGAAATTAGAAAGAGAGCACATCAAAAACAAAGAAAAAGAAGTCCAAAAAGCAAAAAAACAGTGCAATGATTTAATGTCAGAAAACGAAAGATTACAAACACAACCGCAAGAAGTACAAACAAAATATGAAGCTAGTGAGGCTGAGAAGGCACGAATGACTGCTAAGAGTAAAATATTAGAATCACAAATAAAGGTATACATGGAAGAGGCAGAAAACTTAAGAAATCAAAATAAAGAGCTCATGACAGCTATTCTAAGTGATCAGCCAGTTGAAGTGCATGCAAAACCAGAGAAGAATATCAATGAGTTAGAAGAACAACTAGCTAAGTATGAAGATCAGCTCAAAAAGGCACAGACCACCATTGCCGAATGGGAGAGGAGGTACATGGAAGACACCGCGGATTTGAGAGCCAAATGGAAGAAAGCGGAAAACAGATACCTACTACATTGTAAAGAAGGTACAGATCAACTCGCGATAGTGGCGGAGGAAATTCAAAAGAATTAAGGAAACAATTTTGGAGGCACAAGAAGAGATTAAGCAAAAGAAAGAAATGATCAAACAACTTCAAGATCAATTAGCACACAAGGAAATCGAGGGGACACCAGTAGTTCCAAAATCCGCAGAGGCTACTGTGGAGACTCAGGTACGTCCTCTCTCTCCCCCCTCATATCATTCACCGATAAGGGAGGCACACGAGGTCCACATTGAACATAATAATCGAAACATTGCAGAACTGAATCGACCGGAAAGGGCACTACTGGTGTCCCAGCTTATGGCTGAATTTGAAGATCAAATCATTCAAGTAATGAAGGAAGCTAAGATAGAAAGCAAAAACTTGGACCAGATTTTGAAGCCTTTCAGTGTACCCTATGGCCTGCTTAAAGAACAAACACGACACTATATAAATCTACAACAAATAAAGATCTGGACCACAATCTCCACTTCAGCCAAGATACATTCAAGTATACCCAAGAAGAATTTGAGAAGGCTGATCCCATTTGGAGACGCAAAGTTTTGGAAAAGAATCCAACACTGCGGGTACAGTGGGAAGCATCACCATATGTGCTTCAAGTAAACCCATCTTTTTGCCCAGTACCCCACAGACGCTCCTGGTCACAATTTTGGGAAGGAGAGCGCCAGGGAAGCATCAATAATCAATGGCTGAATTACCCATTGTTACCTAGTCCGCCTCATAATTACCTACCAACGGAAGAGTATATGGTAAAAACAATGGAATTTTGGATTTCCAGATACGCTACGGTCCCGGACTTAGCAGTTAAAATGACCAATAAAATATTCAGTATGCTACTAACAGTAATCAAAGTCTTCCAGCACGCAAAATATACTTTTTTGAATTTCATCGGCATTACGCAAGGATCCGAAGCACTCATTTTTGATCTATCTACTATTTCAAGCCCCTTAACACTTATGGCATATTATTCTCAAATTATGTTCTTGCCATCAACATATATGCAAACTTTCGAAGAAGCATTTTTCACTGGCTTCTTTGAAATAGATTCAGAAATTTTTGTCAACATGACTTCAAACCTTAATGCACGTCTGGTCGCTTATGAGACAAGTTTTTTGCGGATCATCGACAAGAACCAGAGGATGGAGTGAAGTCAACACAGTGGAAGGAATGTATGATATGTCATGCTAATCTTCTAAACCAAAGAGAGCAAGCAGCCATACAGACCCATACACGTCGCCACGAAAAGCCTGTCGAGGACGACAGAGTTCAGGAGGAGGGACGTGTGGAAGGGGAATCAAGCAAGAAAAGAAGAAGAAGAAGATCAAAGTCAAAAACGGCTCAATAAAGAATGAAGAGCATAATACAGAAGAAGCACCCTCTGCCCAAAGCCCCGCAGGGGCATGCATCAGGCAACAATGCGAATCATCCAGGTCCTGAGAATTGGAATTAAAGATCAATCAAAACCAGGATATTTCATGGGAAGGACGGACCGGGGCCAAGAACCATACATGAAGAAGTGCAAGACAATATTTGGAAGGTAATAATCCTTCTGCTGATAGCGTGCGTTGTCAACAAAGTAAACAGGCTCAGAACAATACAACCGGGTCAGATGTGTGCAACCAGGACAAATCAGAAGACCAAAAGCTAGAAAGAGGTGACTAAGGACAACACATTCCTACTCACTGGTGGCGTGCATGGCAACCCGACTGGATGCAGCAACCCAGATTTGTGATGTACGGGATATCAAGGGGAAAACAGAAGCAAAAGACTTACATCGGATAAAATAACAAATTCTCTGACAGTCCTTGTTGCCGCTTCGACCGCTGGGTGCATGCATTCAGACCTCTTAAACAAGCTAAAGACAAGAAGTAAATCCTGTCAAGGGACGACAAAGACAAAGAGGGGGAGAGTGTTACAGAGAAAAGAAGCACAAGAGAAGAGCCCCAAAGTTTTCAAATTAATGGGCATAATTTTTCTTCTTCGAGGTCTTAGAGAATCCCCTCAAAGCTATGTAAATGCACTAGAGGAGTCCTCTAAGTTGCATAATCCCAACTTGTTGTAAAATATCCCTTGTAAATTAGTAGGAAATTCACTTTTTTGGAATAAAGTTCCGGTCTCTTGTGTGAAAGGACCAAACTTAGGGCACATGTATATAAGTCACTTTGTGACTCTTTGTAGAGACTTTTTGTCATTGTGAAGAAGGAGCTTTCCAAAATTTCGAATTTGCCTCTTTCTTGCAGATTTCCATCTTCTCTTTGATCTTGTATGTGTGTGTAATGCTTGGAATGTGTGTGTAGGACTGTTGTCTATCCATCCCCACTATTTTGAGCTACTGTAGTGTGTATGTGAGCTTGTAGGAGTTGTGGCGTGAGTGTGGGTGCTTCCCGCCATTCACTATTTTAGTCATAACTTGAAGCACAGTTGTCAGAATCGAGTGAAGCCACTTCCAATAGATGCGTCTTGTTGAGAGCTTCGAAAGGAGTACCATATTGACTATATTCGAAGCTTGGAGCTGGGAGAAATCCTTGATTTACTGAAAACTATTGTAAGAGGTATCGCGGCAGACACTTTCAGTCTTTCAGTGAGTTTGAGAGGTGGATTAGTCTTTTCTCATGCATATCAGCTGAACCACTTCATTTCCATCATGTGTGCACATGTCTTCATACACTTGGTTAGGTCGTTTGATCGGATTGACATATAAGCGTGTGCCAATTTTCCACTATACGCACTTGTGTTGCAAATGAGGTTTAGTCTCTTTGGCACAAGTCCTTGAGTCTTCTTGACTTAGGTACACACTAACCTCTTTAACCAATCAAAAACATATACATGTCAAAAGTGAGGTCCAATCACATCAAGAGGTGAGCTAAATCTTCTCTAATCAACTTCTTTCCATTATGGGCATGATTTGATTGCCTCCAACTCGTGGAAATCAGCCTCCTTTGATTGTGGATGATGTGGAAGGTTCAATTTGGGGCATGTTCCCACACTCTTGAGCTTGAAAAACTTTCAACACTTCTCGTGTGTCTCTCGCACTTCTACACACACCCAACATTGACAAGCTCTCTCCTAAATAGAGGTTTTAGAGCCAAATTAGAAGGAACCTTTTTGCTCCTCATTTACAAGATGTTGACCATGCATTCATGTTACCTTCTTGTCATATGGGAAGAGACACTATGAATCTCCTTAAGATGGCTTGTTATGAATTAGTAATACTCACTCTCCATCAAGAATTCAATCTCGAGAATAAACTCTTTGATCTTCTTTTACTTCAATAGATTGCACATTTCTTTGGATAGTTTCTCCATGTTTCCTACCCATCACTCTCTATTACAATGTTGAAGCATTTTTCTCTTGATTTTCACTTCAATTTATAGATTTGTCCTTATTTTGATGAGACCTAATATGATCTCAGTCTTAACTTTATTCATTTTTCTTCGAGTAAATAAGCCTTTGAGGAGTTTCTCTCCTCTTTATTTTCTTTTTCTTTGGACATCTTTGTGTTCTCTTTAGAAATTGTGTTGAATAGACTTAACCGCTTTGATCCAACATCACACAGAGGAGTACTGCACCTAGAAAGACTCCTACTTGTTGAAATCAATTTTTTTTATTATATGAAAGGCAACAAAAAGGTTTTAGGGCTAGTGCTGAACCAAAAGTCCCTCTTGCACATAGTCTAGGACTAGGGGGAGGCCACACTTTGGATATAATTGAAAACAAGGATCTCCATATAGAGAGAATGGTTGTGATTCTAAGAATGTTGATGATGTTTTGAGAAACATAACATCTATTAATCATAGGTCTGTGAAGATTTGTACATGTTGATATATTTAGGTAGTGCTGTGTGTGAACACACTACGACCATTGGGACACTTTTTTCCCTCTTTAGGAGGTTTTTTTTCCCCGACATGTATATATGTTGATAACCCTAATGGGTTACTTATCTTTGTACGTTCTAGTGGTGATATATTCAATATTGGGTGTTGTACCTTGTGCTATCTGCATGCTTTCATAGACCTTGGAATCGAACGATTGGAATCAAAGCAGGTCATTGCTTCATCTAGGGCATCATTGACACCACTCCGATCACTGTCTCATAATCGTTTGAAAGTTGGTGAGCATACTTAGGGTGATTAGGAGATGAAAACAACTTTTCTATGTGGTGCCGAAATCGCGATCTGAGCTCATTTTGGCCTCCAAACGCACTATCACAATGCTTGTGCAGTAGATTTCATCTTTTTGTGCCAAATATATATACATGTTTTGAGTTTGCCTATATAAGCACCTCGAAGTCTGCTATAGGTTTAGTTGAACTTGTGAAGGTAGTTATGTTCAATGTTTTCAAATATTATCATTTTCTTTTTGCATCAAGGTATTCTAGTGAGTGGCCATGGATGAAAGCAGTGATGTATTCTATATGTTGGCTATTGAGGATAAGCTTGGTGCTACCAATTACCCATTGTGGGCTTATATGATGCATCATATATTGGCTACAAAAGGACTATGGAATATTGTGTAAGGTGTTGAAAAATGTCCTATTTCACCTGCAAACATAGTTGTTGAAGGTGATGCACATGGCATTGAAGATGGTGATATTCTTGATGTTCCTGTTCGTGTTTCAGTTCTTGCTGCAACCTACTATACAACAAATTTGTTGGGATGGCAAATATGCTCAGGCACATGCATTGATAGCCTTGTCTATCAAATGTGCCATTATTCCTCACATTCGCTCTTGTAGAACAACTAATGATGCTTAGGATACACTTACCACTTTATACCAGGCAAGGAATGAGACTCGTGTTGCTTACCTCTGAAAATAGTTGGATAGTGAGCACATGAATGAAGGAGATTCGATGGACATTTTTCTAACAAAGACCAAAGATTTCAAGGAACAATTGTTTTCTCCTGATGAAGTCTTGCCTGACACTTCACTTGTGTAGACTATTCTGAATGGTCTTCTCGATTCATATCAGAGTTTTGCTTCTACTGTTCATTTGATGATGAAAGGCAATCCAAATGCCTTAACATTTGAGGAGTTAGTCTCTGTTCTATTGCAAGAAGATCAATCTAGGTAGAACAGGTCCATTATGCGTGTTGCAGATCAAGCTTTCTTAGCTAGTTAGAAGGGCAAAGGTAAAATGGAGCTCTTCTACTAGTAAGCAAAAATATCTAATTTTGCACAATCAAAGAAAGAAGACAAAGATGAGAAGAAAACAAAAAAGTAAAAATTGTTTTGCAAATATTGTAAAGGAAATGATCATGTCATAAAGAGCTATCCAAAACTGGCTGTTAAAGAGGCAAGGAAGAAAGAGGCTAGAATGGTTGTTGTAGAGGCCTCTATACCCAAAACAAATTCTGCTAATCTTCTCCTAATGAATGGTCATTTACCATTGTTTGTTGTTATGACCCATCTTCTATGAAAAGTGTATGTCTGTAGTGGACTCAGGTGTTTGGTACTTTGATAGTGAGGCGACCAAACATATTACCGCATAGTGCAATATCACTTCACTCGAGCCTGCCCCTATAGAGAATATTGTTACATGCACCAACAACTCCTCTTATCCAGTTATGGGAGTTGGTAAGATCATTCTGACTCCTGCTAATGGTACTTCTTTTACATTGTCAGATGCTTTATTTGTGCCATAGATCAAGAAAAATATGTTATCAGTTTCAACTTTAGCCAAGTGAATGTACGAGAATAAGTAACCCATTATGGTTATAAGCATATCTACATCCTGAGCGTTGAGGAGGCGAATATGTCTTCTTAATTCAATGCATTTTTGGCTGAACATGGGATCAAACATCAGTGTACAGTACATCTCAATATAATGGAGTTGGTGAATGGAAGAACACACCACTCATGGAGATGGCGAGGTGTATGATCAAGAGTCAGGCTTTACCACATAGTTTTTGGCTTGAGGCTGTCATGTGTGCAACATATGTACTTAACAGGTGTCCCACCAAAGCATTGCAGTCTATCACTCCATATGAGGCTTGGCATGTTTGCAAGCCATATGTTTCTCACCTGCATGTTTTTGGTTGTCTGGCATATGCATTAGTGCTTGAACAACAATGTAGGAAATTGGATGATAAATTAGTGAAATGTATTTTTGTTGGGTACAATTCTAAAAGCAAAGGCTATCATTTGTATCATCCATAGACTAAATGCATTTTGGTTAGCTGTGATGTTGTTTTTGTGGAAGATGCTATTCAGCCACTACTTTCATATACTAAGGAGATTTCAGTTAGCCCCAAAGACATGTATGACATTTTGTTGCCTCTTTTGACAGGTGGAGATTCTAGTGCTAATCCTAATGAGGCGATTTCTCAGCCTATATATGTCTCATGTGATGATGAAAATCATTCCATTTCTGATGCATATTTACATGATGCACTTGTTGATGAGAAAGTTGATATTGAGGAGGCAAAAACTATGCCAAAATGGATGGTGCAAACTTTGTGTGATAGAAAATTAGATGCATCTCTATCATATCGTATTCATTCAGACTCTCATAATGCTTCTTTTGCATCAAATTTCTATGCTATGGCTACCTCTAGTATCTATGCATTACTTGGCCAGATATTCACTTTGCTAACATAGAGATGATCATGTTTATGCATTGCCCAAGTGTCAAGCATTGGTAGGTTAAGTGCATCTTTCCCTACTTGGATTGTTTTATCCCAAGGGGGGAACACTACCACCAAATTTACATGCTTTTTCTAATTCTCACTAGTTTGGTTGCTATGACACTCATGTGTCCGTTAGTGGATTTTTCTTCATGCTTGGTAGCACGTATATCTTGGTTGAGCAAGAAGCAGCCTACTATGGCCACTTCTAGTTGTGAGGCTGAGTATAGGGCAGCTTTAATAGCGACTATTGAGTGTGTGTTGTTAGAGGAGATGGTAGATAGATTCTAGAGATGAAGTGGTGCTGCAAAATCGTGCTTTACATCACCTAAGAAAAAGTTATGGAGAGTAGAGTAGACCCTTTGAGCTTCCCAACAATCACAAATAATCACCTAAGTGCTTTGGAGTATGATCCTTTAATCAATGGATCAAAACAAATGAATAGTAACTTCAACTATGAGCTAAGACTTGCTATTTTGGTCTCTATACATGTTCAGTAAAATGAATAGTGCTCTCAACTTGCTAGCAATTGATTAAATTCCTTTTTGTACTATCTAATTAACCTAGATAGCTACCAATCACAAGTTATTTCACTTGAAACGATCAAGTGTACTGTGAGAATTGTGTTTAGCAAATCAATAGATCGTCTCGACAATTTCGGGCTTCAAAAGTATGCAAACTAGTGACTAGAGTTGTGAAGATATCTCAAGATTGAGAAAAGCAATGAAATGAGACTTTGTAGCTTTGAAGTAGAAAATATGTGGAACCTATAACACTTTAAATCTTATCAAATGATCAACTATGTACTAAGAACCAAGTCTGAGAAGATCATTGTTTCGAGATGAACTTGACAGAGAAGTGGAGTAGAGATGTGACTAATGTATATGTATTAAATCACATAGATTTACAATGACCTTGGAAATATATAATTGCACAATGTGAGGATAGTGATGGAGCTATAGAATGAGCTCACTAATAACAAAGAACCCCTCTCAAATAATCTCCAAATTGGGCTCTTACTCATGTGAGATTTTGATCCATTTTTATAGCTTTGAGTTCGAGCCAACTTTTGAATTCGAATTCAGGCTCTTACCATAAAGTGAATCCTAAAATTTAGGAATTACTTTCTCATCAATCAACTACCAAGCAATTCGAGTTTTGATTCCTCCTAAATCCATGTGAGAGTAGTGCAATTAACATATGCACTTTTACAAGATAAAAGTAAGTTGATTTTTACAAGGGAATAGTCATATGTGACTTATATGAAATAAATGCTTATTTCCCAAGTATGTAGGCTTGGATTAATTTTCACCAACACCTCCCCCTCAAGCCTAACATGCTTGGCCTTTTTTTCTCTTTGACCCTATTCATCTTAGTTCCATCCAAAGATTTTGTTAGCATATCTGAACATTGCAAATTGGTTGATACATAGGAAAATTGAATGTCTTTGCTAAGTAGCTTCTCTCTTACATAATGATAGTGCACTGCAATGTGCTTAGTCCTTACATGATATAGAGGATTAGCAGCCAAATGAAGTGAGCTACTGTTATCTCCAAAGATCATTGGAGTATAAGAATGTAATCCCAAATCTGTCTAAAGTAGCTTGAGCCTCATAGACTCTTGTGTTGCATTTGCTAAGCCTCTATATTTTGCTTCAGTTGATGACAATGCCACAATTGGTTGTTTTTTTATGACCATGAAATTAGCTTTGAACATTGCAAAAGATAAGTAGCCAGAAGTGCTCCTCCTATCATCTTTTGAGCTAGCCCAATCTGCATCAGAATATAGCTTAATATCCAAGTAAGATGTGAATGGATAAAATAGTCCTTCATTTATAGTACCTTTTAGATATTTTAAGATCCTCTTGGCAGCTTCCATGTGAGGTTTTCTTGGTGTACGCATAAATTGGCTTAATATACTTACTCCATAACATATGTCCACTCTTGTTAGGGTTGCATAATTGAGACTCCTAATAAGCCTTTGATAACCTGTAATATCTTCAAGGAGTTCTCCCTCATGAGAACTAGGTTTGTGGTTGAGTTCCATAGGTGTACCTGCAATTTTAGTGTTCTCTATCTTGAATTTGACTAACATATCATGAATGTACTTCCTATAAGTAATAAAGACTCTAGAATCTAAATACACAAGTTCGAATCCAAGAAAGTATGTTAACAAACCAAGGTCACTGATTTTAAACTCTTCCATCATCTGAGATTTGATTTTCTTGATGCCATTGGCATCATTCTGTGTAATGATAATGTCATCCACATAAACACATAGATAAATAACATCTTAGTTAGTCTTCTTTATGAACAAAGAAGAATCTACTTTGCTAGCAACAAATCCTTGATATGGCAAACATGTGACAAGCCTATGGTTCCAAGCTCTAGGAGCTTGCTTTAAACCATAGAGTGATTTCCTTAATTTGCATACATAATCTGATTTTTCCTTTTCTTCTTACCCTGGTGGTTGAGCCATGTAGACTTCTTCTGAGATCCATCCATTTAGGAATACATTTTTAACATCTAATTGATACAAATTGCAATTCTTTGAAGCAACAATACTTACTAAGACTCTAATTGTTGGCATCTTAGCCATAGGTGAGAAGGTCTCCTCATAATCCACTCCATGGGTTTGAGCAAACCCTTTTGCTACTAGCCTTGCTTTATACCTATTGATTGAACCATCTGAAATTTTTCTTTATTTTGTAAATCCACCTCGATTCTATTACCTCATGCTTGGTTTCTTGGGGGCCAAATCCCAAGTGTTGTTCTCTTGAAGTGCTTCAATTTCTTACTGCATGGCTTCTCTCCATTCTTCCTTCTTATTGTCTTCTTCAAATGAAGAAGGCTCTTCTGACATAAAATCTGTAGTCATGTATATAGAATGCTTGGTGACTAGTGATGTATCATAGCCATACCTTATGGTTTTTTTACTCTCCCTGTGAGATCTTCTAAGTGCTTGATTGGATGACTCTAGAATGTCTTCCAATTGCTTGAATTTTGACTCGCCCTTGGTAGTCAATCTGCTCTTCATCTTCTGAGTTGACATCTTCTGATATTTGTGGTTCTTCTTGAGTGAGAGTTGGAAAATCACTTTCCAAGTCATAGAGTAGCTTTATTTTTGTGCAATCATCTTCAAACCAGGAGTTATTTCCATCAAACACCACATCCCTACTAACTATAAATCCTTTGTTAGTGGGATTGTACAACCTATATCCTTTCTGGTTTTGGTCATAGCCAATGAATATATAGCTTTCAGCTTTTGGATCATGCTTTCCTCTAATCAGTGAGGGTATATGTGCATAAGCAATGCACCCAAAGATTTTACAATGATCTAAGGAAGATCTCCTGCCATTCCATGCTTCATAAGGTGTCATTCCATCCAAGGACTTGGATGGAAGCGTATTAATTAAGTATGTGGTTGTGGAAACAATATCTGCCCATAAATAATTCGGAATTTTCTTTTCATTCAACATTGATTTTGCAACCTCTACTATTAGTCTATTCCTCCTTCTTGCCACTCCATTCTGTTTAGGAGTGTATCTTGTTGTCACCTCTCTCTTTATGCCTCTATCTTGTAAGAATAAGTCAAATTCATGTGAGAAATAATTACCACCTCCATCAGATCTGAGCCTCTTCAAGCTTCTACCTGTTTGGTTCCTAACCAATGAAAAATATTTCTTGAAACAAGTGAAGACTTAATCTTTATGCTTCATGAAATAAAGAATTGTCCATCTACTATAGTCATCTATGAATGAAACATAGTACCTTGATCCTGAGATTGATGGCTCTCTACTAGGACCCCACACATCTGTGTGCACAAGCTCCAAGTAGCCTTCATACATGTATCCTTTTTTGTTGAATGGTTGCCTATGTGATTTGCCGAATTGGCATGCTCCACATTTGTAAATCATGTGTTGCTTGGACACAATTGGAATGCAAAGCACATTCTGATCCTTTAATATTTGCTTTAGTGTTCTTTCACCTATATGACCGAGTCTCTTATGCCATATCTCTAGTTCAAATCTTTGTAATTGAAGAGTGCAATATTTTTGGTATCTTCAACTTCAAATGTAAATTGTCTACCAGATTTCTCACCTTTTGCAATCCTCTTGAAGCCTTGTTGAGGGTCCTCCACATATGATCCATGCCTTGTGAATCTGACTTGTAAGCCCTTTTCAATAATCTGCCCAACACTGATTAGCTTTTTTCTTATGGTTGGCACATATATTTCCTTACTTAAAAGGTTCATATTACCATCATATGCCTTAACATTTCCAATATTCTTAATAGAATGCCTAGTATCATCACCTATTTGGACCTCATGTCTCCCTTTAGGCTCTCCA
Organism: Ceratopteris richardii; assembly: GCA_020310875.1. Lineage (NCBI taxonomy): Eukaryota > Viridiplantae > Streptophyta > Polypodiopsida > Polypodiales > Pteridaceae > Ceratopteris > Ceratopteris richardii. Next base: position 79,646,824 of record CM035424.1, on the reverse strand, counting down.
AGATCAGATAGCAATGCTACATTTCCAGCCACATGATTTGAACAACCAGAATCAATATAGAATAGATGCTCATCATCTTTACCTTGCTTGGATGTCTTGTTCATGATTAATGGAGAATCCTCTTGAACTTTTGTATAGTTTTTATAATCTCTTCTACCTCTAAAACCTCCTTGATAGTTTTTGTTGTAGCCTTGGTTGTAGTTGTGATGGTAATTGCTTCCTCCATTGTTGAACCTGCCTTTGGATTGTCCATAGCCTCCTCTGTGCAAGCCTCTTCCTCTCTAATTCTTTGTGTTCTTGAAACACTCATCTCTGGTATGATTGGGCAAGCCACATATATTGCAAGGTGAAGAGTTGTATGATCTCCCCCTGCCTTGTTTTCCTCCTCTGCCCCTTCCTCTAGTACCTCTTCCTCTACCTGTGAAGTTCACTTGAGAGGTACTTGTCTCCTCTTTATTCTTTTTACCTTTGCCTTTATCTTTACTCTTATTTATATCTGTGTAAAGGGTAGACGATTAATTACCTCTAGAGCTGTCTTCATTCTTGTTGAGCTTTGTCTCATGTGTGAAGAGTTGCCCCATCAATGTGTTGAGGTCAGGTATCTGCATGTCCATATATAGGTCCATTGCTGTGGTGAAGGACTCCCACTTATCATCAGCCTTGATGCCATTTATGATCTGCCTTACTATCTGCTCCTCTTCTATTTCTTCTCCAATGCTCCCAAGTTGGTCAGCTACATCCTTTATCTTGGTCACATAGTCAACCACACTTTGCTTTGGTTGCTTCTTCAAGGTTGTGAACTCAATCCAAAGTTGGTTCTTCGTAGCCCTTGTATTTGATGAGAAGTATGAATTAAGTATTTCCCAAGTCTATTGGGAGGTCTTGCAATTCCTAATGTGAGGTAATAAGAAATCAAGTATTGAGTTAAGTATATAAAACCTGGCTAAAGCATCCTTTGCACACCATGTAGTTAGCCTTTCTTGCTCTTCTCTTGTAGGTTGATGTTTGCTTCTGAATATTGGCATTTCCTCATTTCTAGAGATGTATCCATATAAGCTTCTTCCTTGGAGATAAGCTTGCATTGTTAGGGACCATGCTTGATAGTTTCCCCTGTCCAATTTGTCAATGAATGATGGAAATCAATCCCCCATTTTGCTTGATGTTGCTCTAATACCACTATTGGAGGAGATGGTAGATAGATTCTAGAGATGGTGTGCTGCAAAATATTTCTTTACACAGCCAAGAAAAATTTGTGGAGAGTAGAGTAGAACCTTTGAGCTTCCCAACAAATAATCACCTAAGTGCTTTGGAGTATGATCCTTTAATCAATGGATCAAAACAAATGAGTAGAAACTTCAACTATGAGCTAAGACTTAATATTTTAGTCTCTACACATGTTCAATAAAATGAACACTACTCTCAACCAACTAGCAATTGATTAAGCTCCTTTTGGGAGTACCTAATTAACTTAGATAGCTACCAGTCACAAGTTATATCACTTGAAACGATCAAGTGTACTCTGAGAATTGTGTTTAGCAAATCAATAAATCATCCCTACAATTTCGGGCTTCAATAGTATGCAGACCAGTGAGCAAAGTTGTGAAGATATCTCAAGATTGAAAAAGGAAATGATAGTGAAACCTTGTAAATATGAAATAGAGTGTATTTTGAATGTATACCACGTTGAATCACATCAAATGATCATATATGCACTGAGAACCAAGTTTGAGAAGATCACTGTTATGAGATAAATTTGACCGAGAAGTGAATTAGAGATGTGATCAATGTATGTTGGAGTTAGACATCTATGGAAGCACATGAACATCACAAGGAAGAAGAAGAAGCTTGGAGCACAACACACAATACTGAATGTATTACTAGAGAATGTACAAAGATAAGTATATCATTAGGGCAATAAGCATATATACAAGCAGGGGGAAAAAAACCTCCTAAAGAGGGAAAAAAGTGCCCCGGTGGTCCTAGTGTGTTCACACACATCACTACCTAAATATATCAACAAATCCCCCTTGGGAGTGATGCGGTGAACAAGGAGCTGGCACTCATGTATGAGGAAGTGCCAAGCTATGTGGAAATCACTCCACAAAAGAAAGTAAGCCCAAAGCTTTGCGGAAAGCTTCAAACTTCTCCCTAGGCAGAGCCTTTGTGAAAAGGTCTGCGATGTTCTCTTGCGTGGGCACATATGCCAAGCTAATCTCCCCAATAGAGAACCTCTCCCTGACATAATGATAATGCAGCTCAATGTGCTTAATGCGAGCATGGAACATAGGGTTCCTCACAACTATCAATGTGCTCTGACTATCAGTGAAGATGGTGGTGGCAGAAGACTGACCAACACCCAAATCAGCCATAAGGCGTCTAAGCCACACACACTCAACAATTGCTGTGAAAGCTGCTCTGTACTTAGCCTCACAACTCGAAGTGGCCAGAGTAGGCTTCTTCTTTCTCAGCCAAGATATGCATGAGCTACCAAGCATGTAGCAAAAACCAGTAGTGTACACACTAGTGTCATAGCAACCAACCCAATCAAAGTTAGAAAAAGCATGCAAATCTAGGAGTCGTGATCCCCCCTTGGGATAAAACAGCCCAAGTAGTTGGGTACCACTCAAGTAGCAAAAGATGCACTTAACCACCTGCCAATGCTTGACACTTGGGCAATGCATAAATCTGCTCATCTATGAGAGACCAAATTGAATATTTGGTCGAGTAATGCATAAGTAAATCAGGCATCCAACAGCCTGCTGATAGAGAACAACATCAAATGCATCTCTAGCATCATGAAGACTCAAACATAAATTTGTCTCCATAGGAGTGGCAATAGGCTTGCAATCTTCAAGGCCAAAATGTTGCAATAATGTGTCAATAAATTTCATTTGACACAAAGCCATTCCACCATCAACATGCATAAATTGAATGCCCAAATAATGATGCAAATGCCCCAAATCAGGCATGCAAATCAGCCTTAAAATCAGAAATATGCATGTCATGAGGACCAGTGAGCAGCATGTCATCAACATACACCACAATGATCAAAAGTGCATCATTAGCACGCTTAACATATAATATGCTTTTAGTTGGATTGTTCTCAAAACCATGTGCAATAAGATAGGCATGTAGTTTTTCATACCAAGCACGTGGTGCTTGCTTCAAACCATATAATTCCTTCTTTAACCTGCACACCTAGTATTCATGCCCTTTCTGCACAAAGCCACGGGGTTGAGAAACATACACTTCTTCATGCAAGTCACCATTCAAAAATGCTATTTTGATATCCAACTGATGTACATTCCAACCATGATGAGCTGCAAGTGCACAGATGCTACGAACAATAGCCATTCAACATGTAGGTGCATTGGTCTCATGAAAATAAATGCCCCTTTCCTATGCATAACCCATTGATGCAACAAGCCTAGCCTTATACCTTTCAACAGTACCATCAGGTTTACACTTCAACTTGTATACCCACTTACTACCAATGGCCTTCTTGCCAAGAGGCAAGTCACATAATGACCAAGTACCATTCTTCATTATAGCATCATATTTAGATTTCATAGCAGCCAACCAATTTTTTGAATCTTGTGCTTCATCAAATGAAACAGGCTCATTCTCATCATAGAGACTAGATGCAGCCATAACATAGCAATCTGATGCAAAAGAGGCACTATGAGAGCTTGAATGAGTACGATATGACAGAGGTGCATCTAATCTACTGTCACGCAAAGTTTGTAACAACCATTTTGGCATAGCTTTTGCTTGCTCAATATCAGCTCTCTCATCAACAAGTGCATCATGTAAATCTGCATCAGAAATGGAATGATCTGCATCATTATATGAGACTTGCAAAGGCTGAGAAGTTGCCTCATTAGGACCAACACTAGACTGTCCACCTATAAAAAGAGGCAGCAAAGTATCATACATGTCTTTGGAGCTAATAGATGTCTCCTTAGTACATGAAACCAATGGGTGAATAGCACCTTCCACAAAAACAACATCACAGCTAACCAGAATGCGTTTAGCATGTGGATGATACAGACGATAGCCTTTACTTTCAGAATTATACCCAACAAAAATACATTTTACTACTTTATCATCCATTTTTTTGTGATGTTGTTCATGCACTAATGCATATGCCAGACAACCAAAAACAAGCAGATGAGCGACAGATGGCTTTCAATCATGCCAAGCCTCATATAAAGTGATAGACTAGAGTGCTTTAGTGAGACACCTGTTGAGTACATATGCTGCACACATAATAGCCTCAAGCTAGAAACTATGTGGTAAGGCTTGACTCTTGACCATACACCTCGCCATCTCCATGAGTGACCTGTTCTTCCGTTCAGCAACTCCATTCTATTGAGGTGTATATGGCACTATACACTAGTGTTTCATCCCACATTCAAACAAAATTGCATTAAAATCAGAAGACATATATTCCCCCCTCGATCAGAACGGAGGGTGCCCATTTTACATGCTGACATATTTTTAGCCAAAACCAGAAATTGATTGAAGCACATAAACACTTTGGACTTTGCTTTGAGTGGATATACCCATGCATGCCTGGAAAAATCATCAATGAAAGTCATGAAGTAAAGATAATTTCCAAAAGCGGGTGTGTATAGGACCACATACATCACTATGAACAAGTTGCAATTTTTGAGTAGCCCGAATCGAAGCATCTTTTGGAAATGAGGAATCGGCATTTTGCCCAAAATACAACCTTCACATACATGTTTACCGAGTGCCTCAAGTTTGGGCAAAGAGGACACCATTTTAGATTTCTACAAGCGTAGCAAACTAGCAAAATTTAGATGACCAAAGTGTGCATGCCAAAGCTTTGCATCTGACATAGCATGAGAATCATGTACTACACATGCCAAATCATTCACCGATTTTTCATAGTCTATGAGCTTATATAGCCCATGACATAAAATGCTAGAAGCAATAATAACATCGCCATTTGACATATCATGAACTGTACATCTGTCATCAACAAATTTCACAACCAAGCCAATCTTGGCTAATGCAGAAACTGATAACACATTTTTCTTGATTCCTTGCACAAATAAAGCATCTGACAAAGTGAAAGAACTACCATCAGCAGTAGTCAGAATGATCTTACCAACTCCCATGATAGGATAAGAGGAGTTGTTGGTGCATGTGACAGTATTCCCTGTAGGGGCAGGCTAGAAGAAACTCTGCTGCGAGGTAATATGTTTGGTCACCCCACTATCAAAGTACCAAATATCTGAGTCTACTACAAACATGCATTGCTTATGAGAAGATGGGTCAAAACTGCAAACAATAGTAAACACCAATTCTTCATCCTACACAAGGTTAGTAGACTCTGTTTTTGGAGTAGAGGCCTCTACAACAACCATTCCATGCTCTTTTTTCTTTGCCTCTTTTGGAGCTAGTTTAGTACAGTTCTTTATGATATGATCATTTCCTTTATAGTACTTGCAAGACAATTGCTGCTTTTTTGATTTCTTCTCGTCTTTGTCTTCCTTCTTCAAATGTGCAAAATTAACAGATTTTTGCTTACTAGTTGAAGAGCTCCATTTTCCTTTGCCCTTCTGACTAGCCAAGAAAGCTTGATCAGCAACACGCATAATGGACATGTTTTGCCTCGACTGATCTTTATGCAACAGAACAAATACTAACTCCTCAAATGACAAGGCATTTATTGCCTTTCATCATCAACTAAAGAGTAGAAGCAAAACTCTGATACGGATCAGGAAGACCATTCAGAACGGTGTGCACAAGTGAGCTATCTGGTATAACTTCATTAGCAGAAATCAGCTGTTCCTTCACGTCTTTGATCTTTGTTAGAAAAATATCCATAGAATTACCTTCATTCATGTGCTCACTCTCCAACTATTTTCGGAGGTAAGCAATACGAGCCTCATTCCTAGCTTGGTACAATGTGGTAAGTGTATCCCAAGCATCCTTAGCTGTTCTTCAAGAGCGAATGGAGGAATAATGGCACCTTTGACAGACAAAGCTATCAATGCATGTGCTTGGGCATCTCTGCCATCCCACCAAATTTGCTCTGCAATAGGTGTAGCAGAAACTGTAGCACAAACACGAATATGCAAAATATCATCATCTTTGACACCTTTTGCATCAGCTGTATCTCAAAAACTTGAACATAACTGCCTAGATGAATTCTGCTAAACCTATAGCAGACTTGGAGATGCTTATATTGGCGAACCAAAATTGGTATATACCTTTGACACAAAAAGATGAAATAGCCTACACAAGCACTGCGATAGTGCGTTCGGAGGCCGAAACAAGTTCAGATCGCAATTTCGACACCACAAAGTGAAGAAGTTTTGATCTTGGAAACACACTGAGTATGCTCACCAAAATTCGTGCGATTCTGAGACTGCAATCAGAGAGGTGATGATGACACCCTAGATGAGCCAACGACCTGTTCTGATACCAAATGTTCGAGTTAGAGGTCTACGGAAGCACACGAATAGCACAAGGAAGAAAAAGAAGCTTGTACTAAATGTATTACTAGAGAATGCACAAAGATAAGTAGCCCATAAGGGCAATTGAAAAAAACCTCCTAAAGAGGGAAAAAAGTACCTCGGTAGTCCTAGTGTGTTCACACACATCACTACCTAAATATATCAACAATGTATATGTATTAAATAACATAGAATTACAATGCGATTGGCAATGTATAATTGCACAATGTGAGGGTAGTGACGGAGCTATAGAATAACCTTACTAATAATAGAAAACCCCTCTCAAATGATCTCCAAATTAGGGTCTTACTCACACGAGATTTTGACCCATTTTCATAGCTTTGAGTTGGAGCCAAATTTTGAATTCAAATTCAAGATCTTACCATAACGTGAATCCTAAACTTTAGGAATTACTTTCTCATCAATCAACTACCAAGTAATTCGAGATTTGATTCCTCCTAACTCCACATGAGAGTAGTGCAATTAACATATGCACTTTTACAAGGATAAAAGTAAGTTGATTTTTACAAGGGAATAGTCATATGTGACTTATATGAAATAAATGCTTATTTCCCAAGTATGTAGGCTTGGACTCATTTTCAGCAACATGTGTGTGGCTCAGATGCCTTATGGCTTATTTGGGTGTTGGTTAGTCTTTTGCCACCATCATGTTCAGTGACAGTCAGAGCACATTGGCAGTTGCGAGAAACCCTGTGTTCCATGCTCACACTAAGCACATTGAGGTGCACTATCATTATGTTAGGGAGAGATTATTTGTTGGAGATATCAATTTGGCATTTGTGCCCACACAAGAGAACATTGTAGCCCTTTTCACAAAGGCTCTGCCTAGGGAGAAGTTTGAAGCTTTCTGCAAAGTTTTGGGCTAACTTCCTTTTGTGGATTGATTCCACATAGCTTGGCACTTCCTTATACATGAGTGCCAACTCCTTGTTCACCACCTCACTCCTAGGGGGGATTTGTTGATATATTTAGATAGTAATGTGTGTGAATACACTAGGACCACCAGAGCACTTTTTTCCCTCTTTAGGAGGTTTTTTCTCCCAGCTTGTATATAGGCTTATAACCATAAGAGGTTACTTATCTTTGTACATTCTAGTGGTAATGCATCAATATTGTGTGTTGTGATCCAAGCTTCTTCTTCTTCCTTGTGCTGTTTGCATGCTTCCGTAGACCTCAAACTCCAACAGTACAAACTTGTAAGTTTAATGAGGAGAAATTGTGGGAGAATTTGAGCTCAATCAAGAGTTGATGTAGCTTTAGATGATCCAAATGATTACCTTTTCAAGCTCATCAACCCTAATTATCCTACTCATGTTTGTAAACTTAACAAGGCTTATATGACTTAAAACAAGCTCATAGAGCTTGGAACTTGAGATTGGTGACCTATCTACAAGATCAAGGTTTCAAATCAAGAAATGCTTACCCTTATTTCTTCATCAAGAAGCTTCATAATGAAGTTATCTATTTATGTGTGTATGTAGATGTCACAATTATGATATGTAATGAATTGAATTGGATTGGAAAGGGTAAAAGGCATATGCAAGAAGAATTCAAGATTAGTGACCTAGGAGAGCTCACATTTTTCTTAGGTATGCAAGTCATATACACAAATGAAGGGATGTACTTGACTCAATGGAGTTAAATTCATTATCTATTATTGAAGTTTAAGTTGGATAATGCAAAACCTGTAGGTACACCTTTGGATATGAATCATAAGCTTAGTGTTTATGAAGGTGAACATATTGAAGTCATAAAAGAATATCAAAGTTTAGTAGGTAGCTTAATCTATGCTACACATACAAGGGTAGACATCTCATATAGTGTAGGAGTGCTAAGTTAGTTCATGCACTCTCCAAGAATGCCACATATGGATGCAGCTAAGAGAGCACTCAAGTATCTCAAAAGCACAAAGCTGTGTGTCATGGAGTTCCAAGAAGCAACCTACAATTGCAATAGCCTCAAATGAAGCATAATATAGAGAATTGACCATAGCAACTCAAGAAGCTATTTGGCTAAAGGAATTATATGTAGACTCGGGACTTGTGAGTTCCAAACCTCACATATTTGGAGACAAAATAACCTCAATGCACCTAGGAGAAAATCCTGTATACCATGCACGAACCAAGCATATAGGGGTTCATTATCACTTCATCAAGGAGAAGCTCATGGAAATTGAAATTTATGTTTCTTTTGTTCCAATAGAGAACCAAGTAGTAGATCTAATGACTAAAGCTCTTGATGGAGTTAAGCTTTGCAGGTTCAAGTCAATAGTAGGTATTCAAATCATAAAGGAATGAACACTCAACCATGGTTTAGCTTGAGGGGCTGATGTTAGAAGATCAATCCTTCACCATGCTTGAGAAGGTTTTGTTCCAGGCATGAATTCATTCTTGAAGTGAGCCGTAGTGTTAGATTATTCCTTGAGAATCTCTATTCTTGTAAAAGTTCATGATCACTCGTGATATTCCATGAGGTTTCTTTATACATGTGAAAATCCATTATTCTTTAGATCTTTAATATTGTTAAGGGATAAATATTAGAATCACAAAAATCCAAAAGTTTGAAGTTGGTGTTCAATCAAGTATCAAACCAACTACTTTAATCATTTTTTGAGTTTGATTCTTCATTTCCTATATTATAGGAAACGAGAACTAGATCTCAACAACTTCTATTGTGAGCTATTCAAATTGAAATTGATTTTATAAGAGTTGTGCAATCTCCAAAGAGTTTATATAAGGAATCAAGAGAAGTTTTATAATATGTTAGATCAACATACATTCATTTTTTATCTTCACTTTGCTCATCTTCTATTTCTTTGTATGATCATCTCCAAGGTTTGTTGACTTGGCACACGCTGGCTCTCATTCCTCATATATCTAATCCTTATGAATAAGGGCTCATTTGAAAGTTATTAGTGTCTACTTTATGTGTAAAAAGGTTGGTATCATTTGTTTTTGTAGAGTGTGAGAAACAAAACTTTTAAGCTCTCGAGGTCAATCTGTAGACATCCCTAAAAAGTGGGGATCACCACCTATCAATGCTAAGCTTGTAATTAGCACGTAGATTGATTAGACTGGGAGCATTCAGCTTTAGAAGCTGCATGCTTTATCTATAAATATCAAGTTTCTTGAACTATTTTATTTGCAAAGATATTTATTTTGAATCAAACTTTTGTTAGTGATCTTGCAATGCACATAGGGCATTTTATTGCATCAACATGAAGTTCATAAGGTGTATTAGAATCTCCAAAAGCAAAAGGGAAAGTCTTCTTCTGGTTAGCTAGACTAATCTTCAATACTTTCATCATCATATTTCTACTACTCAAGATTCTCCAAGTATTCACAAGAGAGACTAGTGTTATAGAGGGTTTGGGAGTGGAAGTTTTGGTGAGAAAGGAAAACCTTGGGTGGAATGGAAACTGATAGTGAGGGAAGGAGAGGAAGGAATAAGGAGGGATGGGTGGGTGAAGAGGGAATAGGGAAGGGTTACACTATAGTTGGTAAGATGGAAGTATTAAGAAATTAGTCGTGAAGGACTACCTTCAACAGAGGTGGCTCTCAGAGATGTAGCACACTTACCTCGTCATAGAAGAGCAACAAAAATGTCACTTGCTTCATCATCAATAGGTTCCTCAGATAATTGAGTGGCAACAATCTTGGACCCAATGAGATGGGGCTGATAAATCATTCATGGTTTGTAAGGTTACAACCAAAAAATCAGATGGAGGAAATAAGATGGTTCTCAATGTATAGTTTAAAAAGCTTTGAACTATATATTGAGAAAAATTACAAGTAGATTAGGGAGAACCATAAATACGTTTTAAAACCTTTTCTTCCCCTTCATGGGGGCCACTTGCATTTTATCTTTTTTTTTTCAAAAATAAATATCCTATGGTGTTTAAAGGGTAGCAATTCCTTACAGTTATAGATGAAGGGGAGCTATTGGTACATATGGCAAGCTTAAGTGCTTGAATATGAGAATTAATGTGTGTGCATACACATATTGTTAGGATATTCATAAGGATAAGTATTACTATATTTTGAACTTTTATAAAAGTCTATGATGATGAAACATTTCAAAGTACTTCAGAAGGGATCCAAAAAACAAGAGCCACACTTGAATTCAAAATTCAATTGATTAGCTAAAAAGTGATCGAAATTGTTTTGGTAGAATCAATCAATGACTAACTACTAAAATCAAGGAGAAAAGCTTATATATACTCCTCTGAAAAAGTTGTGGCATATATTAGAGCTCTCACTTACATCATCTATGACCGTTGAACTTATTGCATAGACATTGGAGTCCTCCAACATTTCCAAGCATTGACTTTACATCTACATTCCCATTTGAAGCTGTGCAAAAGGTTTTTGCTCAATACATAGTTTCTTAGGAGCATTGAACTTTTTTATGAGTGCTTTCTTGTGTAAATAGAAGGTTTTCTTCTCTATTTCAAAATATGAAAATAGTGCACCTTGAATCAAACATTGAGATGAATGCTCCAAAGCACTATGGTATTATTTATGTTTCATTTTCAAGCTTACAGAGCCTACTATATAGTTTCCAAGAGAGAAAAAGGCTAGTCTAAAGTAGGATTTTGTAAAGAGCCTCTCATCTTCATACTTTGCCATCAACTTGTCACACCATTGACAAACTAGTGGGTGAGTACCATATAAGGAAGTATTTGATCGATTGTCATATGGGCGTTATGTTTAGCCTTCTTGAAGGAAAGAAGAAAGGTAGTTTTGATAGCTACAAAAATGATGACTGGACTGTCATTCTACTCTAGGAGCCATTTAGAAGCGTGGCTTGTCAAACACGCCTCAAACATGTGAATTTCATGCGATTCCTCTTTCATGCCATTCAATAAAGAATAATTGTTTAAAATGTGCGCACATGTATATCAGGATCTTCCATAACATCACCATTGAATTTGGTGTAGAAAATTCCAGTACCACGTGCATTAAAGAAAGCATTAAAGTTTATCATTATTGAAGATCTTTATAGTCCAAATTAGAGGGAGAACGAGAATTAGTGGACAAGTCTAATGCACGAGCAAAAAAGTTTTCTTTGTTTTCTATTGAGTGCTTATGAAAATTGTAATTGACCAACTACTCTTGGAGTGCTTGAAAATTTCCCTCCAAGGAGTGCTTCTATATAGAAAAGATTTTATTTTTTTCAAAATCAATTGGAATTTCTTTTGAACATCACGTATTGGATTGCTTCCACCGCCAAAGCAAAATCATCATGTAAGGTGTCATCAATAGGTGGGTGTTGTCCCTGATAGCATGTACAAGGCATTTGTGTCCATTCTTGAGATGAAGCAGTAGCTACAATTGGGTCCTACTATCACTAAAATACAGAAAGGGAAGGAAATGCACCCAATCCTAAAAAACAGAGAGCAATAACTACTTCCAAAGAAAGTACCAAAAATGTACCTAAAATGGGCCTGTTTTGTGCCAAACTTAAAAAATGAAGAGAAACTGATCTCATTCGATTCTTCAAGTTTATTACAAAGATATAATCATTAGGTTCTTTTGAAGAAGCCCATCCCATCATGACTACCAAAGTGTTTTGCTCTCGAGATGTGAGGATAAACAGATGGGGTTTGGGAGCAGGGTACAACCACAATGGACAAGAACTTTTTTGTTCCTACAATTCACATAATATCATATACAATATACTTTAAATGAAAATAAATTTTACATTGTAGTATCAAAAAAATTAAATCAATACATATCCTTTCTCAATCATAGACATGATCACAATACAATCATATCTACAATTGGTCATTCTGTTCATTCCTGATTGCTACAATAATCTACCCTCTATCAAACCTATAGATATCCATCTCTCACCAATACCATATGCCCCATTATGTAGCCTTGGCCTTGATCCATCTCAATAAATTCTTATGCACAACCACAATGTTGAGTCTGCTCGGCTACGAATATCACATGATTTCATAGGAGATGATTCATATCTGGACGATTCGCTTGACTTCTATTCACATGACTATAATTTTAATTTTTAGAACACAACATTAGCCACAAACATTACCCAACTATTGTGATGGTCACTAATGAAACCTAAGAGAACCGATGACCATTGATGTTCAAACCCCAAGCGGAGGTGATTCATTGTAATCCAAACATGATGAAGATATTCTCCAAAGTCTCCTCATGAGATCTTTACTATCTATCTTCATTTTGTGAAGATGGATTATACCTGTGTTTAGACATTTTTCTTCATCCATTGCTTTATTATCAATCCTATTTAGGGATCCATGAGACCTTAAGAATTTAAGGAGAGGATGATCATTTGATGTGTAGGATGCCAATCCAAATTTTCTTATCTTTTATCTCTTATTTTTCCTTTCTTCCCATTCCACGAAATGAGGATACCATCTCTCTGGTAGGCCCTTTCTATGCTAACCCAATGGGGCCTTTGCTTTGCCTCGATAGGGTTTCTTCATATCGGCATCTATGGTGATGGAACTAATTATGGAGCTATCACTTTCAAGGTTGTCTTGTTTACTAGTGGAATACTCATCCTAAGATTTTGTTGTCTTTTTATATGTTTATTTCTTCTACATGACTGAAACTAACAAGTTGTTCAACTTGGTTAGTTTCTTTCTCAACTGTGATGTAATCTTTCTCCTTAGCTTTATCTTTTTGTGCTATTTTTTAGAGTTTTTCCTTTTCTTCCTTCACCCTAAAGTGAAGCGTTCCAAATTAATTCCATTGGTTGCATACTCTTAGATGCGACAATGGCTACCAAATAGTTTACCACAAGAAGGTGGGGGGATAAGAGTTTAGAGTGAAGATATCAACTTCGTTAGGGTAGGAAGGCCTTCTGTATGAGGTTTCACGTGTTAAGGGGCATTCCTTAACCTTGTGGCCTCACATACCATGGTGAAAGATCGAGAAGATTTTTATAAATGAACTCTTGATATAACAATTCCTCTTCCATCAATGTTTATTCTGCCATCGATGTTTATACTAATAGTATTTGTAACTTTTAGTGAAAGTTCGGCTCTGACATAGAGTTGAGGACACCACATGGCATTGAATTAGTGAGAAGACCCCCCATATATAAGAGGAACCACATCAGCTTTATTTATTAGTGGCTGATTAAGTAGAGTGACAACTGTGTTGAAAAAATGGTAAAGAAAGTAGGGAAACGATCCAAAAATGATACTTCTATGTTTTTCATTCTTTACGGAGAATTCTAGGAACCACTTGAAGAGAAACATGGTTCTTTTTTGCACTTGTCAAGTGTTAGTGTGAAAGACCTTGAAGGCAATACTTCACTTTTGAAGACAAGTAGAATGTGGTTGATGGAGAGAAATTGACAATTCCCCTTGGAAACCACTCTATTTGAGTCAGATATGAAAGCTTCAATAGAGGGGTGATTCTTGATAAGTTATTCAATGGGATAGGTGTTCTTAAGCTTAGCTTGAGTCTTGACTATCTTAGTCTTGGTTAGAGACACTACTGCAAGTCTCACACCAATAGGGGGATGGATTTTCAAGTATGCGTACCTACCTCAAGTTGGCTTAAATTACATTCTAGAAGGCAAAGGATTGTCATATCCGCCTTCTGGTGAGAAAAGAGCCAAAACTCCTTCACTAGAGGGAACTAATCTTAAGCTCATATGAACTTGCATAAGAAAAACCTAGCGCTTCGTTCAAAAAAAGGAAACTAATGAGCGAACAACTCTCCTAGAAAAAAACAAAAGAAACTAAATAGGGAACCACTCGCACAAAAGAGAAAAAGAAGCCTTCCACGAAAAAAAAGGAGGAAAGAAAGCCTAAGAGTATAAGGCTGAAACATGAAAGATCCTGGGAAATGGCCACAAAAAATGAAAAGAGCATTACCAACTTAAGCATTACCAATAACAAAGTTGTCTTGCTAGTGCAGTTTCTAAATAAAAATAAAATGGTTCATTCTCAACGAAACCTCTATTCGATTAGATGAGCAACCTGGACCGTGTTGAGCTAGAAGGTAAAGGATCTTCCCACTCATTGCATAAATATGTACCACATTCGTGGATATCCTTTCCTCTCAAAGAATTTTGGGAAAAAAATTGTTTTCTTCATCAAGTGAAGTCGGTCTACAATGAAAACAAAAAGAATTCATCAGTAAACCATGATTGAAATTAATACCTCAATTTGAAATTAGAGAACGCAAGAAGGATCCGATTTTCTTCCATACATTTCTTTTTAATTTCATGCCATCTTTGAGCACACGAGAAAAACAGAAGATGTATATTTTTATTCTAAGACCTCATGCACCAAACATAAGATGAATGTATGTATTAGAGGCCTCCTATTAGAGATATTTGCATACGTGACATGTTTCCATGATGCTTTTCACCTAGTGTTTGGGTTTTAGCGGAGGATTATGATGGATTTTCTATGATCATGGACACATAATACAAAGGAGGCTCTACCAAAAAGTGAGCAAATTAGGGCATAGGGGATGTAGGGAGTGGATAGAAGAGAAGATGTGTCTTGTCATTATTTGAAAAAGATAAGTTTATTGGTCCTAAACTTAAGGAAAAATAGCCAAACATTTTCCTAGAAAAGTGCCCACGCCTTAAGCACGGCTGATAACATCTCATAGATAGTAGGAGATAAGCTCAATGCTATAATTTTCTCATAGTTAAAGGACTCTAGGTCTCATCAATGGAGAGGATGAATGGCCTAAGCTATCAAAGAATTCAAATGTCAAGCAACAAAAGGAATATAAGTCTTGGATCTAGAAATCTAGGAAAGTGCTTCATTGGTAATCCATATGCATATATGAGATTTCTATTCTGCATATTATGAAAGCTAGTATGTCTAAAGAATCATGGCATACCATTAGTAAGATTTATGGCACACCCATTGAGGCCAAAAAGATTCATCTAAAGAAAAAGTCACATAGTGTATGACATGGAAATCAGCCTATTACAGACTACGTGATAGAGATAAGAAAAATTATTGAAGTTCTAGCATCCAGTAATTGTAGAGTGGAAGATGATGATATGGGTTTTTCCATTGTCAATGTTTTAAGACCACAATCCAAAAGCTTAGACACCTACATTTCTATGAGAGGCACTATTCGTGACTTCGATGAGCTAGTTTCCCAACGTATGATGAAGGAAGTAAATCTTGGCTTGAATCCATGAGGGAGTGGAAATTAAATTGATCATGCATTTTTCCAAAATAGAGGAAGAGGCGCTAGCCATGTATGATCAATCTCTAGAAATAAAAAATCTTTTGATATGCCAAGAGGTAAAGAAAGATCAAATTCAAGAGGTAGAGGTAGATCCCAAGCACTTGGGAATCGTTATCCTTATGGGTTATATGGCCATTTCAAAAGAGATTGCTACCATAAGAAAAATAGCCAAAGAGGAAGAAGCTGAGGTGATTCTTTATCTTAAAAGGCACCAATGTTAGAAGTCCATGCAGTTAGCTAGATCAATGTCCTCAAGTCTAATCCAATGTCTTCTATCTTGATTCCAAGGGTGCTTCCACATGTGAAAACATTTGTTCCATAATTTCATTGCTCTTTGGAGGTTCCGTGAATTAAATTCCTTGATTCCTTTGATTGGGAACGAAATGGAGTCATTCTATCTAACACATGTGGCCCACTTCCGATAGTTATTGATCTTGTAGAATAGTTTCATCTTGTTCCAATACTTCCACAAGGAGCACACCATGTCAGATCCTCTTGGTGTCACCAAAAAGAAGAGAAAAAAAGAGCCAATAAGTCAAGGCCCTTCCAGCCAAGAAGCCTAGAACGTGCAAGAGAACTTCTATTTTTAAAGGTCAACTTGGGAAATAACCTTTTCTTGACATAATGAGAGTGCACCTCAATGTGCTTATTGTGCACATGGAACATAGAGTTACTCACAACTGCCAATGCACTCTCGCTATCATTGAAGAAGGTTGACCAATGCCCAAATCTACCATAAGGCATCGAAGCCACTCACACACTCAATAGTCATTGTGAAAGATTCCCTATACTCAACCTCACAGCTAGAAGTGTCCACAGTAGACTACTTCTTTCTCTATGCATGAACTACCAAGCATGAAGCAAAAACCATTGGTGGACACATGAGTTTCATAAAAACTAGCCTAGATTTAGTAAAAAAACCCCTATAAGTCTGGTGGTAATCATCACCCATTGGGACAAAATAAATCACGTTACTAGGCACCACTGAAGTAGCAAAAGATGCGCTTAAATGCCTACCAATGCTTGACAACTAGAGAATGCATAAACTTGCTCATCTGAGAGACATCAAACTGAATATCAGGCTGAGTTATGCATAAGTAAGTCATATATCCAACAAATTACTGATAGAGAAAAACATCAAATGCATCTCTAGCATCATAAAGACTGAACGAAAAACCTATTTCCATACGAGTGGCAATAGTTTTGCAATATTCAAGGCCAAAAAACCATAATACTCTATCAGTATATTTTGTTTGACATAAAGCTATTCCCCCATCCAATTGCAAAAATTGAATGCCCAAATAATGATGTGAATGCCTTGAATCTAGCATCTCAAAAGAGGCATGAAAATCAACCTTAAATTCAGCAATATGCTTCTCATTATGAAAAATGAGCAGCATCTCATCAACAGATACAACGATGATCAAAAGTACATCATTTGCACACTTTACATATAATGTGCTCTCATTTGGACCGTTCTCAAAACCATGTGCAATCAAGTAGGCATGTATCTTTTCATTCCAAGCACATGGTGCTTACTTCAAACCATATAATGCCTTTTTTAGGCCACACACTTTATTTGCATGCCCTTGGGGCACAAAACCATAGGGCTGAAATACATACACTTCTTCATGTAAATACCCATTCATAAATGCTATTTTAATGTCCAACTCATGTACGTTCCAACCATGATGAGCTCCAAGTGCACAAATGCTACAAATGGTGGCCATTTGGCACATGAGAGAAAAGGTCTCATCAAAATGAATGCCTCTCTCTTGAGCATAAACTTTTGCAACAAGCATAGCCTTATACATATCCATTATTCCATCAAACATACCTTTCAACTTCTTTACCCATTTAGTGCCCATGGAATTTTTGCCTAGAGGCAACTTACATAATGACCAAGTACCAGTCTTCATAATAACATCATAATCTAATTGCATAACAAACATCCAATTTTTCGAATTTTGAGCTTCATCAAAAGAAATAGGCTCATACTCATAAAAAAGACTAGAGGCAGCCATTGCATAGAAACCTGATGCAAAAGGAGCTGTGTGAGAGCCTAAACTAGTAAAGCCTAACTTTTGAACATACACCTTGCCATCTCCTTCAGAGAGCTATTCTTTATTTCAACAAATTCATTTTGTTGAGATGCATACAATAGATTAGAGTAAATTTTCATCCCACGCTCAACCAAAAGAGCATTAAAATTAAAAGACATGTATTTCCCCCCTCGATCAAAACAGAGGGTTCCTAATTTACATGCAAAAAAAATTTCAACTATAACAAGAAACTATTTGAAGAACTTAAACACTTTGGAATTACTTTCAAGATACACCCATGCATGCCTAGAGAAGTCATTAATGAAATTCATAAAGTAAAGGTAGTTCCCAAAAGAAGGTGTCTGCATACAACCACATACATCACTATGAACAAGATGAAAATTTGAGTAGCTCATTCTAGGACATATTTTGAGAAGGGGGAATGTTGCATTTTGTCAAAAATATAGCCTTTACACACATGTTTACAAGGTGCCTCAAGTTTGGGCAGAGAGGAAACCATCCCATAGTGAAATTTAGATGACCAAAGCATGCATGCCAAAGTTTTGCATCTGAGATAGCCTAAGAATGTTGAACTATGCATGCCGAATTATTCACATATTTTTCACCGTCTATGAGCTCATAAAGCCCATGACATAAAATTCCAAAAACAATAATAACATCACTGTTTGAGAGATCATGAATTGTACATCTGTCATTAATTAATTTGACAACCAAAGCAATCTTGTCTCATGCTAAAGACGACAACACATTGTTCTTGATCCCTATTAAATACAAAGCATTTGAAAATATCAAGGAACTACCATCTGTAGTATTCTGAATGAACTTACCAACCCAAATTATAGGATAAGAGGAGTTATTAGCACATGTGATAATGTTCCTTGCAGGGGTAGACTCAAGTGAACTGAAGAAATTGTGCTAAGGTAATATGTTTGGTTGCCCCATTATCAAAGTACCAAACATCTAATTCCACTACTGACTGACACACATTGCTCATGAGAAGATGGGTCATAACTGTTGGAAGAGATGGCGGATAGTCACAAGAGATGGTGGTGTTGCTAGATCCTGCTTCACACTTTCTAAGAATGAAGGCTGGAGAGTGTAGTGGGCTCTTTAGCTTGATAATGAACACGAATACTCATGTTGCTTGGAAGATGATCCACTAATCAATGGATCAAAACAGATATGTTGGAGTTGTTCCAAGAACAAAAACTTGCTATTTTTGTTCTTATACTTGTTCAGTGTTTTGAACAATTATCTAAGCACGGCACCAATTGGTTTAATTCCTTTTGGGGAACTCTAATTAACTTAGTAAGCTATTTATCATGAGTGATTTCATAAAAAATGATGGAGTATATGCAAAGAAAGAGGTTTAGCAAATCACAGCTTCATCCCGACATTTACGAGCTACAATAATCATCAAACTAATGAGCAAAGATATGTTAATATTTCATGATCCCGAGATGCAATGCTAATGAAAATTTGTATGTGTATAATAGAAAGTATGCTGAATCTAACATGCTTTAAATCATGAAAACTGATCAACTACACACTAAGAACAAGCTCTAAGAAGATCACTATTCTGATGGAGTTATAATAGAGAAGTGAAATGAGAATGTAATGATCATATATGTATTAAATCACATACAAATACACTTTCATTGGCAATCATACATTGCTCAATGTGTGAGAGGTAAATGAGCTATGAGATAAGCTCTCACTTCACAATGAATGTCCTTCAAAATGATCTCTTAGGCTTTGAGATACATGCAGGTCTTTTTGATGCTCTTCTTATAGTTATGCTTGGAGCCAAAGTTTGAATTCAAATTCAAAATTCTACCTAAAAAGTGAATCCTAAAGAGTAGGATAGATTCCCTCATCACTCAACAACCAAATGATTCACGATTTTAGAGCTTCCTAACTCCACATGGATGTGGATCACTTTTACAAAGATAAATGTGAAGGATTTTTACAAGAGATTGATCATATGAAGCCTTGCATAAGTTATGATAATAAATCAAGCATAAGTTAATTAATCAAGTATGTGGGCTTGGTTTTAATTCCACCAATAGCTCCCCCTCAAGCCTAGCATGCTTGGTCTTCATTCCTCCTTGATTTCTTGCAAAACAATCATCAATTTTAACCTTTTCATCTTTGTCCCATCCAATGACTTTGTGAGTATATCTGCACATTGTAAATGATTGGATACATAAGATAGTTGAATATCCTTGCTAAGTAATTTCTCCCTTACATAATGATAGTGCACATTGTAAATGATTGGATACATAAGATAGTTGAATATCCTTGCTAAGTAATTTCTCCCTCACATAATGATAGTGCACATTGTAAATGATTGGATACATAAGATAGTTGAATATCCTTGCATCATATACAAGATTAGTAGCCAAACGAAGTGAGCTAGTGTTGTCTCCAAAGATTATTGGAGTGTATCTCCAAATCTGCATATTGTTGCTTAAACCACATATCTTCTTGAGTTGCATTTTCCAAAGCTCTATATTCTACTTCTGTGGAAGATAAGGCCACAATTGGTTACTTCTTGGATGACCAAGATATAAGCTTTGAAACTACAAAGGATACGTACCCTGAAGTGCTCTTCCTATCATCCTTGGAGCTAGCCCAATCTACATCACAATACATCTTTGTATCTATGTCAGAAGTGAAGGGATAGAACAACACTTCATTCATTGTACCCTTTACATACTTAAGCACCCTCTTTGCAGCTTCCATAAGAGGCTTCCTTGGTTCATGCATAAACTGACTCAATGTACTCACTCCATACACAATGTCTACTCTTGTTAAAGTAGCATAATTTAAACTTCCCACAAGTTGTTGATAGCCTATAACATCATCATATAGTTCACCTTCATGACAACTCAGTTTATGGTTGAGTTCCATAGGAGTACTTGCAATTTTAGTGTTCTCCATCTTAAACCTTACCAACATATCATTTATGTACTTCCTTTGAGTGATAAATATTCCAAGCTCTACGCCAAGAAAGTAGGTTAATAAAACAAGATCAATGATTTTAAATTCCTTCATTAATTGAGCCTTGACCTGCTTGATGCCATTAGCATCATTCCTTGTAATAATGATGTCATCTACATAGACACATAAGTAGATAACTTCTGATTTGTTCTTCTTAACAATTAAAGAAGAATCTACCTTGCTTGCGACAAAGCCTTGGTCCTGCAAATAAGTAACAAGCCTATGGTTCCAAGCTCTAGGAGCTTGCTTGAGACCATAGAGTGTTGTTGATATATTTAGGTAGTGATGTGTGTGAACACTCTAGGACCGCAGGGGCACTTTTTTCCCTCTTTAGGAGGTTTTTTCCCCCGGCTTGTATATACGCCTATTTCCCTAATGGGCTAATTATCATTGTACATTCTCTAGTAATACATTCAGTATTGTGTGTTGTGCTCCAAGCTTCTTCTTCTTCCTTGTGCTATTCGCGTGCTTCCACAGACATCTATCTCCAACAATTGGTATCAGAGCAGGTCGTTGCTTCATCTAGGGCATCGTCGACACTCCTCCATTTGTAGTCTCAGAATCGCACGAATTTTGGTGAGCATACTCAGCGTGTTTTCGAGATCAAAACTCCTTTGCTTTGTGGTGCCAAAATCGTGATCTGAGCCCGTTTCAGCCTCCGAACGCACTATTGTGGAACTTGCACAGGCTATTTCATCTTTTTGTGACAAAGGTATATACCAGTTTCTGTTCGCCAGTATAGGCATCTCAAAGTCTGCTACAGGTCCAACAAAACTTGTTTGGGCAGTTCTGTTCAACTTTTTGAGATAGAGTCAACTTTTTGCATCAAGGTATTTTAGTTGTTGGCCATAGCTGAAAGCAGTGATGTATTCCATATGCTAGCTGTTGAGGATAAGTTGGATGGTACCAACTACCCGTTATGGGGCTTATATGATGCGACATGTGTTGGTTGCAAAAGGACTGTGGAACATTATGCAGGGTGTCAAAAACGTCCTATCACACGTGCAACTCTTACAACTGTAGGTATTGAAGCTGATGCAAAAGGTAACGAAGATGGTGATATTCTGCATATTCCTATTCGTGCTGCGGTTTCTACTGCACTTACTACAAAGTAGATTCCTTGGGATGGCAGAGATACCCAAGCACATGCATTGATAGCTTTGTCTATCAAACATGCCATTATTCCTCACATTCACTATTGCAGAACAGCTAAGGATGCTTGGGATACACTTACCACATTGTACTAATCTAGGAATGAGGCTCGTGTTGCTTACCTCCGAAAATAGTTGGAGAGTGAGCACATGAATGAAGGTGATTCTATGGACAATTTCCTAATGAAGATCAAAGACTTGAAGGAATAGTTGATTTCTGCTGATGAGGTTATACCAGATAGCTCACTTGTGCAGACCATTATGGATAGTCTTCCTGATTCATATCAGAGTTTTGCTTCTACTCTTCGGTTGATGATGAAAGGCAATCCAAATGCCTTATCATTTGAGGAGTTAGTCTCTGTTCTTTTGCAGGAAGATCAGTCCAGGCAGAATAGGTCCATTATGTGAGTTGCAGATCAAGCTTTCCTGGCTAGTCAAAAGGGCAAAGGAAAATGGAGCTCTTCAACTAGTAAGCAGAAATCTACTAATTTTGCACATTCGAAGAAGGAAGATAAAGAATAGAAGAAATCAGAAAAGCAGAAATTGTTTTGTACGTACTGTAAAGGGAATGATCCTATCATAAAGAACTGTCCAAAACTAGCTGCTAAAGAGGCAAAGAAGAAAGAGGCTGGAATGGTTGTTACAGAGGCCTCTACACCAAAAACAGAGTCTGCTAATCTTGTGCAGGAAGAAGAATGGGCGTTTACTACTATCTGCAGTTTTGACCCATCTTCTCATGAGTAGTGCATGTCTGCAGTAGACTCAGATGTTTGGTATTTTGACAGTGGAGCGACCAAACATATTACCTTGCAACACAGTTTCATCTCTTCACTCGAGCCTGCCCATACAGGGAATACTATCACATGTGCCAACAACTCCTCTTATCCTGTTATGGGAGTTGGTAAGATCATTTTGACTACCGCTGATGGTAGTTCTTTCACTTTGTCGGATGCTTTATTTGTGCCAGGGATCAAGAAGAACCTGTTATCAGTCTCTGCATTAGCCAAGATTGGCTTGGTTGTGAAATTTGTTGATGACATGTGTACAGTTCATGATCTGTCAAATGGTGATGTGATTATTGCTTCTGGCATTTTATGTCATGGGCTATATAAGCTCATAGATTATGAAAGATCAGTGAATGATTCGGCATGTGTAGTACATGATTCTCAGGCTATGTCAGATGCAAAGCTTTGGCATGCACGCTTTGGTCATCTGAACTTTGCTAGTTTGCTACACCTGCAAAAATCTGAAATGGTGTCCTCTTTGCCCAAACTTGAGGCACCTGGAAAACATGTTTGTGAAGGCTGTATTTTGGGAAAAATGCAATGTTCCTCATTTCCAAAAGATGGTTCAGTTCGGGCTACTCAGAAATTGCAGTTTGTACATAGTGATGTTTGTGGTCCTATGCAAACACCCTCTTTTGGAAATTATCTTTACTTCGTGACTTTCATTCATGATTTTTCTAGGCATGCATGGGTATATCCAATGAAGGCAAAGTCTGAAGTGTTCATGTGCTTCAAACAGTTTTTGGTTTTAGCTAAAAATCTATCAGCATGTAAAATGGGCACCCTCCATTCAGATCGAGGGGGGGAATATATGTCTTCTGATTTTAATGCATTTCTGGCTGAACGTGGGATAAAACACCAATGTACAGTGCCATATACACCTCAATAGAATGGAGTTGCTGAACGGAAGAACAGGTCTCTCATGGAGATGGCGAGGTGTATGGTCAAGAGTCAAGCTTTACCACATAGTTTCTAGCTTGAGACTGTCATGTGTGCAGCATATGTACTGAACAGGTGTCCCACTAAAGCGCTGCAATCTATCACTCCATATGAGGCTTGGCATGATCGCAAGCCATATATTGCTCATCTGCGTATTTTTGGTTGTTTGGCATATGCATTAGTGCCTAGACAACATCGTAGAAAATTAAATGATAAAGTAGTAAAATGTATTTTTGTTGGATACAGTTCTGAAAGTAAAGGCTATCATCTGTATCATCTATATACTAAATGCATTCTTGTTAGCTGTGATGTTGTTTTTGTGGAAGATGCTATTCTATTTAGCCATTGCGTTCATGTACTAAGGAGACATCTGTTAGCTCCAAAGAAATTTATGATACTTTGCTGCCTCTTTTTACAGGTGGACAATCTAATGTTGGTCCTAATGAGGCAACTTCTCAGCCTTTGCAGGTTTCATGTGATGATGCAGATCATTCCATTTCTGATGCAAATTTATATGATGCACTTATTGATAAGAGAGCTGATATTGAGCAGGCAAGAACTATGCCAAAATGGCTGGTGTAGACCTTGCGTGACAGCAAATTAGATGCACCTTTGTCATATCCTACTCGATCAGGCTCTCATAGTGCCTCTTTTGCATCAGATTGCTATGCTATGGCTGCACCTAGTCTCTGGGATGAGACTGATCCTGTTTCGTTTGATGAAGCATAAAATTCAGAAAATTGGATGGCTGCTATGCAATCTGAATATGATGCAATAATGAAGAATGGTACTTGGTTTTCATTTGACTTGCCTCCTAGCAAGAAGGCCATTGGCACTAAGTGGGTATACAAGCTAAAGCATAAACCTGATGGTATAGTTGACAGATATAAGGCTAGGCTTGTTGGAAAGGGTTATGGACAAGAAAGAGAGATTGATTTTGATGAGATCTTTGCACCTACATGTCGTATGACTACTGTTCGGAGCATTTGTGCACTTGCAGCCCATCATGGTTGGAATGTACATCAATTAGACATTAAAACTACATTTCTGATTGGTCTCTTGCATGAAGAAGTGTATGTTTTTTAGCCCTATGGCTTTTTGCAGAAAGGGCATGAAAACCAGGTGTGCAAGTTAAAGAAGGCATTATATAGTTTAAAGCAAGCAACACGTGCTTGGTATGAGAAGATACATGCCTATCTGATTGCACTTGGTTTTGAGAACAGTCGAACTGAAAGCACCTTATATGTTAAGCGTGCTAATGATGTACTTCTGATCATTGTTGTCTATGTTGACGACATGCTGCTCACTGAACCTATTGAGAAGCATATTGCTGATTTTAAGGCTGATTTGCATGCCTCATTTGAGATGTCTGATTTGGGACATTTGCATCATTATTTGGGCATTCGGTTTATTCACATTGATGGTGGAATGGCTTTGTGTCAAACAAAATGTATTGACACATTATTGCAATGTTTTGGCCTTGAAGATTGTAAGCCTATTGCCACTCCTATGGAGACAGGTTTACGATTGAGTTTTCATGATGCTGGAGATGCATTTGATGCTGTTCTCTATCAGCAAGCTGTTGGATGCTTGATTTACTTATGCATTACTCAGCCAGATATTCAATTTGTTGTCTCACACATGAGTAGGTTTATGCATTGCCTCGGTGTCAAGCATTAGCAGGTGGTTAAGCACATCTTTTGCTACTTGAGTGGTACTTGGCTACTTGGGTTGTTTTATCCCAAGGGGAGATCACTACCGCTAGATTTACATGCTTTTTCTAACTCAGACTAGGCTAGTTGCTATGACACTCGTGTGTACACTAGTGGCTTTTGCTTCATGCTTGGTAGCTCATGTATATCTTGGTTGAGCAAGAAGAAGCCTACTGTGGACACTTCTAGTTGTGAGGCTGAGTATAGGGCAACTTTCACAGCGACTATTGAGTGTGTGTGGCACAAATGCCTTATGGATGATTTGGGTGTTGGTCAGTCTTCTGCCACCACCATCTTCACTAACAGTCAGAGCGCATTGTCAATTGCAAGGAACCCGGTGTTCCATGCTCACACTAAGCACATTGAGGTGCATTATCATTATGTGTGGGAGAGGTTCTCTACTGGGGAGATCAACTTGGCATATGTGCCCACGTAGGAGAACATTGCATACCTTTTCATGAAGGCTCTGCCTAGGGAGAAGTTTGAAGCTTTCCGCAAAGCTTTGGGCTTAATTTCTTTTGTGGAGTGATTTCCACATAGCTTGTCACTTCCTTATACATGAGTTCCAGCTACTTGTTCACCGCATCACTCCGAGGGGGGATTTGTTGATATATTTAGGTATTGATGTGTGTGAACACTCTAGGACCACCGAAGCAGTTTTTTCCCTCTTTAGGAGGTTTTCTTGCCCCGGCTTGTATATACGCCTATTGCCCTAATGGGCTACTTATCTTTGTACATTCTCTCGTAATACATTCAGTATTGTGTGTTGTGCTCCAAGCTTCTTCTTCTTCCTTAGTCTGTTTGCATGCTTTCGTAGACTTCTATCTCCAACAAGTGCCTTCCTTAACTTGCATACACAACCTATTTAATCTTTATCTTCCAGACCTGGTGGTTTTTCCATATACACTTCTTCTGATATCCATCATTTACGAATGCATTCTTGACATCTAACTGATATAGATTCCAATTTTAGAAGCAACAACACTTACTAAAACCCTAATTATTGGCATCTTTGCCAGAGGTGAAAATGTTTCTTCATAGTCCACTCCATGAGTTTGGGCAAATCTTTTTGCCACTAACCTTGCCTTGTACCTATCTATAGAGCCATCTGAGTTCTTTTTGATTTTGTATATCGATCTCGATCCAATTACCTTCATGCATGGCTTCTTGGGGACTAGATCCCAAGTGTGATTTTCTTGAAGTGCTTCCACTTGGCTTCTCTCCATTCTTTCTTCTTCCTATCCTCTTCAAATGAAGAAGGCTCTTCTATCATAGAGTCATTAGTGATATACACAGAGTGCTTGGTGACTAAAGATGTATCATATCTATACCTTATGGGCTTCTTCCTTTCTCTTTGTGATCTCCTTAGTGCTTGATTTGAAGAATCTCGTATGTCTTCTAATTGCTTGAGTTTGATCTTGCCTCGAGCCTTCCAAGCCTTGAAGTCAATCTGTTCTTCATCCTCTGAGTTGATATCTTCTGCTAAGTGTTGATCTTCTTGAGTGGAGGTTGGAAAATCATTTTCCAAATCATATGGTAACTTGACTTTCTTGCAATCATCTTCAAACCATGATTTTTTCTCATTAAACAATACATCCCTACTAACTATAAATGCTTTGTTAGTGGGAT
Organism: Ceratopteris richardii; assembly: GCA_020310875.1. Classification (NCBI taxonomy): domain Eukaryota; kingdom Viridiplantae; phylum Streptophyta; class Polypodiopsida; order Polypodiales; family Pteridaceae; genus Ceratopteris; species Ceratopteris richardii. The sequence continues at coordinate 79,619,809 of CM035424.1, read as the reverse complement.
TGTACATCCTATAGCCTTTTTGGTTCTGATCATACCCAATAATAGTATACATTTCTCAGCTTTAGGGTCAAGATTTCCTCTGATTTGTGAGGGGATGTGTGCATAAACAATGCACACAAATATTTTGCAATGGTCCAATGAAGGTCTCCTACCATTCCATGCTTCATAGGGTGTCATACAATCCAATGATTTGGATGGAATCCTATTGAGCAAGTAGGTGGCTATGGAAACAACCTCTACCCGTAGGTAATTAGGTAACTTCTTCTCATTTAACATAGACCTAGTAGCTTCAACGATTAACTTGTTCTTTCTCTCTACCACTCCATTCAATTCAAGAGTGTATCTTGATGTTACTTCCCTTTTTATGCCTCTGTCCTCTAGAAATGAATCAAATTCATGTGAAAAGTACTCACCACCTCCATAAGATCTGATCCTCTTCAAGCTTGTTCCTGTTTGATTTTCAACTAGTGCCAAGTAGTTCTTGAAACATGTAAATACCTCATCCTTATGCTTCATGAAATAAAGTATTGTCCATCTACTATAATCATCAGTAGATGAAACATACTACCTTGAACCTAAGATTGATGGATCTTTGCTAGGACCCCATACATGAGTGTGTACAAGCTCCAAATAGTCTTCATGAATGTATCCTCTCCTGTTGAATGGTTGCCTGTGAGCTTTGCCAAATTGGCATGCTCCACATTTGTATATCATATGTTGCTTGGTGACATTGGGAACGCCAAGCACACTTTGATCCTTGCATATTTGCTTCAGAGTTCTTTCTCCTATATGTCCTAGCCTTTTGTGCCATATTTCTAACTCAGATAAGGTTTGATCTCTATAATTGAATAGTGCTATGTTCCTTGTGTCTTCAATCTCAAATTTGAATAATCTACCAGACTTCTCACCTTTAGCAATCCTCTTGAAGCCTTGTTGGGGGTCTTCCACATATGCTCCATGCTTAGTGAATCAAACTTGTAAACCTTTCTTAACAATCTGCCCAACACTAATTAGGTTTTTGGTTATAGTTGCCACATAAAGAAATGTACTCAAAAGGTTCATGCTACAATTAGATGTTTTGACATTTCTAATTTACTTTGCTGAGTTTTTAGTATCATCACCTATTTGGAACTCATGCTTCCCTTTGGGTTCTTCAATATTAGATAATAGAGCTACATTTTGAGCCACATGATTGGAACAACTTGAATGCATAAAGAAATGGTGTTCATCATCTTTACCTTGCTTGGATGTCATGTTCATGATGAGTAATGAGTCTTCTTGGTCTTTAGTATAGTTGTTGTAGTACCTTCTTCCTCTAAAACTTCCTTGATAATTGTTTTTGTTGTAGCCTTGATTGTAGTTATGGTTGTAGTTGCCTCCACCATTGTTGTATTTGCCTCTTGATTGCCCATAGCTACCTCTTTGGAAGCCTCTTCCCCTTGATTCCTTGTATTCTTGAAGCATTCTTCTATAGTGTGATTGTTAAGACCACAAATGTTGCAAGATGAATTGTTGTAGGATCTCCCCCTCCCTTGCTTTCCTTCTGTACCCCTTCCTCTAGCACCTCTTCCTCTTCCTGCATAATTAGCTTGAGAGGTATTAGCCTCTTCTTCATGGTTCTTGCTTTTACCTTTATTCTTAGATTTATTCTTATCTATATAAAGGGCAACATATTGGTTACCTCTGGATTTGTCACCATTCTTGTTGAGCTTTGTCTCATGGGTGAAGAGCTGCCCCATCAAGGTGTTGAGGTTAGGTATTTGCATATCCATGTAGAGGTCCATTGGTAAGGACTCCAACTTGTCATCAGCCTTGTTTCCATTAATGATATTCCTCACTATGTTTTCTTATTCTATCTCCTCTCCAATGCTTGCAAGCTGGTTAGCCACATCTTTCATTTTGGTTACATAATCAACCACTCCTTGCTTTGGTTGTTTCTTTAGAGTTATAAATTCCATTCATAACTGATTCTTCCTAGCTCTTGTATTTGATGAGAACATGATGAGAGTACTTCCCAAGTCTCTTGGGAGGTCTTGCAATTCCGAACATGTGGTAACAAGAAATCGAAGATTGAGTTTAGTAGATATGACCTGGCAAGAGCATCCTTTCCACACCATGTGGTCAACCTTTCTTGCTCTTCTCTTGTAGTTGTTGCTTGCTCCTTGCCTCATTTCTTTCCTAGTATAAAGTGGTAAGTGTATCCCACACATCCTTTGCTATTTTATAGGAGTGAATGTGAGGGATAATGGCAGGTTTGATAGACAAAGCTATCAATGCATGTGCTTGAGCATCTCGGGCAACTCAACAAAGTTGTTTTGCAATAGGTGTAGCATGAAACGCAACATGAATAAGAATTTCAAGATCATCATCCTCAATGCCATGCACATCACCTTCAATAATGGTATTTGTAGGTGTAATAGGAAGTTTTTTAACACCCTGCAAAATATTCCACCACTCTTTTGCTACCGCTTCATGATGCATCATATATGCCCACAATGGGTAATTAGTACCATCCAATCTATCCTCAACATCCAACATATGAGATACATCATTGCTTTCAACCATGATCACTAACTAAATACCCTCATTCATAAAAATGATTGTATCATATGAGATACATCATTGCTTTCAACCATGATCACTAACTAAATACCCTCATTCATAAAAATGATTGTATCTCGAAAATTTGCACAAAATAACCCTATTAAGCTTTGTCAAATCTGTAGCACACTTCAAGGTCCTTGTACTAGGAGAACGGAAACATGTACATATTGGCATGAAAGGACAAAATTGCTTGCACGGGCATTGATATAGTGCATTTGGATGCCAAAACAAGATTAGATCAAAATTTTGACACCACAAAGTGAATCTATTTTGAACTTCTAACACTACAACATATCAGGGGCATATCGATGTGCATATCGACGGTCACGCATCGGCATCCGCATGACCATTGAAGACCTTTGAAAAACCATGGAAGCAATATACACGTCAGTACACATGTGTCAGTATGGGCATCGGTATGAGCATCGGTATGAGCATCAGTAAATTATTGGAAAGTACCAAAGCTCATATCGACGCTCATACCGATGTAATGTTTTAACCGGGCTCGAGAGCAAAAATTCGACACTCATCGCATTTTGAAACAACTCCCTATTTCTCACTCTTTCTCTCTCTCTCTCTATGCACACCTCTCTATTTTTCTAGATCTGAAGTTTTGGTAAGTATATTGCACATACTGTAGCACTCTTTTTTCTTTCTTTATGGTTTCCCTTTTCTAATTTCTTTTCTCTTTAGTTTTGCAAGAGATTTTGGTGTCAAGTCTTTGGAATTGGACAAAGGACAACTTTAGGTGGATTTTGATGACAACGATCCAAACAATTACATCAATATAAGTGAATGTTTTGCTTTTGATTGAGAGAGAGAGAGAGGAGGGAGGGAGGGAGGGGGAGAGAGAGGGAGAGAGAGAGAGAGAGGGAGAGAGAGAGAGAGAGATGAAAGAAAGAGAGAGATCTAGAGAAGCACACACACACACACATATATATATAGATAGAGGGGGAGAGAGATAGATAGAGAGAGAGAGAGACATATACATATACATACCCCACTCACATATGTATACACACACATATGTGCATACACACTTGCATATGCATACATACATACACACACATATACATATACATACACACATGCATATACATACACACATGCATATACATGTTGGGAAAGATGGATGGACACTTCAAGATATGAGTAGGTACTGCAAATTCCTACTATGTACCAGCCCTCTTTCACTTCAGCCTTAAGTTCTAGGCCCTCTTAGCTTTCCAATGACACTAAATAAGTGCCTATGTACTTTGGAAATGATTAATTCAAAATAGACTACTTCCCACTTCACAATCCAATGAAAACCTTCTATTTTTGGTTCACACACCTGCTGCTTCTTAAGCTCAATGCTTCCAGTACATCAAGAATTAAATAAATTCCTTTTGGAGATATCAAATTAGTTTAAAGAGCTAACGATTCCAAGGGGAATCACTTAAAATGATTTACTATACACAGAGCAATCAATTTGGCAAGTGTAGCATTACCCCTAATTTTTTTGGACCTCTGGAGAGATTGACCAGTGACTAGTTCGACTCGCATTTCTCCCAATCCACTAAATAGAATGTCTTCAAAATTTGTTAGCATGTAGGACATTGGAAATTGACAAAATGACATTGGAAGCTATAGGGCATTGGAAATGGTGGCAAAATGACTGAGATATGAGAAATACATAAACCAATGTTATACTTGATCATTGTCATGATAATCAATGCCCAATGATAGATAGATTGTAGGCTATGAAGTGAGCCTCACTCTCTTAGAATATGGTCAACTAAGAGCTCGGAATTGGAGTGATCTAACCACGTGACTTTACATTCATATTTTATAAATTCAACTTTGGATCTCACTAAAAAGTGATCCACTAATCTAGGAGATATTCTCTCTAAGAGACTCGTATCTTTCCTATCCATCTAACTCCACGAGTTAAGTGGCTTTTACAAATATTCCTTTCAAGTCAAATAGAGTTTTACAAATGGTAAAAAGGTAAAGAATCCATAGCAATGGCTCTCATGGGTCTTCAATCAATTTGATATGAATTCTTCACTTCCCTAGCCAAGTGTGTAGGCTTGGCACTTGCACCAACAGCTCCCTCTCAAGCCAAACATCTTGGCTTGATCTTCTTCATCAATCTTCTTGTATGCCTTGCAATCCAATCATAGATTTAAACCTACAAAGTTTAGAACCATCAAGTGCTTTGGTCAATAAGTCTACACATTGCATATTAGTTGATACATATGCCAACTAAATTTCCTTGCTCAATAGGTTTTCTCTCACATAATAATAGTGGACCTCTATATGCTTGGTCCTTGCATGATAAATAGGATTTGCTGCAAGATGTAAGGAACTTGTGTTATCTCCAAAAATCATTGGAGACATAGTATGCAATCCCAAATCTGCATATAGCAATCTGATCCATATGGCCTCTTGAGTAGCATTGGCCAATCCTCTATATTCTGCCTCTATTGAAGATAAAACAACAGTAGGTTGCTTCTTGGAAGACCATGATATAGGCTTGTCACTTGCAAAAGATAGATAACCTGAGGTACTCCTATCATCTTTGCAACCTACTCAATTTGCATTTGAGTATATCTTGATGTCCAAATCTGAAGAGTAAGGAAAGTATAATCCTTGATTTTGAGTGCGCTTAAGGTATTTCAAAGTTCTCTTGGCAGCTTCTAAGTGAGGTGCTCTAGGTTTGTGCATAAATTGGCTTAATACACTTACTCCATAAGCAATATCAATTCTTGTTAATGTAGCATAATTTAAGCTTCCCACTATGCTTTGGTACTCTACAATATTTTCAAGCACATCACTTTCATGAGCACTTAATTTTTGGTTAACCTCCATAGGAGTGCTTGCTACCTTGGCATCCTGCAATTGAAATTTCTTCAACATATCCTGTACATACTTTCTTTGAGTAATGTAGATGCCAGAGTTAGTATAGAATAACTCAAGTCCAAGAAAATACTTTAGTGATCCAAGATCATTGATTTTGAACTCTTGCATCATTTGATTTTTTATCTGCTTGATGCCATTAGCATCATTACCTATAAGTATGATATCATCAACATACGCACATAGATATATCACCTCTGAATTACTTCTCTTAACAAACAGAGAAGTATATGCTTTACTCATAATAATCCTTGATCCTGAAGGTATGTCATCAACCTATGGTTCCATGCCCTAGGTGCTTGCTTTAATCCATAAAGAGCTTTGTTCAATTTACACACATATGTTGCTTGCGTCCTCATAGCTAGAAGGTTGAGACATATACACCTCCTCTGAAATCCAACCATTTAGAAATGCATTTTTTACATCCAATTGGTACATGTTCCAATTCTTTGATGCAGCCACACTTACCAATACCCTCATGGTTGGCATTTGGCTACTGATCCATCAGAATTTCTCTTGATCTTGTAAATCCATTTAGAACCAATTACCTTCATAGACTCCTTCTTTGGCACTAGCTCCCAAGCATCATTCTCCTTGAGTGCTTCAAATTCTTCATCCATAGCTTCCTTCCATTCTATCTTGGTCTTTGCCTCTTCATATGATGATGGCTCCTCAAGTGACAAATCCTTTGCAAGATAAATATAATGCTTAATAACTAAAGAAGTGTCATAGCCATGTCTAATTGGCTTCTTGTTTTCCCTTTGTGATCTTTTGATTGCTTTGTTGGATGATTCAGGTATATCCTCCAACTTCTTCATCTTGACTCTGCCTTTGGATTTCCATGCCATGAATTCTTCTAGGTTGATGATGACCTCATCATCTGAGTTGATGTCTTCAATCTGGTTTGGCTCCTCCTTGGTGAGGCTTGGAAATTCCTCTTTCAAGTCATAAGGCAACTTTACTTTCCTGCATTCACTTTCAAACCAAGAACCATTCTCATCAAATAACATCTCTACTCACCATAAATCCTTTGTTGGAAGGATTGTAAAATTTGTATCCTTTCTGATTCAAGTCATACCCTATGAAGATGCACTTCTCTCCCTTAGGGTCTAGCTTACCTCTGATTTGAGATGGTATATGCACATAAGCAACACATCCAAAGATCTTGCAATGATCAAGTGAAGGTCTTCTACTAGGCACTGCTTCATATGGGATCATCCCATCAAGAGATTTTGATGGAAACCTATTAACAAGATAAGTGGCAATAGATAGACTTTTTGCCCACAAATAATTAGGTAATGTTTTCTCATTTAACATTGACCTAGTTGTTTCAACAATTAATCTATTTCTCCTCTATGCCACCCCATTTTGCTCAGGAGTATACCTTGTTGTAATTTCTCTTTTGATTCTTCTATCCTGCAAGAATGCATGAAATGCATTTGAGAAGTACTCACCTCCTCCATCTGACCTTAGTCTCTTTAGGCTTCTTCCTGTTTGGCTCTCAACAAGTGCAAGATACTTCTTAAAGCAACTGAATACTTCATCTTTGTGTTTCATAAAATATAAGATAGTCCACCTATTGAAATCATCAATGAAAGATACATAATACCTTGATCCAAAAATTGAGGGATCCTTACTTGGTCCCCATACATCTTTATGGACAAGCTCTAAGTAGTCCTCATGTATGTAGCCTTTGTTTGAGAAGCGTAACCTGTGAGACTTTCTAAACTGACAAGCACCACATTTATATATCATGTGTTGCTTGGATACATTGGGTATCCCAAGCACACATTGATCTCTACATATTTGCTTTGAAGTTCTCTCACCAATATGCCCTACTCTCTTATGCCAAATTTCAAGCTCTGATAATGTTTGGTCTTTGTAACGATAAACTGCAATATTCCTTGTATCTTCAAGTTCAAAAGTGAATAATCTACCTGTCTTTTCTCCTTTGGCAATTCTCTTGAATCCATTTTGGGGATCCTCCACAAGTGCTCCATATTTGTTGAACCTGACCTGCAAACCCTTTTCCACAATTTGTCCAACACTCAACAAATCCTCGGTAATTGTAGGTACATATAGAACCCTACTCAATAGATTTCTATTTCCATTAGAGGTTTTTACATTTCCTACCTTGATCATGAGTGCTTGGTGTCACCACCTATTTGTACTTGATGTTTTCCCTTAGGTTCCTCAAGGTCAGAGAGAAGAGCTACATTGCCTGCCACATGGTTTGAACAACCTGAGTCAATGTAGAAGAGATGGTCATCATTCATACCTTGCTTTGAAGGCATAACTAATCAGAAGGGAATCCTCTGTCTAATTGTTGTAGTCCTTCCTTGACTTGTAGCATGCTTGGTAGTTGTTATGTAGTTGTTATTGTAGTTTTGATGATGGTTGAATCTTCCTCTTGATTGTGTATATTCACCTCTTTGGAAACCTCTACCTTATTTATTCTTGAAGTTCCTGTAACACTCATCCATAGTGTGACTTGACAAGCCAAAAATATTACATGGGGAAGAGTTGAAAGGTCTCCCCCTACCTTGCTTACCTCCTCTACCCCTACCTCTTGAGGTTCTACCTCTCCCTGCATAGTTGGCTTGAGAGGTTGTACCTTCATCCTCAATTCTCTTGCTTTTCCCTTTCTCTTTAGACTTGTCTTTCTCTCTGTATAGGACATAAGAGCTATTAACTCTTGATGAATCTCCATTCTTGTTGAGCTTGGCTTCATGGGTAAAGAGTTGCCCCATGAGTGTGGTAAGATCTGGAATTTGCATGTCCATGTACAAGTCCATGGCAGTTGTGAAGGTCTCCTATTTTTCATCTGCCTTAATACCATTGATCACTTGTCTTACAATTTGCTCCTCTTCAATTTCCTCTCCTATGCTTGCCATTTGATTAGCCACATCCTTGACTTTGGTCACATACTCTGAGATGCCTTGCTTGATTTGCTTTCTTTGAGTGGTGAACTCAATCCACAATTGTTTCTTCCTAGCCCTTGTGTTGGAAGAAAGATACGAAGGCAATGTTTCCCAAGTCTCTTGGGATGTCTTACAGTTCCTAATATGTGGAAGAAGAAAATCAGATATTGAGTTAAGTAAGTATGACCTTGCTAATGCATCTTTGGCACACCATGAATTGAGTCTTTCATGCTCCTCTCTTGTAGGTTGTCCTTTGCTTCTGAAAATGGGCATCTCCTCATCTCTTGAGATTTATCCATAGAGAATTCTCCCTTGAAAGTATGCATTCAACGTCAAGGACCATTCTTGGTAGTTGTTCCTATCCAATTTATCAATGAATGAAGGAAAACCATCTCCCATTTTGCCTTAGCTTTGCTCTGATACCATTGTTGGGAAAGATGGATGCACACTCCAAGAAATGAGTAGGTACTACAAATTCTTGCTTTCTACCAGCCCTCTTTCACTTCAAAGTTATGTTGTAGGCAGTCTTAGCTTTCCAATGACACTAAAAAAGTGCCTATCTACTTTGGAAATGATGCAAGAAATGATTAATTCAAAACAGACTACTTCCCACTTCACAATCCAATGAAAACCTTCTATTTTTGGTTCACACACCTGCTGCTTGTTAAGCTTAGTGCTTCCAGTATAGTAGGAATTAAAAAAATTCCTTTTGGAGATATCCAATTAGCTTAAAGAGATAATGATTCCAATTGGAAGCACTTAAAATGATTGACTATATAGAGAGCAATTAATTTAGCAAGTGTAGCATTACCCCCAATTTTTTAGGACCTCTGCAGAGATTGACCAGTGACAAGTTCGACGGGTTTTCTCCCAATCCACTAAATAGAATGTCTTCAGCATTTTTCAGCATGTATTAGCCTTAGAGATGATTCCAACAAGCTAAAGAACATTGGAAATGGTGGAGAAATGACTGAGATATGAGCAATACAAAATGACTGTTCTGAGTGACTATGTCAGAGAGATCAACAGATTCAATGAATGATCTATTATATTATAAAACAATGTTGTACATGATCATTTACATGATAATCAATGTCCAATGATAGATAGAGGTGTAGGCTATGAAGTGAGCCTCACTCTCTTACAATATAATCAACTAAGCACTCAAAATTGGAGTGATCTAACTGTGTGACTTTACATTCATTTTATAGATGCTTCATTCAAAATTTGAATTTGAATTCAAATTTGGCTCTCTCTAAAAAGTCATCCACCAATCTAGGAGATATTCTCTCTAAGAAACTTGTATTTTTCCTATCCGTCTAGCTCCACGATTTTAGTGGCTTTTACAAATATTCCTTTCAAGTCAAATACACTTTTAAAAATGGTAAAAAGGTAAAGAATGCATAACAAGGGTTCTCATGGTTCTTCGATCAATTTGATATCAAGTCTTCACTTCCCTAGCCAAGTGTGTAGGCTTGGCACTTTATACATACATGCATATGAATACACACATGCATATACATACACATGCATATGCATACACACATACACAAATGCATATGAATACACACATGCATATGCCTACATGCATATGCATACACACATGCATATGCATACACACATGCATATGCATACATGCATATGCATACATGCATATGCATACACATATGCATATGCATACACACATGCATATGCATAGACACATGCATATGCATAGACACATGCATATGCATAGACACATGCATATGCATAGACACATGCATATGCATACACACATGCATATGCATACACACATGCATATACATACACATGCATATGCATATACACATACACAAATGCATATGCATATACATACGTGCATATGCATACAAACATGCCTATGAATACACACATGCATATAAATACACATGCACATGCATACACACATGCATATGCATAAACACATACACAAATGCATATGCATACACACACATGCATATGCATATACATACATGCATATGCATATACATACATGCATATGCATATACATACATGCATATGCATACACACATGCATATGCATACACACATGCATATGCATAAACACATGCATATGCATACACACATGCATATGCATACACACATGCATATGCATACACACATGCATATGCATACACATGCATATGCACACACAAATGCATATGAACACACGAATGCATATGCACACACAAATGCATATGCATACACAAATGCATATGCATACACACATGCATATACATGCACATGCATATGCATACACATATGCATACACACATGCATATGCATATACATACACACATGCATATACATACACAGATACACACATACACATGCATATGCATACACACATACAAAAATGCATATGCATACACACATGCATATGCATACACACATGCATATGCATACACACATGCATATGCATACACACATGCATATACATACACATGAATATGCATATACACATGCATATGCATACACACATGAATATGCATACACACATGCATATGCATACACATGCATATGCACTCACAAATGCATATGCATATACATACACACATGCATATACATACACATGCATATGCATACACATGCATATGCATACACACATACACAAATGCATATGCATACACACATACACAAATGCATATGCATACACACATACATAAATGCATATGCATACACACATGCATATGCATATCCATAAATGCATATGCATACACACATGCATATTCATACACACATGCATATGCATACACACATGCATATACATAGACATGCATATGCATACACACATGCATATGCATACACACATACATACACACATATTTGTGAAAATATCTAAAAAATAAATCTATAGATTTTTTAGGGTTTATATATATATATATATATATATATATATATATATATGTGTGTGTGTGTGTGTGTGTGTGTGTGTGCGTGTGTATCTTAACATCTCCACATTGGATCAGATGGGATCTCCACGTACACCTTGGGGAGCGCATGACCATGAGGACTCCAAGCTATATCACATACGTGATGGAGCTCCGGTCATGGATGTGGCCGGAAAGTCCATGCATCAATGCATTCAATAGCTTTGCTCCATAGAGTTTGGAAATTTTGTAATGTTAAAATGGAGCGAACAGGATAAGGATTCCAAAAATTATATCACATAATCGATATATGAAGAGTACCAGCCAACACCTAGGGATCCTGTTGTGAGCTCAGAATGGATTCAGCATACGGCATGGAAGGTGATGTCTCATCGGCGGTCCGAGGCTCGCTTTGCTTTCAGAGGAGGCTTACCGAAGCCTGTATGGTTAGATGTTGAAGAGTGGGAATCAATTCAGGATGAGCAACAACATACTCCTGATCGATATCGTCAGCAGCAAGATGTAGCCGCCACACATTTAGATACGATTGGAACGTTGCATTTAGGTAGCGATAGATATGACAACATGCATTTCCAATTTGTAAGTATCATTTTAATTATTTAATTTGTTTGTGTTAAGCACATCATGTATGTTCATCTAACATTTTGCATATTTATTATAGGAGTTGGCAGTGGGTCGTCATCCTATGCGAACCGAAGAAGCTTATGGATATCATCATGGATTGGTTGCACTGTTGAAAGACTTAGAGGGATGCGGTGCAATCATTTCATGGGAGAATCTATGATGAGGTAAACTTATAGCTTGGTTTCGTATTTTTAGTTGTTGTTTATAAATGTCATGTCAATTTGTTCCATTTTACGCATATGATTTGTTGCAAGATTGTAGGTGTAAAGGATTTGATCCCCTTGAGCATATGTATGGTAGTGCTTTGCCACAATTTTGTATTACACTCCTATGTGGCAATGATGCACCATAATTTTTGTATTGGTTTCCTATATGGAAGTGCTTAGTCACATTTTGTATTCGCTTCCTATATGGAAGTGCTTTACCACACTCTTGTACTTCCTTCATTTATGGAATATACAACTTTATGTACATGATTCATGGTTCATTTTTGCTCATCTCTTTTGTGTCCGACAGTATTTTGCTATATGAAATCATGTTTTGGTTTCCATTAGAGTACATATCACATGTACTCAGTTTTCTTTAGGTAGAGTGTATTGTCTTTTGCTAAACAACATCATGGTAATGTTGTTGTAGCAAAAGACAACACACTCTGCCCAATTTTTCTTTTTGCAAATATGGTCATCCATATAAGCCTTGGTATACCCTCGATATGTTGTAGTGTCATCATTCCGAGTATGTTCACCAATTTTCATGCAATTTTGAAATTGGGACTAGATGGGTGTTGATGATGCCTTGGACGAAGCATGGACATGCTTTAATACCAATTGTTGTAGTTTGAGGTCTATGGAAGCACACAAATGACAAAAAAAGAAAGAAGAAGCTTGAAGCACAAGACAATATAGAATGTATTACCAAGTGAATTTACAAAGATAAGTGGCCCGTTAGGGTTATATGTATATATACAAGCTCGAGGCAAAAAACTTCCGAAAGAGGGAAAAAAGAACTTTGACGTTCCTAAGTGTGTTCACACACATCACTACCAAAATATATCAAGAGTGCAAAGCTCACCGTTGTTGTCAACCATGTAAGAGACCTCTTCCTTTTTAAGTTTGCTTTAAATGTAAGAACCACTAGGTAGTAATCAAACACAACAAGGTCCACATGTTGGGAGAGGGAAGGGGGATCCAACTTTTTGATGATATTTTGCATTATGTAGCTTCTGTCAAGCTTATCTTTAGGTAGATCCACACCCGATTGAAGGTTCGACCGAGCATTAGGAAAAAAGGTGAGCCCTGCATGGGCCTTGTAAGGATTCCTAATTTTTAGGAGTTAAAAGGCTTAATCTAAGAGATTAAAGGGCCTGAGAAAACCACTAGTGGTATTCTCAAATAAAATAATATTTGATAGACATTTCTATTTGAGTTTTAAAAATGAAATTTTTTGGCCCTTGGATACTTCAATTTAATGGTTAGGATTCAATGGATTGGCATAGACTTTTGTGCATGCGTGGGGTCGCTAAGTAGAGAGAGAATATCTCACGAAATTTTAGGCCACTCTCTGCATGTTTTACAACCGTTAGATGATGAGGAATCCAATGGCTGCCCGCATTTGAGGCTGATATCAAATCTCCAAGTGATGTCCACCGTGCGATTAGAGAATGATCTAACAGTTGCCTGTATTTGGGGCTGAGAACAAAAACGCGAAGGACTTGGGCCATCCGATCAAGCTATCATCCAAGGATGGAGGTGAAAAGGCGCATTGGCCTTTTAGAGATCGAATCCCAGCCATTAGATCAATTCTTGATCCAATGGTGTGCAATTTGGGCGCCCAAAATCATCATAGTTCAAGCTAAACCGTTGGACTCAAGGAGGAAATCAAGGGCACACAATAAATGGCACATTTTCTAAGATGGAATACATCTCAGCCCTTCTTTTCTTTCAAATCCAAGGGTTCGATCATTGAGCCAATCCATGGGCTCTAATTCATTCCTTAGTCTTTCAAAACCATTCAACTAACTAAAACCACTAGTTCAAGGTGGTTTATTTCTCTTTAACCACACAAAAACCATGGAAGCCTATGCCTAGCCTATGTGATTAAAGGAGTAGACTGTGGCCACCACCCTCTTCTCATTGGTCCATCCCTAATCACTCCTTGAGCTAAAAGGCCCATGCAGGGTTCACCTTTTTTTCTAATGAAAAAGCCACAGCCAAGTGGAGGTTCGATCAGATTGCTCTAATATGATGAGAAGTCATTGATGACTATACATAAAGTAAAATATGATTAGGGAAATGGTGAGATCTATGTGTACGAACTCTTAGTAGGTACGACGTTCTCAAGGTAGTAAACTAGAAAATTTGTGCAGGATTTTCTTGAAATTAAGTACGATTGAGTTTGATAACAACCCCAAAGCTCCCAGCTATAAATAGGTAAGCCAAATGTGCGGGTCATGTGCATGGATGAAGTGCAACTTCTACCATGAATATGTCACTATATGCTTATTTTTTGTTATTGTGTTGGTTCTTCAGTCGCCTCCATTTCTATTCACAACGTACTTTTCTTTCATTCCCTGTATTTCAAAGGTTCGCATTACACTTCGTTCATGGAAAGTTTCTTTCAGAAATTCTACAAAGCTATGCATTTCTTCTTTTTCAAACTTAATAATTTCAAAAATCCCCACAGTCTCACTATAGCTGATGTGAGAGTTCTCCCAACTTTGGTGGCTTCATTCAAACCTTTACACATCCATTCTTCCTCCTCTCTCTTTCTTTATATTTGCGTGTATGTATATGTATGTCTCTCTCTTTCTCTCTCTCTCTCTCTATATATATAAAGAAAAAATAACACATAAGGTACGCTATACAATTACCAGAAGAGTAATATACAGTAAACAGATAATGATATATTGCATTAACTTGGTGCGCTTTTTATATATTCTAAGAATTTAGAACTACGAATTTCCTCAGTTTATACACACACGCGGGCATACATGCATCTCTCTCTCTCTCTCTCTATCTCTCTCTCTGTTTTATATGTATATAACGAATATTCCGGTTTACAATAATAAATGGACGAGCAAAGGAGGGATGAGAGAAAGTGCAAAGTTATTCGTTTATTCCATGTCTCTTCCTACATCACGAGTGTGTGTTCTTTGAAGACACATGGAATATTGAGTTGGGCGACTTTTAGATAGTTCCAAACACCATGGAGGAATAGAAGGTTATATTCAAACGGAACATGGAAGAATAAAGAAAATATAGAATCCAGTGTATGCGCACCTTTCTGTTTGAGGCGTTAAGAGACGGCTACTTGTCCCATTCAGTTTGATGGAAGTCTCTCTCTCTTTCTCTCTCTCTCTCTCTCTATATATATATATATATAAGAGAGATAACAGAGATTTTGTCCGACAGAGAGAATACAGTAGAACTCAAAAGAGCTTCATACTCGCACGCGATCATGGAACTACACGTCAGGCACTACACAAAATGCACATGAAATTTTAAATTATGACTTATATAAGAACAATTATTAGTCGTCCATTCCTCAGGCTTTGTTTAAAAGTTAAGATACTTGGGTCCACATGTACACATATACAGTTCTGTTTAAAATACATAGTTTCTGGTTAAGTATTCGCGCAGATATCATGCAGCTCCTTCTGAACCCATTTAGATTTGATAAAAGAAGATACAGATTATAAAAAATATGGAGCAAATTTTGATCTCTACAAAAATCTTCCATTTATTCCAGTTTCCAGGGATTGCATACTACCTTAGTAGCGTGCTACCGACCAAGAGGTACACACATATAACACATACAAAACTGCGCTATATATAGATAGAGATATATATATATATATATATATATATAGAGAGAGAGAGAGAGGCACACACATACGTAGTCACCAACGGAGTTTCCTATCATACATGCTTTTATAAAGTATTGCCTCCATATCAAACATTGGTCTGCTAATCCTCCTTCCATGACCAATAAATAATCCTCTTTTGCCATGCCTAGACTCATGAATGAAAAACCATGTTTATTGAAGGTCACTTCCATGTCTTGATCCACAAGTTGATGGGAAAACATTAATTTCTTCTTGATATTGTACACGTATAACATATCACTCAACATATTATAAACACTATTTTGTTCTTAAAGTAGCACGTTTCCAACATACTTGATCAAATGTAGCATGTCATCACTAATTGCTACATACTCTTTTGTCCTTTAGGGCTCTTTGAACTCAAATCATTCTCCAACACTCATCATATGATTGGTGCATTGTTAATCAATGTACCAATTTACAACATTGCTACGTATAGACATGCTAGTGATTACGTGCTCCATCACAAACATATAATGTTTGCCATTATTTGTATATAAGCCTTCTGTAGAGAAATTACCATGTGATGCATAACTTCCTCTACTTCTTCCTCCTAGGCTATTTTGCTTAAGATAGATTTCTTTTTTTCAAAATGGCCATATTTCTCACAATGATGCTAGTTTCTATGCTCTTGGTATGTACTTGTACCTCGACAACTTGATTTTTCTCTACCTCTTGACATGTCAAAATTACTTTTATTTCCAAAGTTTAGTCATCCATGACGAGCATCGCTTTCTGTATTTTGGAAAAATGTACGATCCCTTCGATTTCCACTCCTCATGCATTCAAACCAAGTTTCACTTCTGTCCTCATACATAAGGCAATTAGCTTATCAAAATTACGAATAATGCCTCTCACTAAAATGGAGGCATCTAGACCATTTAGCATTATAGAAACAATATCATCATTTACCGCTATACAATTGATAGATGATAGATCATTAGTGAGTTTTCTTTCTCTTTCACATAGTCTATAATAGACCTATTTTAACGGTAAACATTATGAAATTTTTTCTTATGAACCTTTTAAGCCTCAATGGACATACCATATATTTTATGAATGATATCCAATGCTTCTTTAAGCATACTAGCCTTTATAATATGTGGAATTAGACTCCTCGATATGCATATGGATATCCAATGAAGCACATTCCTAGATTTCTCAATCCAAGTCTTATATTCTTTTTGCTATTCTACATTTGGAATTTTCTTTTTGGCAACATAGGGTACTCATGATCTTCTCCACCAATTAGACCCCAAAAGACTTTACCTATAATAAAATTTCCCATCCTATATGAACAAGTACGGTAATTGTACCTATTAAGTTTATCCCCCCTTTGGCTCATATTAGTTCACATACTTAGAAGTTAGGTGCTTTTCTAGGCTTTGGTAAATCTTTTGTGAATTCTAGAAAATTGCTAGTAGAGTTTTGGTTGTTTTTCCTTAACCTAGGAAGCAATAAATTTCTCCTTTTTAACTAATCTCAAAATATGTTTCGTTTTCTCTCCACTGCGTGTGTCACCTATGCCTAATGTGCTCACTTATTTTCTTCAAAAATTTTTGACAGTATCCTTTGTACAGTGTGTCTGTAAACATATAAAAACTATCACACTTGCCCATCAAAACCTATGTAAACATATAAAATCTATCATATTTCTCCATCAAAACCTATGTAAACATATAAAAATGTACAGTTTGTATGTAAACATATAAAAACTATCATACTTCTCCATCAAAACCTATGTAAACATATAAAAAATTTGACAGTATCCTTTGTACAGTGTGTATGTAAACATATAAAAACTATCATACTTCTCCATCAAAACCTATGTAAACATATAAAAAATTTGACAGTATCCTTTGTACAGTGTGTATGTAAACATATAAAAACTATCATACTTCTCCATCAAAACCTATGTAAATGTATAAAAACTATCGTACGTGTCCATCAAAACCTAAATAGTAGGTGAAAAGCATCATATCAACATGTAGCATATGTAAACTATCTCTGATGGGAGGCCTCAAATGTATACATACATCCCATGCTCAATGCAGGTCTTTGGGAAGGATGTGTCTTTGACTTTTCCACCTATATCACCTAGAAATCTCCAAGACAAGCATACCAAACTTTTAAAAACATCACACAACCCTAAGATTTTACTTAACACAAGTTTTTTAGTAGAGAGAGTAACCTCACAACATATGATTTGTCCTTTCAAGGACTCGCAATGTCATAGAAGATGCCTTACAAGATGCAAGTGATGTCCATACATGGAATCACAAGTAACTACATGTCTTCGCACACTCTCATGCAATCTAAAAGAGACACAAAAATCAAATCTGTACTTGGATATATAGAAGGTCTCTCAATTCTTTTCACAAACTATTCATTTGCTCTTCTTGTAAGCTATATTGAATCGTTTTCTCTTCACATATGAGTAAGCAAAATCTTCCTCTCACTCAATTATAATATCCGTTTATTGCATAGTTGTTTTTTATGTGAAGCTTATTATTGTTCAAAGCACTTAGTCACACATGTGGAAATAAAAAAACTTACTCACTCTTGAAGTCTTCATAAGTCCTCATTTGCCACATAGGCCGCCTTGAAATCCTATTTTTTCTATGTGTGGCATATGCTTTGGGAAGAGACCTCCTCTAATATAGAGATTGTAAGCATTACACACGTGTTTTTACATATATGGCATTTTATGCCAGATCATCATTTCCAATTATGTTTAAGTGAATACTTCTTTATAAATACATTGAAAGATACTAATCCTTTGTGCAGTGTTGATGAGATATTTGAGAAGATTTTGGATCTCTTATGTTAGAATATAGGAATTATTTTCCTCTTTATTTAATTCTAGGTTCAAAGTCATCTAAACAGCATTTACATACATGGGATAGTTTTTTCTTCAAATGAAAATAAAAAAATCAATCTATAGGCTTAGTCAAAAGCAACATGAGGAATCGATAGTATCTTGAAAAAGTAGTTAAAACTAAATTTAGTAACACATTGCAAAACCCGTTTCCTATTACGTCAAAGAAAAGAGGGACTCATGGCGGTAAAGATGGATAAATGGGGATAAAGTCACATCTCATCCATTGAATGAAACTCTAATATTTTCAATTTGGAATTTTCTAAGAGAAGTCTTCTCCAAGGTAAGCAATTTTGTTACAGAGGGAGAAAAAGGAATAGTGCCATGTAGAAAAAAAAAATTATACCCACTAAGTGAATTTTGAAAGAGTGCATACTCATCTAGATTTGGGATAGAAGACCAGCCATTAAGCTAAAGAAGCATGTCTCATTATGAAAGCTCAATTGATAGCTTTTGAAAGTACAAAAGATGATCCAATCCAAAGAGCTTATTCTATTTCTAAAAGCGAAATATATTATATAGTTCATATTTTGAAGAACGAAATAGGTAAATTTATTAAAGTATCCTAATCTTTCAATCGACAACCTATGCTCAATTCTTTGAGATTGACCAACATTAACAAAAAGAAATTATATTCTATAATATGGAAAGGAACAAATGCTCCAAATCTTGTGACACATTAGGGAAAAAATGAACCCTACATAGGCCTTTTGGATTAAGGAGTGATTAGTGATGGACCAATTCGAAGAGGGTGGTGGGCATAGTCTATAGCCTATAAATTACTACGTTGAAGGGGGAAGAGGGGACAAGATTCCCCTATCTTTAGGTTTTTCCTTAAGAGAGATAAAGGAATCTCGTAACCAACTTGCACCCAAAAATTCAAAAATCTCAAAAAGTTATAAAACCCATCATAACACCATTCAATGGCCCCCAACAACTTTTTAGGATCAAAAGTTCTATTTTTGACTCATAAACCAAAATCCGTGCATGAACTGACCTGAAAAAGGTGACTTTTTCAAAACTAACTCAAAATAAATCTTTCTCCCTCTTAAACTTCACACTTTCATACCCAAGTCTCAAAAAATCATCTCTTTCCACTAGTTTCTCTCCCTAGCACACCATTGAAGCTCGTCTGTTTGCATTTCTTTCTCTATGCATCTTCTTCTTTGAATTCCTAATGTCACTTCCATAGCTTGAAGGCATCCAGAAATGTTTTGTGTTTTTCAACAATTACCCAACGCATTACAAGACCTCAATGTAATTTCTAGATCTGCATTAACCTACCAGTTTCCACAATCTCTCCAAAGGAAAAAGAAAATTGTTGAGAAACTAAAGAAGATTGAAAACCAATGTAATCTTTTGAATCAAATAAAAATCTGTTTTTCATATGTTGCGTAATCCATTGTAATTTTGGAAATGTTTGAACAATGAAAAAACTATTTCTTGTGACTATGAGGACTTTGCAAATCTCTTTTTGGCCTATTACTAACATATGTGTAGACTCTTTTCAGCTTATGCAAGCCACCACACTTTGTATGCAATGTAGAGCTTTCTTATCTCCATATCTATTCCTCCACAAGACCTATTTGTGCTAAAAAAGCCCTAGCCATAGAAATATGGGAATCAAGCCTACAAAATTTTTGTAGAGATGAGTCCCACATTTCTATCCCTAGGGATTTTTTTATTTTGCATCTTGAAGACTATTCAAGGGTTGTAGACTAACTAAGATTCCATATATTAAGAGAATAAGCCCAAGAAGTACTCATATGAATCATAGGAAGTATATATGTAAACCCTTTAAAGTAATGTAAGTCTAGACTTGTTGCAATTTCGATTAATCTTTATACAAGTCACCACAATTTGTATCTAAAATAGCTTTCTAAAATCCATGTCTATGCCTCTACAAGACCTATATATGCTAAAATAGCCCCAACCATAGAAATGCAAGATTCAACCATGCCAAATTTTGCAGAGTTAAATCTTGTGTTTTTGTGGCTAGGGAATTTTTGGCATTTTGAAGACTTTCCAAGGTTTGTAAACTCATAAGGAGTCCATATCTAAAGAGAATGAGGCCAAAAGATACTCAAATAAATTCTAGGCAATCTAAATCATTATTACTAATGTGAGCTTAGAATTGTTTAAAGCTTGGTTTGGCTTCATTAAACTAAAATTCTACCCTTCCCTAAGCTTATAAGAGCAAAAAAACCCCCATCCATATAAACGCAAGATTGAGGCCTGCAAACATTTTACAGAGCCAAATCTCGCATTTTTGTGGCTGGGGGTTTTTAAGCATTTTAATACTTAGGAGAGGATCGAACGATCATTAATTGACCATACTCATTTAAAATGAAGTCAAAAATACTATTGTAAACCATGATTACTCTATATGTAGACCCTAAGCACTAATGGAAGATAATGTGTAAAGAAAAAGATAAAATTAAGTTCTATTTTCAAACTTAGGTACAAGATAAATAGGGGAGAGATTCACAGAGAGAGAGAGAGAGAGAGAAATAGACAATATAGGTTAAGACAAAACATTCCATTCATCATTGAAGTACATTGAAAAATATGTTTCACAAAAGATACAAATTATAGAGGTCATGGGTTATTTCCTCTTATTCTTCTAGCTAGATAAATATCTTTGGGTTCTATGGTTACTTTCTTGGCATGGATAGCACATAGGTTAGAATCTTCAAGCATGGAAATAAGGTAGGCCTCTACTACCTCTTGAAGTGCCTCAAGTGCTATCCCTTGTATTTGTAGACTTGCACAATAGCTTTGTAGTTCCTCCTTTACCACTCTTGCAAATGCTCCTCATGGTATGGGAAGCTCAACTGATTTCTAATAGTGTTCTATCTCTGAAAATGCTCTACAATGTCTCTATTCTCTTTGTGGAGCTCTTGCATTGGGAGGAATGTTAGGTTTTCATTAAGTTCTACATCGTGGTTGATAATTGTTTTTTTTTTCAATGTACATGATGTTAAGGTCTATCTTCATCTTCCACATTCTATTGTCAATGTGTGTATTGACTTTGCTCCCTTTCCTCCTTTGTTGGTATCTGGCCTTGTTCAAGCAAAAGTTTCTTGCCTCCATGTGTTACCCTATGTCTCGTTGGAATGTGCATATCGTTCCATGTTTGTTGAGTGTAGCTTTCTTCATTAGTCAATGGTTCTAAATCACTATCCAATATAAACCTTCTCCTCACCACCTATTTGGGTCTTGCCTTGATGGGTGTCTTTTGTGGTAGCTCATCCTCACACTCTTAATTTGACTATCCTTGAGACCAATCTTTTAGTTGATTTTTCACTTCATGTTCTTGTGATGGATTGCTCCAAGACGGTGTGCCATCATGTGAGAGATATGTAGAAGTGGTGTGGGAACCACTTTGAGGTCTCTTATGGGGTTGCAACCATGGTGGGCATTGTGTTCCTTGAACATGGCTAGGATGTACCATGTGGTCTTTCCTTGCATTCTACTTGGTGCATGCCATTTTCTCAAGTTGTAAAGTGCATAATGGAGTGAGTTTTCTATATTCATAGATTTTATTTTAAAACTCTATGTTCACACTAGAATGGACAAAACTAGTTTAGATGTAATAATACAAAGAATAACACATTGAAACCAAGATTATATGAATCCTATGATTTATCAATGAATTTGATAAATTCACTTTACTTCCAAGTTGAACCCTCTCATAGTCTTTTAGCATGCCACTAAGCATGATGTAGAGGTCCTAATGATGACTTCCATTTCTCACTAGTAATGTTTTGTTGTATCCTTCTCGTAACGTTTGCCAAATGTGACTCCCTAGCTTATTCCACAACAAACTTTCTTGAGAATATAGTGCCATAAAACCAATTGAACATCTCCTCCATATAGTTTGATTGCATTGGACTACCACCATGTCATGTGTTTTGGGAGTACACTCCTCTAGCTTTTTAGTGTGACTTCTCCATTTCTTGGGTACTAAAAATCTCCAATGACCCATATCGATGCATGAAAAATGCTCCATGTGCGAACAAAATATGTCCCAAGCTTGAATGAAACACTTCATGAATTCCACTAATGTCTCTTGAAACAATTGACGTTGAATATCACTAGAGCTAGTAAGACCCATTAAACCTATGAACTTATCTAAGAATGACCAAAACTTCTTTCTCTTATTACAAAATCAACTTGAGAATCATTGTCTATTGTGATCATGTGTAGGTCTTTCGATAGCTCATAATGTTCATTATTATGAGTGCTAGTACCTCTTTTAAAAAAATGTCTTGTCTTATTCCATGTCATTGACACTTGTTGTAAACTATCTTGAGATTCCCTAAATTTCTTAACAACTAGGGTTATGTTTCCATTATGAAAAACAATTGAATACAGATTTATTACTTGGCCTCATGGAAAATGCATATTCTATATGAAGCTTCAATACTCTATCAAAAATTCTCATGAAGGCATGCAAGGTGAAAAAGTGGAAATTAACTAAAGGAAGTGAAAAAATGGGACTCCAATCCTTATTTGACATGTCATGATTAGGTGCCTAAGATGGGACACCTCATTAAAGGTATATTTCATTCAGTATATGGAGATGCATCTATGTCATCATCTAAATCACCTAGGTTGTTTTGTTTTCTATTTGTTGGTTTATAACCTCATGTGCAATATAGACAAGGATAGAGAGAAGATTACCTTGTTTGCACCCTAACATGCATTTGATAGTCTTTAAGTCTCCACCCAAGTGCAACTCTACCTCAAAATCACCTAGGACTTCTACATTGGATTTTACACAATGAATTTAAGACGTTATCACTCTATGATCCATGGGGCCCTACTAAAAATCCATGAAACAACATCATTGGATTCTTGAGGTACTTGAGTAGCACCTAACCACCATATATCTTTCTTGAAATGACACTATATGTAAAGTGATGGGTAGAGTTTTTACTTTCATCAATAATGGCATGTCCCATAGCTTCATTCATGAGTGCCACACTAAGTCTCTCCATACGTCATCCCTTTATGATTTTGACATTTGTCTAGCTTCAATATAAACTTGAGTTTGAAAACACAATCTACATCAAATAAAAAATGTTATATTAATAAAAATACCATGAATGTCATTATCATAGCAATGGATATAATGTCATTATCATAGCAATGGATATACCTTGGGTTATAGATTTGTAAAATTGAACCATTTCCCTTTGAAGTCTCTCCAAATTGACAAATATGTTTTGTACTTTTTGTAGATGAATCCCTTTCTAGATGAATTTTTCAAATCTTTCTTTGATGTAGAAGAATGATAAATGGGTACAGACATAACATCTTCTACATGCAAGTATTGACTAAGAGTATTAACTACATCATCATTGGTCATCTTCCTCTTTAGATATACCTTGTAAAGGCATGGAAAAATACTTTGCCAAAATATCTTTGTTTTGTAGTGCCTAGTTTAGAAGAATATACAATGTAGTGTATGCTCTAATACTAACACCTACTTCATCATGTACCATCTCTACCTCCCCAGGAGTAATAATATCTTCTAAGTTTCTTGCAAATCTTTAATCACTTTGGTCTTGATATGATTTCCTATTGGGATCATATCTACATGGAGGAAGCACGTATGCCAAGTCCAACTAGCTAGATACAAGAAATGACACTCAAACTTCATGATGAATGGATGGTTTCAATGGATCCATCACCACCTATGAGAGGCTCCCATGAGAACCTAGAAAATTACACAGATCTGAAGCTTAGTTCCCGACGTGTAAAAGGCATGTAAAATTGCCAAGGGGAACTGATTGACTAAAGCGAAGTCTAGATGTCCCAACTTGGGCCCCATCTTGATGGTGCTCCATGATGTTTCAAGTCACTGCTTGCTCTATCAATGCTCTTTTTCGACTAGCAATTCATCAACATTACATCCAAACATCACATGTGTTAGCTCAACCGATTGGGTCCTTTGCCATTCAAAGTTGGGGTCAAGGTTCAACCCCTTTAGATTACAACAAGACATCCTTCACCATTTTGTTGTGAGATGATGAAACCATCCCCTTAGGGGAATCATTGAGCCTTTTCACTAATTAATTCAAACTAGTTACCAGGTCTAGCCCTTAGGGCCATCTTTTTCCTATCTCTACCTTAGGAGGCCTTTGGGTAAAGTAGCCTAATAGTCGCTAAACATTCAACCCCATTTTCAGAGATTGGGGAGGTGCCATGAGTGTATTGCCCCGTTTCACTGTAATTTGTAATTTATTCAACCTACCAAGAAGAGTGGATCTTAATTATCCAATTTCCTTTGAAAAAAAAAAAACAAGAGTAGATGAAATATTGTGTATCTAGTAAAGAAGATACCGGACACGTCATAGTCACTATTGGTTAATTCACTTAATCACTCTCTTTCACGAACAAGCATAGAATCTATTGAGTGTGCAGGTTCCTCAAAAACGAGATTATTTGTCAATAAGATTGGTGTATTATAACAAATTGTCATTACTGACTATACCTAAAGTAAAATATGATTGTTTGCATGCGTTAGTGTGGGTGGTTAGGTCTTCCACTTTTTGAGGTGGGGGTGAGTGTTCAACGCCCTTCTACGAAAGCACATGTGTGAGCTTACGACTGATGTAATGCCTTCAGGCTATGTTAAAACAGATGCCTTTGAGTAGTTCTTCTTAGTGTTTGCCTTCAGGTAGTTTAATCCTTGCTTTGTGTGATACGGAGGATCCCATAGGTACTATGCCCATTCACTTGTGTAGTTGTTCTTTTAATCAATTCAAGCAAAGGGAGATTAAACTTTCAATCAATTCAATCAAAAAGAAATTAAAATTCAGTCGAACTTTCTCTTTTAAAAAAGTAAAATATGATTAATGAAAGTAAGTGCGAGATCTATGTGTATGGACTCTTGATTGGTACCACATTCTCACGGTAGTAAACTAGTAAATATGTGCAAGATTTTCTTGAAAATAGATGCGATTAAATTTGGTAACATCCCCAAATCTCCCTGCATTCACGTATCATGTGCGTAATATATATGGATGGACGTATCATGTGCACGGATACACGTGTGCGCGGGAAATGCAACTTCTACATTCGAAGGAAATATAGAAAGAGCGCTCACTTACTATCAATATGTTACTATATACGTATTCTTTATTACTGGTTTGGTACCTTATAGCCTCCAATTCTGGCCACGCAGATGTAAATTTCTTTCATCCCTTTTATTCAAACATCACTTTGTTCATGGCAAAGTTATGCATTTCTTCTTTTTTCACACTTAATCATATCAGAAATCCTCACAATCTCACTACAACCGATCTGAGAATTCTTCAACTTTGTTGGCTTTGTTCAAACGTCTACATATTCATTTTCTCTCCTCTCTCTTTCTTCATATTTGCATATGCGTACATATGTATGTATATGTATCTCTTTATAATTATATATATATATATATATATATATATATATATATATATATATATATATATATATATATAGAGAGAGAGAGAGAGAGAGAGAGAGAGAGAAGAGAGAGGAAGAAAAGTGTTAATGTATGAATAAAAGTACCAAAATTGTGTTTGTTTATTCTTTAACTGCTACTGCAACTAAGGGTTTGCAGAAAGCGATTACCGAAATGAATCTAGTGTGTTTCTATTTCTTCAAAACATAGATTAGAAGATTAGGGAGACATCTGCCAAAAAGAAACTGGTACGAAGTGTATCGAATTCAAAAATAAAAGGCACAAAGAATATGACAAAAGAACAACTCTTATTACAGATGACAAGATACAAACTCGTCACATAATATATGCTCTATCCTTCAGTGCCTACTCCATGTCTCTATCTCTGCCTTGTCGAGAGATTCACAGAACAGCAGATGAACCCCTTTAACTTCCTTTATCAGTTACAAATGAACATGCTGCTTGGTGGTTGGTATTCTTGGGAAATTCTAAGGATACCAAAATTACAAAAATTACAATATTTGGATGATTTACAAAATTGGATGTACTACCAGTGGCATCCTAACACTGCCATGCACAGTGCACTTAATCCCACTGAATTACAGTTCATCGGTATCTGAAGATAGATTTTTGATTCGACCTAAATCGTACAAAAGTGCAAAAAAAACTTTGCATAGTTGAGCTACTCTGGACTCTACTAGTTTCCCAACATGATTTTCATTGGGATCATTAGTTAATTGTGCTCTCGAGGCTACTCCTTCTGCCTTAGACTCCAAAAAATCTTCAGACATCTTTTTTTTTTTTATATAAAGGAAGTTCGGCAATAGCCTACTCTCCCGGACTTGAATTAAATTAAGAAAAAAAGGTACAATAGAAGGGGACTAGTGCCCACGGGACCCCCCATATCCCACAAAGCAGGGGAAGCAAGAATGATTCCTAGGTTGCTTTACAAAGAAGGTTGATCACCCTCTCGTCGCCCTCATGCGGGACCCACTTGGGTTTGAGCTTGTTGTTGATCAAAAGGAGGACTTGATGGTGCCTGAAGGGGGGGGACTTCTTACTGTTGACAATCCTTTTGCCAAGGAGGAATAGTGATTTTTCAATCGACCACTCCCTGGGGGGGTCGCCGAAGTTGAGAGCACACCGCTCCCGCCAGATTTTCCACAGGACTTCCCCTCTGATAGCGTTCCAGAGAGCCGCAGAGCAACCAATCGCTTCTCCCAAAAGGACTTGTTTCCAACTAAGCTGTTTCTGAATTCTGATTTTCAGTCCAACCGTCTGCCAGATTCTGTGGGAGTTGGGGCAAGTAAGGAAGATGTGTGGGACATCTTCGATTGCACGGTGGCAGCGTTTGCACCACGGGGGGATCCCACAAATTTTGCTTGCTTTATGGTTAGTCCAAATTCCTCGATGAAGAATTTGCCATAGGAGGACAAACTTCTTAACCTCTATAAGTGGGTGCCAGATACCCATGAATTTCATGTCCCACCTAAGCCGCGTCCAAGACAGG
Organism: Ceratopteris richardii; assembly: GCA_020310875.1. Taxonomy (NCBI): domain Eukaryota; kingdom Viridiplantae; phylum Streptophyta; class Polypodiopsida; order Polypodiales; family Pteridaceae; genus Ceratopteris; species Ceratopteris richardii. The sequence goes on along the minus strand of CM035424.1, from coordinate 79,592,124 downwards.
CACCACTTCTTGTTGAGGCGGATCTGGAGGTCTGTTGGAGCAAGTCTATGACAAGCCTAAGTATTGGCTTGAGTCTCACAAAGTCATTAAAGAAGCTTCAAAATGAAGACTATGTAAAGTTCACTTGTGAACTACCTCTTGTAACTTTTGAAGAGTTTACTTAATGTAAAAGTAAGAGAATCTTAAGTGGTTGAGCCCACATGATCAAGAATGGAAAGAGGAGCCACGAATTCGTGATTTGTGGTAGGTAGAGAATCAAATCAATCATTGATTGATTGGAGAGTGATTGAGGGAAGTTAGCCTCCCAAACTCAACTATAAATAGATGGCAGTTTTAGTCGTGGTTAGAGAGACCTATGTGAAGACCTCCAAGAGTTGAGCTTTATGCCATATCAAGGTGTGATTACAAGGCACACATATGTATCAGTAAGTCATTGTATTGTACAAGCAATATACTTTCATTTTCATGATTATTTGAGTTCATCTTTCCATGTTCTTGTGATGTGTACTACTCACTGCCATTACTTCAGTTTTTCTCAGTCAGCTTGCAGAGATTGTTTCTCTGCACTTGGTTCATCATTTTCAGTGATTTAACTTGGTAAAGTTAGCTCTATAAGTCTACTATATGCTCACAAATTTTCATGTCATTTGGATGTTGGAATCTTCAGTTATGTACATTTGAAGTCAACAGGGTATGTTCATCTTCACTTCTCTGTCAGGTACCCGACTTTTTCAGTCATCTTGTCAGAGTCATTTCTCAGTGTTTACTCATCCAAATTCAGTGATTTCAAGCTTGTTGGATTCAGCTTACTGTCTAGTATAAGCATACAAATTTTCATGATCATTGGATTCTTACATCTTGAGTTATGTTACTTTTTCTACTCACTGGTCTATTTCTGTAGCAGCCCGTGAAAATCGGGATGATGTCATCACTTGTTAAAAGTCATTCTCAGTGTGTGGTTTGTTATTTTTGATGAGATTACTCTCTAAAGTTAGCTCTTTAAGCTACCTAGCCTTCCCCAAGAGGAATTAATCTAATTGCTGCTGTGCTCAGAGAATTATGTAAAACACTGGACAGGTGTATCAACCAAGAATAGCAAGTTTTCACCTCTGAGCTAACTCCAACTTATCTGTTTTGATCTATCTTTTTGAGAGTGATCTTCCAAGGTACATAGGGTGTCTAATACATCCATTGGCAAGCTAAAAGGGCCCACCATCTACTCCTGGAGTTCATTTGGCTGGTGTAGAGCAAAGATTTTGCAACACCTCTTCATCTTCAACACATACCTATCCATCTCTTCACAGTGGTATCAGAGCAAGGTTGGACAACATGGCAGATGGATTTCCTTCATCAATTGACAAATTGGACAGAGGTAACTACTCAGCTTGGTCATTAAGAATGGAAGCTTATCTCCAAGGTAGAAGTTTATATGGTTATGTGGCTGGAGATGAAGTTATGCCAAGTTTCAGGAACAAAAGTCAACCAACACAAGAAGAGCAAGAAAGATTGAGCACATGGTGCTCCAAGGATGCACTTGCAAGGTCTTATCTCCTCAACTCTATCTCAGATTTTTTGTTGCCTCACATTAGAAGTTGTAAGACATCTCAGGAAGTGTGGGATGCACTTGAAGCTTTCTTTGCTTCAAGTACTAAAGCTAGGAAGCATCAACTATGGCTGGATTTCACAACTCTCAAGAAGGCTCCCAAACAAAATGTGACTGATTTTGTCACAAAGCTCAAGGACATAGCAGATCAGTTGGGAAGCATTGGAGAGGTAATAGATGAAGAGCAAATTGTAAGGCAGGTCATCAATGGCTTGAAGGCAGATGACAAGTGGGAAGCATTCACCACAGCTATGGATTTGTACATGGACATGCACGTACCTGATTTCAACACACTCATTGGACAATTACTTACTCAAGAGGCAAAGCTTATCAAAAATGGAGAAAGCTCTAAAGGTAATCAATCTTCAGCTTTATACACGGATAAAAGCAAGTCTAAAGATAACAAAGGAAAGGCAAAGAAAGTGGATGATGAAGCAGGTACATATCAAGCTAAATATGCAGGTAGAGGAAGACATGGCAGAGGTAGAGGAAGAGGAGGTAGACAAGGCAGGGGGAGATCCCAAGACTCCAACTCATGTTCTATTTGTGGATTAACTAATCATACAACTGAAAATTGCTTTAGGAATTCCAGGAATCAAAGAGGCAGAGGATACAATAGAGGAAGTTATGGCTACTCAAGAGGAAGGTTCAACAATTATCATGGCAACTACAACAACTACAATCATTCAAACTATCAAGGAGGCTACAAAGGAAGGAGAGACTACAATAACTACACAGAAGACTCAAACAAAGAGGATTCATTATTGATCATGAACATGGCTATGCCACAAGGTAAATCTGATGAGCATGTTTTCTACATAGATTCAGGTTGTTCAAATCATGTGGCAGGAAATGTGGCACTCCTATCAGATTTAGAAGATCCAAGGAATAAGCATGAGGTACAAACAGGAGATGATACAAAACATCCTGTGGAGAAAATAGGCAATGTCAAAGCACCTGATGGAAACATCAACCTACTCAGTAAGGTACTCTATGTCCCTACCATTACAAAGAATTTGATAAGTGTTGGGCAGATAGTAGAGAAAGGGTTGCAAGTTAGGTTCACAAAGGCAGGAGCATTTGTTGAAGATCCAAGTCAAGGATTCAGAAGAATTGCAAAAGGTGAAAAGACAGGTAGATTGTTCACATTTGAATTACAGGACACTAGAAACATTGCTCTCTTTAATTATGGCAGTCAGACACTCACAGAATTGGAAGTATGGCACAAAAGGTTAGCACATATTGGTGAAAGGTCATTAAAGCAAATTTGCAGGGACCAAAGTGTACTTGGACTCCCTAACTTGTCAAAACAACATATGATTTATAAGTGTAGTGCATGTCAGTTTGGAAAGTCTCACAGGTTACCATTCATGAAGAAAGGTTATATGCATGGAGATCTCTTGGAGTTGGTTCATACAGATGTATGGGGACCAAGCAAGGAAGCTTCAATATTAGGATCAAGGTATTATGTTTCCTTTATTGATGATTGCAGCAGATGGACTATCCTATTCTTTATGAAACACAAAGATGAAGTTTTTTCATGTTTCAAAAGATATTTGGCTCTTGTGGAGAATCAAACAGGTAAATCACTAAAAAGGCTAAGGTCAGATGGAGGGGGAGAATACTTCTCCCATGAGTTTGATTCTTTTCTTCAAGAAAGAGGAATCAAAAGAGAGGTAACTACAAGGTACACTCCTGAGCAAAATGGAGTGGCAGAAAGGAGGAATAGGACAATTGTTGAAGCTGCAAGGTCTATGTTAAATGAAAAGCATTTACCTAATTACTTATGGGCTGAGGCTGTATCTACAGCCACTTACTTGATTAACAGGTTGCCTTCAAAATCCCTTGATGGGATGACTCCATATGAGGCTTGGAATGGAAGAAGACCAAGCTTAGATCATTGTAAAATTTTTGGATGTATTGCTTTTGCTCATGTTCCTTCACAGGTTAGAGGCAAGATGGATCCAAAAGCAGAAAGGTGTGTATTTATTGGATACGACAACAATCAAAAGGGCTACAGGTTATACAACCCTACCAACAAAGGATTCTTGGTAAGCAGAGATGTAGTTTTTGATGAGAACAATTCATGGTATGAAGATTCATGCAGGAAGATCAATTTACCATATGATCTTGAAGAAGATTTTCCAAAGCTTGGTAGAGAACAATCAAAGATTGAAGAACAAGACACCTCAGAGGATGATGAAGAATGTCAGATGGAAAAGATCAAAGCATGGAAGTCTAAAGGTAAAGCAAAATTGCAGGAACTTGGACATGAGGCAGAATCATCACATCATGGCCTAAGAAGATCTATGAGGGAAAAGAAAAAACCAGAAAGGTATGGGTTTGACACCTCATTAGTAACTAAACATTCTATCTACATAGCACAGGACATAAACCAAGAGGAGCCATCATCATTTGAAGAGGCCAAAGCAAAAACAGAATGGAAGCATGCAATGAAGGAAGAGATTGAAGCACTCGAGGAAAACAACACTTGGGATTTGGTGCCCAAGACTTCATCCATGAAGGTAATAGGATCAAGATGGGTCTATAAACTCAAGAAGAATTCTGATGGTTCCATTAACAGGTATAAGGCAAGGCTTGTAGCAAAAGGCTTTGCACAAACTCAGGGAATTGATTATGAGGAGACATTCTCTCCTGTGGCAAAGATGCCTACTATTAGAGTTTTGCTTAGTATTGCCTCTTCCAAGAATTGGAAGATACTTCAACTAGATGTGAAGAATGCATTCTTGAATGGTTGGATAACAGAAGAGGTATATATGGCACAACCACCTGGTTTTGAGAGTCAAGTTTATCCTGATTATGTGTGTAAACTTAACAAAGCATTGTATGGTCTCAAGCAAGCTCCAAGAGCTTGGAATTTCAGGCTTGTTTCATTCTTGCAGGACAAAGGCTTTCAACCAAGCAAAGCAGATCCTTCACTCTTTATTAAAAAAAGTAATTCCGAGGTCATCTACCTATGTGTATATGTAGATGATATTATATTGACAGGAAATGATGCAGATGGTATGAAGAAGATCAAAGATCAGATGAGAGAAGAGTTCAAGATAAGTGATTTGGGTTCACTTACCTACTTCCTAGGTTTGGAAGTTGTCTACAAAGATCATGGTTTGTTTCTCACTCAAAGAAAGTACATTAAGGACATGTTGGCAAAATTCAAGATGCAAGATTGTAAGATTGCAGGTACTCCAATGGAGGTTAATCACAAATTGAGCTCACATGAAGGTGAACTCATAGAGGACATCACATCATATCAAAGTCTAGTGGGTAGTCTCAACTATGCCACATTGACAAGAGTAGATATATGTTACAGTGTGAGTGTGCTAAGCCAATTTATGCACACACCAAGGAAACCACATATGGATGCTGCCAAAAGGATACTCAAATATCTCAAAGGAACCATAAATGAAGGACTTTATTATCCTTATGTATCTGATTTAGGTTTGAAGTTATTTTCTGATGCAGATTGGGCTGGCTCCAAGGAAGATAGAAGGAGCACTTCAGGTTATCTTACCTTTGCAGGTTCAAAGCTTATTTCATGGTCATCCAAGAAGCAACCCACAGTTGCTCTCTCTTCTACTGAAGCTGAATACAGAGGTCTTGCCATAGCCACTCAGGAAGCTATGTGGATGAAGACATTGTTCAAAGATCTTGGATTGGAGTTTGGAACTCCAACTATTTTTGGTGACAATATGAGTTCTATTCACTTGGCTGCTAATCCTATTTTTCATGCAAGGACTAAACATATTGAAGTTCATTATCATTATGTACGAGAGAAGATCCTAAGCAAGGAGATTCAAATATCATATGTGTCCACTCATCAACAATGTGCAGATATTCTAACTAAAGCATTGGATGGTACAAAGCTTTGCAAATTCAAGGCTATGATTGGTTTGCAGGTAATCTTGGAAGATTGAAGACCTCAAGCATACTTGGCTTGAGGGGGAGCTGTTGGAGCAAGTCTATGACAAGCCTAAGTATTGGCTTGAGTCTCACAAAGTCATTAAAGAAGCTTCAAAATGAAGACTATGTAAAGTTCACTTGTGAACTACCTCTTGTAACTTTTGAAGAGTTTACTTAATGTAAAAGTAAGAGAATCTTAAGTGGTTGAGCCCACATGATCAAGAATGGAAAGAGGAGCCACGAATTCGTGATTTGTGGTAGGTAGAGAATCAAATCAATCATTGATTAATTGGAGAGTGATTGAGGGAAGTTAGCCTCCCAAACTCAACTATAAATAGATGGCAGTTTTAGTCGTGGTTAGAGAGACCTATGTGAAGACCTCCAAGAGTTGAGCTTTATGCCATATCAAGGTGTGATTACAAGGCACACATATGTATCAGTAAGTCATTGTATTGTACAAGCAATATACTTTCATTTTCATGATTATTTGAGTTCATCTTTCCATGTTCTTGTGATGTGTACTACTCACTGCCATTACTTCAGTTTTTCTCAGTCAGCTTGCAGAGATTGTTTCTCTGCACTTGGTTCATCATTTTCAGTGATTTAACTTGGTAAAGTTAGCTCTATAAGTCTACTATATGCTCACAAATTTTCATGTCATTTGGATGTTGGAATCTTCAGTTATGTACATTTGAAGTCAACAGGGTATGTTCATCTTCACTTCTCTGTCAGGTACCCGACTTTTTCAGTCATCTTGTCAGAGTCATTTCTCAGTGTTTACTCATCCAAATTCAGTGATTTCAAGCTTGTTGGATTCAGCTTACTGTCTAGTATAAGCATACAAATTTTCATGATCATTGGATTCTTACATCTTGAGTTATGTTACTTTTTCTACTCACTGGTCTATTTCTGTAGCAGCCCGTGAAAATCGGGATGATGTCATCACTTGTTAAAAGTCATTCTCAGTGTGTGGTTTGTTATTTTTGATGAGATTACTCTCTAAAGTTAGCTCTTTAAGCTACCTAGCCTTCCCCAAGAGGAATTAATCTAATTGCTGCTGTGCTCAGAGAATTATGTAAAACACTGGACAGGTGTATCAACCAAGAATAGCAAGTTTTCACCTCTGAGCTAACTCCAACTTATCTGTTTTGATCTATCTTTTTGAGAGTGATCTTCCAAGGTACATAGGGTGTCTAATACATCCATTGGCAAGCTAAAAGGGCCCACCATCTACTCCTGGAGTTCATTTGGCTGGTGTAGAGCAAAGATTTTGCAACACCTCTTCATCTTCAACACATACCTATCCATCTCTTCACAAGGTCGTCCGTTTCTTTGATGTTCGGGATTTTGAGTAGGCTATTTCCATTGTGCCATTTGAGACCACACGCGTTCGGAGTATCATGTCCCATGAGAAGGCGAGTTTTGTGACGATCCCAGGCGAGGCATCTGCTTTGTAAGGTGTTCCATTCTTCGTAGGAGATGTTTATGCGAGGGTCGATATCCTCGTAGTTGATCCAGCTGTTGGTGTCATGTTTCCAGAGGTGTTTCCATTTTTTGAATCCTTTGTTCCATAACTTCTTGGCATTTTGAATGTTCCACGATTCCACCCTCCTGATGCCATGTATCGGAAACCAGATGGAGTCGTTTTGTCTGATTCCGGCCGCCCACTTCCAGTCTTCACTAACTCTTGTGAAGCTTTTGACTTTGTTCCAGCCCTTCCAAAGGGAGCACACGAGATTGGAGCCTTTCGGGAAGACGGGGATCGGGGAGAATAGCAGGGTCATGATGTCTAGATTCTTCCAGTTTGGGTGCCCCATGAGGGCCAACTCATGCTTGTTTCTGAAGATCAGCTTGGCCCACGAGGCCTCCCTATTGCACCAAGCCTTGATCATCCATTTGGCCGCCAGTTTGTTGGCCATACACCCAATGTCTAGGATACCTAGCCCCCCGCTATCTCTAGGGCTGGTGCAGATGGTCCATTTGATTTTTGGCACCCCCCTTCTATTATGATCGCCCGTCCAAAGAAAGTTTCTACAAATACTATTCAGTTTGGACAGGCCTTGCTCGTTCGGTCTCCAGCAAGAAAGGAAATAGATGGTAGAAGAGAGGAGGAACGTGTTGATAACCATCGCACGTCCAGCGAGATTGATTTGCATACCTCTCCAATAGTTGAGCTTGTTTTCCAGTTTGGCCATCACCCAACTCCAACGCTGTTCCATAGAGACGCCAAACCCCAAGGGGATTCCAAGAAAGCGAAAGATTTGGCCCTGCGGAATGATTTGACAGCCATGATCAATGAGAAGGCTAGGGTGATGTCCCACTATAGCCCTGATGGCGGTCTTAGAGTGGTTGATTTTGGATCCAGAGGCATCACAGAAGGTAGCAAGACACCTCCAGAAGGTCTCCAGGCTCGTATTATCGTTGTGAACGAACGCGTTCATATCATCGGCAAAAAGTCTCATGATGATTTGCCCGTGGTCGCGAGGCAGTCGGAGGCCTTTGATATTGCCAGCCTCCACATGATGTGTCACCAGTCTGCTCAGCCCCTCAGTGGCGACAGCAAAGAGAAGGGGGGCCAGAGGGCACCCTTGTCTAATAGACCTTTTAAGGTGGATTGCTTTCGAAAGTTTGCCGTTAACGTTAATTTGGGTCGTTGCGTTTCCGAGAAGGGTCGCGATCATCTTGGTGAATTTCTGACTACATCCGAGATCAAGGAGCGACTGCAGAATATAGTCCCATTCTAGCCTGTCGTAGGCTTTGTCAAAATCGATCTTGAGGAAGACCACATCTTGGTTAGACTCATTTGCAAATTGAATGCCTTCCCAAATATCCATAATGGTTTCCAGGATAGACCTGCCTTTGATGAAACCTTTTTGGTCCTCACTAAGCCAAGATCTAAGGTGGCACGAGAGTCTGTTGGCGATGACTTTGGCGATGATCTTGTATCCAGTTTGGAGCATCGTGATAGGTCGCCAGTTCTCGATTCTGTTCTTCTCCCCCTTCTTGTGAATCAACTTGATAATTCCATTGTTTAGGCAAGACGGAAGAGCACCAAACTTTAGCGCTTCTTGCCAGACCATCCGAAGAGGGGTGGCAACCACCAGCTTGAAGGATTTAAAGAACTCGTTAGTGAGTCCGTCGGGTCCCGGGCTTTTACCGAGAGGGAGGGCATCAATGACCTCAATGATTTCTGATTCAGATATCGGAGCATGAAGCAGAGAGAGGAGGTTGGGTGGAATCCTCCGGGGGGAAACCCTAGAGATGGCAGCCATACAGTCCCTTCTATGGTGGGAGAGGGGATTCGAGGTTCCCAGGAGTCTCGTGAAGTGCCCTTCGATGATGCCTAAATTATCTTCTTCCGAATTGCAGACATTGCCAAGCGGATCAAGCAGTAGTGGGATCGCTTCTCTGTTGTGTTTCCTTTTAAGGATACGGCACATCTCTTTGGTGGGTTTGTCGGCTTTGCCAGCCCACCACTCCTTGAAGAAGATTTGCAAGTTTTTCCTTTGTATTTCTTCCTCGTATCTCAACACTGCTCTGATTTTTCGGAGACCTTTCTGAGCTTGATGTTTTCCTTTGTTCACCTCCTCCTCGAGCCGCCAGAGTCTATGGTAGAGAGCCACCCTCCGAGCCCGCCTCACAGTCTCAAGCATCTTCTTAGTTCTGATCATGATCTTACGAGACTTGTCGACCGCATTTCTCCAGCACTTGGCTGGGGCCAAGCCAGAGGCGAACGCCACCTTCCAAACGTCGGCAATTTCTTGGTGAATGGAGGGGAGAGAGAAGGTGGACGCGTTGGCATGGAACCACGGAGCCTTGCGGGTCTTGTTGGCAGGTTGAAAAGTCTTGACATCTTTTCCAAAACTACTTGAGTAGCTGCATTTGCTTCATCAGTCTGTGTCCAAAATTCTTGAATTTCCATATCTGCATTACTTCTAGCGCTTTCTTATCAACGGTTTTTTATAATTCTTTTTGAACCTATGTAAGATCTATTACTTGCACTTCTTTATCAGCTAAAATTTATGTACTATAATAATTTTCTTAGCATCTTGCAATTGAAGCTCTAACTCCTTTATTCTATTATTCCTTTCTTCCATAAAATTTATGTACTATAATAATCTTCTTAGCATCTTGCAATTGAAGCTCTAACTCCTTTATTCCATTAATTTTGGCCAAAGCAACTTGTAAATTATTTGATAAAGAAACCACCTGATTTGATAGTGCATCGTTTTTCATCATCAATGGTGAAAACTTGATTCTTTGGATCATCTTTGTATGTTCGCACTTTTCTTAACTCATCTTGTACATCATGGAGTTTCTCTATGATATCCTGATGGTCCTTCGTAATTTCTTCAATATGAATTTCTAAATCATAAATCTTGGTATGAATTGCTTGAACCCATTCTTGTGAAATAGAAGCTCTACTAGACAGTGCATCTTGCATTTTGATATTTTGTTGCTTCAATAGAAAGAGTTTTGCTTGCACCTTCTCCATTGGAGTAGTTTCGGTCTGCCTATTCTCTTCATCCTTTTCCATATGTAGTGAACATAAGGTTAAAAGTCTGGCTGCATTTGCCAGAGTACTCGATTGTATTTGATAATATTTCATGAACCGTGGGTAAATAAACAAGGAACATTGCACCATGGGTAGTTGTACTCTTCCAGACTGCATTTTCAAGGGATCATGACATCTATCAATAAAATTAGGGAAACAAATATTCTTTGTAGATTGTCATGTCTGCAAGAACCCATCTATTTTGTTCCATTGCAAAGTTCATTTTTGTTCCATCTGAGTGCATTGTGACTCTGAAACTTGTCATTGTTGTTGTTGCTGTGTTACTGTTGTGGTTGCTATTGTTGTTATTGTTGTTCTACCATTCTACATCGTTCAACTTCATTTTTTTAGTTTTTCACCCTCACTCAACTTCTTTAGCTAGAGCTAGATCTTCTTGTTACTTCCTTTGAAGCTCTACCTACGTTTGTTGCTACATTTGGTCTATTCACTCTTCTTTAGTAGGACTCACTGCCTCCTAGAAAAGTCTTATGCGAGCATGCTTCTTTGCATTTAGTGGATCATTATAATATGGTGTATGGCATTTACTTGCCACTTACTCTCTAAAAAAAAATTAATTCATCCACTACCTTGATTTCCCTTCCGTTAGGAAGAGCTCCAACCGGAATTAATATTGAAAAGAGAACAAAGACTTTTGTTTCTAACTATGATACCTTTTGGTTGGTTGGCACAGTCGTCCTACCTCTTTTTTAGGCATCAAAATATAATTTTGGCCCAATATATATATATATATATATATATATATATATATATATATATATATATATATATATATATATATATATATATATATATATATATATATATATATATATATATTTATTTATTTATTTATTTATTTATTTATATATATATATATATATATATATGCGGGCGCGCGCGCACACACACACACACACACATATATATATATATATATATATATATATATATATATATATATATATATATATATATATATATATATATATATATATATGCGTGTGTGTGTACACACACATACATACATATACATACACACACATATATATATATATATATATATATATATATATATATATATATATATATATATATATATATATATGGGTCATTTGCTACTACAACATCAACCATTAACTAATATAAAGTTTAAGAGACACTGTAATGCTTACTTTGAATAAAAATTGCCAATGTTGCTAGGCGCAAGCTAAACATCCAAGGATGAGTTTCGGGAAGCCATGCATACTTGTACCTTCCCGAGCAAGCATTACCGAACACCTTTTCCATCTCGTGGATTGGAACTAATGTTGTCAAAGCAGTAATGCCATCATCAGTGATCATCAGATGTGCTGCAATGTATGCTGGGTTTGTAAATTAGTCCAATGGATCCACACATATTCAAGAAGATCACACTATTGGAACCTATCCACATGCATTTGCATAAGTCATGGAGGAAATACTAGGGGGACTTTTGTTTGTTATCTTGAGCATATTGGAAGATAAATGTTGGCCATGCGAGTGGATTCACCCCAAAAACCATAATACTTCCTCAAGAGAAAACCATAATACTTCCTCAAGAGAGTGTGGTGGGGTACTTCCAATATCACTTTAACTTTATTTGGATATACCGTAATTCCTTTATGCTAGATAATATGTCCAAGTAATTTTCCACGTTTTACTTTGAAAATTCATTTAGATGAGTTTAGAATCATGTATAGTTCTTTTTTTTTTTAATATAAAGGAAGTTCGGCAATAGTCTACTCTCCCGGACTTGAATTAAATAAAGGAAAGTACAGGCGAAGGGGACTAGTGCCCACGGGACCCCCCAAATCCCACAAAGCAGGGGAAGCTTTTACAGAGCTTAGATGACATTATAAAGAAGGTTAATTACCCTCTCATCACCCTCATGTGGGGCCCACTTGGGTTTAAGCTTGTTATCAATCAAAAGGAGTACTTGATGATGCCTAAAGGGGGGGGATTTTTTACAGTTGACAATCCTTTTGCCAAGGAGGAACAGCGATTTCTCAATTGACCACTCCTTGGGGGAGTCACCGAAGTTGAAAGCACATCTTTCCCGCCAGATTTTCCATAGGACCTCCCCTCTGATGGCGTTCCAGAGAGTCGCGGAGTAGCCGATCGCTTCTCCCAGCAGGGCTTGCTGCCAACTGAGACGTTTTTGAAGTCTAATTCTCTTTCCAACCACCTGCCAGAGTCTGTTGGAGTTGGGGCAGGTAAAGAAGATGTGTGAAACATCTTCGATAGACTGGTGGCAGCGTTTGCACCAGGGAGGGATCCCACAAATTTTGCTAGCCTTAAGGTTGGTCCAGATTCCATGATGAAGAATTTGCCATAAGAGGACAGACTTTTTGATTTCTGTTGGTGCATATCAATCACCAATTGAAGGCTTGGAAGATCAAATGATGAAGGAAGAATCAATTCCTAAAGTGTGGAAGAAGATTACATTCAGAGGACAAGAGAAGTGTACACATATGTACATTAGTATAGTCATAGCTGACTTAGATCTTTTGTTTAGTAAGAATCATGTACAAATTTATCTATAAATACTTTGAGAAAAGTCGGGGCAAATATGAGAGCATATGTGACAATAGTTAGAAGCTAAGTATGAGGAAGTTAGAAGTCATGAGAAAGAGGAAAAGTTAGTTGAGTTAGCTCTCATCACTCAACTGTAATTCTTCTGAGAAATAGAAAATTTTTGCGCCCGATGTTTCTGCGTGTTCTCCTTCTACAGTAGATCAATTGTGAAATATTTTTGTACAAGTCTAAGTTGAGAGTTGCTTGACCTCTGTGCAAAGTTTTAGCTTCCAATTGTAATCAGGCTGAGTGAATTAAGTGTAGGAACATTCATATGTGAAGTGTGTTCACTGGTTCCTAAAACAGGCGCAGATTTCGAAGTTAATGTTTTGATCATTTCTCCTAGCACAGTTTAAAGTTTTGCATGAGTGAGGGCTTAATCTTTAAGTTGGAAGATAAGCTACTCATGTCTAGAAGCATTTTGTAAAACGGGTTCTATTCAAGGAGAACCAAGTCTTAAAAGTTACAGGTGTAAAGTCGACTGTTCTTGATGACAGTTTCTGACATAGGTAACTTGAGAAGTTGATTTCTCAAGTTATACTTAATCTTTTGAAGTAATTCAACTTGGAGTAGATGCGCAATCTCTAGGAGATGCTTCGTACAAAGTTTCATCAAAAACTTTACACGTTTGATAGGTCAATGTGGAGAAATAGTGCAGCAGACTTTTCTGTGTTTCATCTTCTTCACAGATTTGTTAATCTTTTGATAATTAGCAAATGATCCTCTAAATTAGTGGAGTGTTTGACTTACTCTTGGTATAGAGGTGCTCTAATCACAAGAGTAAGTTGTTCTTTTGGAGATTAATATTCTCCATCAGTGGTATCAGAGCAGGAGACATCAATTTGATGAAAGGAGGATCCCGACTGCTGCAGATTCAAGAAATTCAACACTTGAAGGACTAAGAAGTGAAAGCTTGGAGTCAAAGCTTGAGGAGAAGATTATTTGACATCAAGAAAGGCAAAAGGAGTCCAATTCGAAGTAAAGGTACATACATTGTTTGTAAAGCTTGAAGATTTCAATACACAGGTGGACACAAGATGGGAGAAAGCTTGCAGATTGATAAGCTAGATAGGGAGAATTATCCAGCATGGTCCATGAGGATGGAAGCACACCTCATGAGCAAAGATCTTATATCATTTATTACAGGAGATGAAGAAAAACCTGAGTTTGCAGATCCAAGTATTCCTACTAGGGAAGAGCTTGCAATGTTGAAGACTTGGATGAGAAAGGATGCTCAAGCAAGGAGTATCATCTACATGGCTGTAAATGATTACCTTTTACCTCACATCAGAGGTTTGGAAAGTGCTACAGATGTTTGGAATGCCTTGGAAGAGCATTTCCAAAATACAACTAAGTCAAGGAAGTCCTCACTATGGGCTGAGTTCACAACCTTCAAGAAGAAGAGCTCACAATCAATTTCAGATTATGTGGCAAGGATGAAAGATATTGCAGATAGCTTGGGAGCAGTGGATGAAGACATTGAAGAAGAAAAGTTAGTAAGACAAATACTTACAGGTTTGAGAGGAGATGAGAAGTGGAAGCCTTTTATATTGTCCATAGAATTGTCACTTGACCACTTTACTCCTGATCTTAATCAATTGCTAGGACACATGCTAACCTTTGAGCAGGATCTTAAAGGAGACAATGATAGAAGTACAAGTCAAGCTATGTACTCCAAGGACAAGAAAAAGAATGGCAAGGGAAAGCAATCAAATGATGATGAAGGGAATTCAAATCAAGCTAACTTCACAAAAGGAAAGACAAATTTCAGAGGTAAAGGAAGAGGAGGTAAGAATACAGATAATGCTAAAGCTTGTTGGATTTGTGGCAGAACAAATCATTTGGCAAATGATTGTTGGTATAACAATCAAAATGGTGGAAACAATAATCAGAATTATAACCAAAGAGGTAGAGGAGGCAGAAACCAAAGAGGCAACTTCAGAGGAAGAGGTGGTAGGACATCATATGGTAGAGGAGGTGGAAGAAACTTCCAATCTCAGTCCTACAACAATAATTATTATAATTATGCATCAGATCAGAAGGATGACATGACTCTTATCTTGAATGCAACTCATGAATCAATGGGAGAAGATCAAAGAGTGTTTTATATTGACTCAGGGTGCAGCAACCATCTGAGTGGGAATCTATCTTTGATGACTGATATGGAAGCAAGGGTGAATGGACATACAGTTCAGACAGGTGATAATACCAAACATAAAGTGGAGAGCATTGGATCAGTGAAGACAAAAAGTGGAAGTACACTTCTGAGCAAGGTACTTTATGTTCCTACTATTCCTAAAAATCTGATAAGTGTAGGGCAAATTGTGGAGAAAGGATATGAGGTAAGATTCACAAATGATGGTGTTTATGTACAAGATTCAAATCAGGGATATAGAAACATAATTGCAGGAAAAAAAGAAGGAAGATTGTTCACTCTCAAAGTCCAAGGTAATGTGGGACATGCATTATTTACCTATGGAAGTCAAAAGGTATCTGAATTAGACCTATGGCATAAAAGGCTAGGTCATTTCAATGAGAGAGCTATAAAGGAAATGTCAAAGAATCAGGTGGTGCTTGGATTGCCAAACATTGAAGGGCAACATATGGTGTACAAGTGTGAAGCTTGTCAATTAGGTAAAGCACATAAGAGTTCTTATAACAAATCAGGGTACAAGCATTCAAATATGCTTGAATTGGTTCATACAGATGTATGGGGTCCCTCAAGGGACTATAGCATAAATGGATCCAGATATTATGTGTTGTTTGTTGATGATGCAACCAGGTGGATTACTTTGTATGTAATCAAGGATAAATCAGAAGTTTTCAAGACATTCAAACATTTTCATGCTTATGCAGAAAGGATCAAAGGGCAAAAGCTCAAGAGGCTAAGATCAGATGGAGGGGGAGAGTATTTCTCTAAAGAGTTTGATGATTATTTGTGGAATGCAGGTATAAAAAGAGAAGTAACTTGCAGGTACTCCCCTCAACAGAATGGAGTAGCAGAAAGGAGGAATAGGACTCTTGTAGAGTTTGCAAGAGCCATGATGAAGGAAAAGAATTGTCCAAATTACTTATGGGCAGAAGCCATTAACACTGCAACATACCTTGTGAATAGGTTGCCTTGCAAAGCTTTGGATGGAGGAACCCCTTATGAAGCATGGTGGGGTAAGAAGCCTAGTCTTGATCATTGTAAAGTATTTGGATGTATTGCATATGCTTATGTTCCTTCACAATTAAGACATAAGCTAGAACCAAAAGCAGAGAAGTATGTGTTTATTGGATATGATGATAGACAGATGGGTTACAGGTTGTGGAGTCCATCCACAAAGCAATTTCTTGTTACTAAAGATGTGACATTTGATGAGCAAAACATGTGGTATACAGGATCACCAAATGAGTATGCAGGTGTTGAAGAAATACAAAGGAAAGGAAAGGCAAAGGTAAAAGTATGTGAAGAAATTGTTGATGAAGTTGACTCTAGAAGTAGAGTGCAGGATCATGTAGAAGAAGGGCCAAGATTTGATCCAGAATCAAATGAGGCTGAAACTTCAAGAAGTGCAGAAATCAGAAGATCTACAAGGGAAAGGAAAGAACCTATAAGGTATAGTTATGATACATCTTTCCTAACAACAAAAGATTATGCCTACATTGTGAAAACAGAAGAAGATCCAACCACTTATGAAGAAGCCAAAGGTAAACAGAATTGGGAAAAGGCAATGCAGGAAGAGTATGATGCTCTACTTGAAAATGAAACTTGGGAACTAGTACCAAGACCAAAGAATCAGAAGGTCATTGGATGCAAGTGGGTATATAAAACAAAGAGGTTTGCAGATGGTAAGGTGTCTAGATATAAGGCTAGACTTGTGGTCAAAGGTTATGCCCAAACTTATGGGGTAGATTATGATGAAACCTTTAGTCCTGTTGCTAAGATGTCTACAATTAGGACATTGATTGCTATTGCTGCTTGTAAGGGATGGAAATTATCACAATTGGATGTGAAAAATGCATTTCTAAATGGATACATTGCAGATGAAGTATATATGGAGCAACCAGAAGGCTTCATGGAATCAATTGGATCAGATTATGTGTGTAAGCTTAAGAGAGCTTTATATGGGTTGAAGCAAGCCCCAAGAGCTTGGAATTACAGATTGGTCAAGTTCTTGAATGAATGTGGATTTCAAGCATCAAAGGCAGATAGTAGCTTGCTAGTGAAGGCAAGTGAAAATGGATACATTTACATGTGCATTTATGTTGATGATATTATTGTTACAGGAACAGATGCTCAAGGAATCAATGAACTCAAGAAGCAAATAGAGAAGGAGTTTAAGATAAGTGACTTGGGAAACTTATCTTATTTTCTAGGAATGCAGATTGTGTATACTCAACATGGAGTATATGTTTCACAAGAGAGATACTTGAAGAATCTTCTAGTCAAGTTTAACATGGAAGATTGCAGGACCTCAACTACACCATTGGAAGTAAATCATAAATTAAGCAGGTATGGAGGTGAAGAGTTCAATGATATGAAGAAATATCAGAGTTTGGTAGGTAGTTTAATCTATGCTACCTTGACAAGGCCAGATCTATCATATGCAGTAGGTGTGTTGTCACAATTTATGCATTGTCCAAAGAAGACTCATTGGATTGCAGCCCAAAGGGTACTCAGATATATCAAAGGAATCCTAAGTGAAGGTTTGTATTATGGTTTCACTTCTGACACAAGAATCAAAGTGTTTAGTGATGCAGATTGGGCAGGTGACTCAGATGATAGAAGGTCTACTCATGGATATCTCTGTTATGTTGGAGATAAGTTAGTTTCTTGGTGTTCAAAGAAGCAGCATACAGTTGCTTTATCATCCACAGAAGCTGAGTATAAAGGAATGGTAGAAGCTGCAAAGGAAGTGATATGGTTGAAGACCTTGATGAAAAGTTTTGAGTTTGATCATAGTACTCCAATAATTTTTGGAGACAATATGAGTTCTTTGTATTTGGCAGCTAATCCTGTTTTTCATGCCAGGACTAAGCATATAGAGATTCAGTATCATTTCTTGAGGGAAAAGGTACTAGATAAAGAGATTGAAGTGATGTACACTCCAACAAAAGAACAAGTGGCAGATATGATGACAAAGAGCTTGGATGGACCTAAGTTACAAAGGTTCAAAGACATGGCAAGTATAAAGAAGATAGAGAAAACCTCAATTGATGATTGAGGGGGAGCTGTTGGTGCATATCAATCACCAATTGAAGGCTTGGAAGATCAAATGATGAAGGAAGAATCAATTCCTAAAGTGTGGAAGAAGATTACATTCAGAGGACAAGAGAAGTGTACACATATGTACATTAGTATAGTCATAGCTGACTTAGATCTTTTGTTTAGTAAGAATCATGTACAAATTTATCTATAAATACTTTGAGAAAAGTCGGGGCAAATATGAGAGCATATGTGACAATAGTTAGAAGCTAAGTATGAGGAAGTTAGAAGTCATGAGAAAGAGGAAAAGTTAGTTGAGTTAGCTCTCATCACTCAACTGTAATTCTTCTGAGAAATAGAAAATTTTTGCGCCCGATGTTTCTGCGTGTTCTCCTTCTACAGTAGATCAATTGTGAAATATTTTTGTACAAGTCTAAGTTGAGAGTTGCTTGACCTCTGTGCAAAGTTTTAGCTTCCAATTGTAATCAGGCTGAGTGAATTAAGTGTAGGAACATTCATATGTGAAGTGTGTTCACTGGTTCCTAAAACAGGCGCAGATTTTGAAGTTAATGTTTTGATCATTTCTCCTAGCACAGTTTAAAGTTTTGCATGAGTGAGGGCTTAATCTTTAAGTTGGAAGATAAGCTACTCATGTCTAGAAGCATTTTCTAAAACGGGTTCTATTCAAGGAGAACCAAGTCTTAAAAGTTACAGGTGTAAAGTCGACTGTTCTTGATGACAGTTTATGACATAGGTAACTTGAGAAGTTGATTTCTCAAGTTATACTTAATCTTTTGAAGTAATTCAACTTGGAGTAGATGCGCAATCTCTAGGAGATGCTTCGTACAAAGTTTCATCAAAAACTTTACACGTTTGATAGGTCAATGTGGAGAAATAGTGCAGCAGACTTTTCTGTGTTTCATCTTCTTCACAGATTTGTTAATCTTTTGATAATTAGCAAATGATCCTCTAAATTAGTGGAGTGTTTGACTTACTCTTGGTATAGAGGTGCTCTAATCACAAGAGTAAGTTGTTCTTTTGGAGATTAATATTCTCCATCAATTTCTATGAGGGGGTGCCAGATAGCCATGAACTTCATGTCCCACCGAAGCCGCGTCCATGACAGGCACCACTTTTTGTTGAGGTTAACCTGATAGTCGATCGTTTCTTTGATGTTCGGGATTTTTGATAGGCTATTCCCATTGTGCCATTTGAGACCAAGCGAGCTCGACATGTCGTGTCCCATGAGAAGACGAACTTTGTGTCGGTCCCAGGCGAGACATCTGCTTTGCAAAGTGTTCCATTCTTCATGTGAAATGTTGATGCTAGGGTCAATATCCTCAAAGTTGATCCAGCGGTTGGTGTCTTGTTTCCAGAGATGTTTCCATTTTTTGAAGCCTTTGTTCCATAGCTTCTTGGCATTTTGAATGTTCCAAGATTCCACACTCCGGATGCCATGGATCGGAAACCAGATAGAGTCGTTTTGTCTGATACCGGCAGCCCACTTCCAGTCTTCACTTATTCTTGTGGAGCTTTTGACTTTATTCCAACTCTTCCAAAGGGAGCACACCAGATTAGAGCCTTTCGGGAAGACGGGGATCGGGGAAAACAGCAAGGTCAAGATGTCATGATTCTTCCAATTTGGGAATCCCATGTATAGTTCTTTGCAGTAAGTGAAATAAGGTCTTAAATGTTATTGATTATCCACTTGATGTCTAGATACTGAAAAGTGATCCAAAAACATCCGCATGAAACTGGTTAAGTACGGAGCAAAATGTTTTTGCATACACCGCTCAAAAGTCACTAGGAGCATTCCGTAATCCAAACCATATTACTATACATGTGAAAACTCCCTAGTTGGTAATAAAAGCTATTTTCAATATATCAAATTTTAACATTTTGACTATGTTATACCGATTGAATCCCTCAAGAAATGAATACATTTCTCTACCAACAAACTTCATCAAGCATTTTTTCTAGAAACGACAGCAAGAATGGGTCTAGGATCATTGCTACATTCGTTTTACGGTAATCTACACAAATTCATAGCTACTTATTTTTCTTTGGAACTATTAGAATAGGACCCAATCTATATATTCAATAGGAAAAATAAATCCTACCTTCAGTAGTCTATCCAACTCTTCCTTAACCTATTTGGCAAAGTTTGGGTTCATACGATACCTTTTTTTAATTATTGGATAAGCAATTGGTTCTAACATAATTTTATGCTAATAAAACCTAGTGTCCAACCCACACATATCATAATAATTCCAAGCAAACACATCCTTATATTTAGACAAGAGCATCAATATTTCCTTCTGAAATGCTTTTAGAAAACGGGCTCCTATGTTGACATTCTGAGGTGTATTGTTAGAACCTAAATTTACTGGTTCAATTTGATCTTCTTGGATGTGAAAACTAATCTGAGTAGAAATATCTTCATTAGAAAGCCATGATGTCTCCTCTTTAGATTTGGAACATCTAGATTCGAGGTGTATGAAAGTTGTAATAGGGTCTTGTCGGAATCGCAACAATATTTCAGGTATATCAGTGAGATCTACTAACCACAAATCATGGTTAGCTTTGAGAAATTGGAGCTCTTCATCTTCCTCTAAGCTTGCCATCATGTGTGGAGGTTCTGTAATTGAGGGGAGTTGAGCCTTTGGATAATGCTGTTTATCTTCTAAAGGAATATAATATTTCTTGTGAACCTTCTTAGAAGTGGCTGCTTGGGATCCTCAATCTTGCTGGACCTTTTTGTGTTTTAACCATGGCTATCCAAGTAACAAGTTATAATCATTACTTTTACTAATTAACTGAATTACCACAAAAGTTAATTTAAAACATTTTGGATCTTAATGGCTTTATATTTAATAAGACCAATAGGGTACACATGGGATTGATCTTCCATCTGTATATATAATTGTGCTGGTTAAATATCAATTCACACAAATAAGACCAAATTCGAAACAAAACCAAGATTGTGGTCCTTTACCTTCCTTCTGATATTCCCCTTTGTCCCTATGATACCTATTGAAAGGTTGATGGACTCTTCTAAATCCTTGATAATTGGTTTGAGTCTCACCCCTATTACCTGAAAAACGTGGTTATTGCATATTTTGAGAATTACTTGAATCATTTAATTGAACATTATGTATAGAGGGTGATGAATACAATTGACCGTTATATCGGGTTTGAAGTTGAATATGACTAGTTGTTACTGTTTGATCTCAAGTATTATCTACATTCATCCATAATATTATTCATAAGGTTACAAATGGCATAGTAAACTTGATTTAAGGCTTAGTTGGAAACTACATGTCTTGGATTTCTACATTTTGTACAATATAACTAGCTATATAGATTAGACACTGGCAATGTATTTCAGTTAACCATATGAATGGCTTCTAGAGAATATTGATAGATAGGATTTGTAGCCTTCAAATTTCTTTCCAGTTTCTCTGTAGCATCTATAAGTTTATGGAAGGGCCTAGTACCATCTAATGCAAAATTACATTTTTTTTCCTTTAGCAAAGAATTAAGCCCATCCATAAAGCATCCATGTACAACATCGTTTAGAGCACACCCAGGTTTTCGAATCTTTTGTAGGTTACTTCCAAACAAGGAAGCATAATCCACAATTGTTTGAGTCGACTGTTGCACCATATAATGCAAAGTAATAAATAATTGACGAGTAGTTTTGACTTTTTGAAATCATCTGAGAAACGCTATTTTTAAAAAGCATCATATGTTGCAAAGTGATTTGGAGCAAACTCAGTTAACATTTGCTAGCATCATCTTTCCTTCCAACAAATCATACTCTATAGAGACAAACATGTACATTAGCATCATCATCGATTCTTCCACTAAACTAATTAAAGTCCCTTCCACTAATTTGGTGCATTGGGGCTGCCATTCGAATCGAAACTTGCCAACACTTCCAATCTTTTTATCAGCAAGTATCCACGCGAATTCTTCTTCTTAAATCTTTATTCCATCCTGGGACTTCATCTTGAATATGACACCAACTTGCCTTCTCAATACCATTTGGTTTTCCCCTAACTACTCTGTCAAAACAGAATCCAAAAGTTCCGACACCACACCGAAATCCTAGGCTCTATTGAAGTAAAAGAAGATCAAAGAATTTATTCTCAAGATGGTCAAGAGGCCTAGGATTGAATGCTTTATAGAGCATAAGAACTACAACATCATAGTAAGGCATTTTTAAGGAGATTCTTAGTACTTCTTCCTGTATGAAAATGAAGCAACATGAATGCATGGCAAACATCAAGTATATGGGTACTAGTGAAGTTCCACCTAATTTCGCTCAACAACCTCTATTTAGGAGAGAACTCATTGATTCCATTTATACCCTTCCTTTAGAAAATGGTTCAAAACCTCGACGATATTAGTTATAAATTATTCAAACACTTTCAATAATCTACTATGGAACCTCTTAGCATGGTTTGATGCAAGGTTATAATACTTTGTTCGCTTCGAAGACATCTCAATGCAAGATTCATAGAGTTGATCCACAAGAAAGATAACGAAAATTGCATGGATAGTTCGGGATCTATTGCCACACTCTAGATGGCCTACAAGGTTATTGTAAAAACTCTTCCATATTGCTCCATGAATCACCTTCAAAGTTGAATCCACAAAGACTAAAACTATTTCTTCAAGGGGTGCTGAATCTTGGAATCCATTATTAGTATCTCAAAAGTAATGAAATATGCAAATGAGTGTTACCACAACGTTTTTTCCAAAAAAGAAGTTCTGCAATAGCCTACGCTTCCAAACTTCAATTAATAGAAAGAAAAATCATACAAGTGAATGGTTCTAGCACCCGTGGGACCCCTTGAATCCCACAAAGCAGGGGTTGCTTAAAACTTGCTAGAAACCATTACAAAGAAGATTGATAACCTTTTTGTCCCCCTCATGGGGGACCCACTTGCTTCTAATTTTTTTGCTCTCAAGGAAAAAGACTCTATGATGTCTAAAAGGCAAAGGTTTCTTACATCTGGAAATTATTTTGCCTAAAAGGAAAAGAGACTTCTTGATCCACCATTCTTTAGGAGGACTACCGAAGGTGGTCACACATATCTCATTCCAGATCTTGGAAAGCATCTTACCTCTTATAGCATTCCATTGTGTTGAGGAATAGCGGATCACTTCAGTTAATAATGCTTGCTTCCAGTTGATTTGTCCTTGTGGCAACATGATTCTCCCAAGGGCCTATCAGACTGAGATTGATTCGGGGCAAGAAAAGAGAGGTGTCCCAAATCCTCATTGCCATGAAGGCATTGTTTACACCATAGAGAGGATCCACAAATTTTGTTAGCTTTTACATTGGTCCAAATTCCATGGTGGAGGATTTGCCACATAAGAATTGATTTTTTAGCCTTGATGAGGGGATGCCAAAGGGATTGGTACTTAAAATCCCACTTAAAACTCGGCCAATCCAAGAACTCTCTCCTATTAAATGTGACATGAAGGTCCACATTCTTCTTGAATCTTGGAATACAAGAATATTCTTGTTGTGTCGTCTTCAACCCTCAAGGTGAGGGGATAAGGAGGCAAGTCCTTGAGCACTTCTAGCCATTGAATCTTCTCCCACCATTCTTCATAGTCACTCCCTTAGTGAAGTCAATGTGCTCTAATCTAATCCATTGGTATGTTTCTTGATTGCAAAGGTGTTTCCACAAACAAAAACCTTGGTTCCAAAGCTTCCTAGATTTTTGGAGGTTCCAAGACTCAACACGTCCGATGCCCTTGATAGGGAACCATATCGAATCTTTTTGTCTAATACTAGCTTCCCATTTCCAATCCTCATTGATCTTGATAAATTGTTTCACCTTATTCCAACTCTTCCATAGGGAGCAAACTAAGATGGAGCCTCTAGTAGTCACCTCATAGGGGAGAACAAAAGAGCAAGAAGATCAAGACCCTTCCACTATGGAAGTCCAAGAAGCATAAGAGTTATCTTTGTTTTAAAAATCACTTTGATCCAAGACGCATCCTTGTTGCTCCATGCTTTAATTAACCATTTGCTCGCCAGCTTATTGACTTATCCTTCAATGTTGAGAATACCCAAATGTTGCTCTATGGTAAGCACCACATTAAGAAGCTCCACCTCCTTAATGTCAATCCCCGGAAGAGATAAGAGTGATATGAAGATCGTGAATGAGCGATGTAGTGAGAGTGAAGGTGAGAAGCATGTAGATGCACACACACATACAGACACACAAGGAAGAGACAAGCAAGACACAATGGAAGGTTGAAAGTAGATTCTATTACTCAAGAACACTCTTAAAAGCCAACTCTCACAATTCTACACTAGCTCGTACTATCCAACACTAGCTAACCTAAAAAATGAGGTTTCTAGCTCTCTTTATAGTTTTTTGACTAGTTTTGACCTGTTTCACATCTAGTGTCCGACATAGTTAAAAATAGGGTGGGCACTATTTAGAGGTCTAAACGAGATAAAAAAATAACCAAAATTGGTATGCTCATTCTACATAAGCTCCTTAAGCTCGAGGAATCCTCCACTTGCACAAAATAGAGCTACTAATAACAAAAATGGTTGTTCTATGAACATATGATATAAGAGTGATGAAAATCACTGTTGAGAGTTTTGAAAAAGTAATAAAAAACATGTTTCTTTGAAAAAATAATATGCTTGGCTCCCCACTACTTTGTCATAATCCGCCTTCACATACTTCCTTGTCGTCTGTGCCTTTGGCTACTGCCAACGCCCCCTCCCTCTCGTGTCTGTCGTCCTCGATAGAACCCTGTTGCAGGGTTTGTCGGATATAGTTTTGTAGGAGGTCATGAGCGAGGGTGTGCTCCGCGATGCGAATACCTCATGCAAGATCAACTTCAAGTTTTTCCCAATCTATGGGTTGAGGTTCATCGGGAGGTGAAAGTCTGTAGTGTGTGGAGTACACAAGTTGTTCACGGGCAAATAATTGAAGTAGATGTGTGAGCCTGCTTATGAAAACCTTAGAATGGTACTCCCAAAATCCGGTGGTAAACATCTCTTCAAATGTTGTTTTATAACATGTCGGTAAATACTTGATTCGGTAATGCCAAGCATAGCACACTTGGAGCGATGGTGCCGTGCTCATATCATATGCTAAGTCCTGATTACCATGCTCAAATCTTGGGGTGTTAACATGCGGTGCTTTGATGCGGCGGAAGATCTTAAATACAGTCTGCATCATATCAAATATTTTGACTGTCATATGTGTGGCAACATCATCCATGCAGTGTAAGCGCTAGAGCTAGTGGCAAATCCTGGACATCATGTGGAGTGAAATATGGATAATTAAGCCAGTCCTAGAACTGTGTATTATTCTGAACTTTGATTGCGAATGCGTTCCAGGAGTGACATCTTGGTATAGGTCCCCAACATGGATTATACTTCAAATGTACTGGTGCCTTGACCCATGTGCTCATCATTTCTGTATATGTTTATAACAAATCTTGACACCAAGTTGGTTGAAAAATTTCACCTTTTTGTGCCTTCGGTGGCAAGTTGTCAGGTTCAAACTATGTGGCATGTGATGGTTTCTTGCGCATCTCCTTTTTTATTGCCAAATTGATATTCTGGCCATTAGCATGAAATACGGTTTATATTGAAGCTCATGGCTAGAGATATACCTTCGAGGGGCCAAGTGAGCGAAGTAAGGTGATTGCATTCCTCTATCATAGCCATGGAATGTAATTATGCCTCCACCTATGGTGAGTGGGTTTGTCCAAGTTCTTCTACTGACTTCATCCATGTGGGTGTAGGGAGTTCAAAGGTGTCTTGGCTTTCGGCCGTGACACATCTGTCTGGGATAGGTTGTGGTTCGTAGGCGTCTTCATAAGTTTCCTCCACCGGGGTACATATAGTTTCTTCATCAGTTGGGAGTTCAAGTGAGAAATCACACATGGGGGGCTCAAAAAGAGCAGTCATGTGTGCTTAAAGAGTATGTACCTGAGCACGTAACGTCTTGAGTTCCTCTAGAATCTCTCGATAGATGACCGTAGGAGTTGTTGTTTCTTGGTGTGCAAGTGTTCGCAATAGTAGCACTTTATGGTCATCCTTGAGTTTCTGATATGCTTCATTAATATTGTCATAATCTTCTAAGAGTGTGGCATGATCTTCTAATAATATCTGCATGGACTTTGATGGTGCTTTAAAGCACCATCAAAGTGTCATATTGTCATAATCTTCTAAGAGTGTGGCATGATCTTCTAATAAATTCTGCATGGACTTTGATGGTGCTTTAAAGCGACTGGGACTCAGAGGTTTGTCTGGTTGATCTAGAGCTGCTTCAAGGTTTTCTCTGTTCTGTTCCTACAATCATTGATTCTCTTCCTTGGCTGTTGCGAGGTGGCATCGTAACAGTCCCATATTTCGAATGAGGGTCGCATTTTTGACTATTTGAGCCCGTAATAGGTTTTTGATATCCGTAATGGCTTCCTTCGTCTTCTATTCACTGTCTAGTTCGAGGGTATTGTAGGCCTTGTGGAGCTGTTGATAGCATGTGTTAAGGGAGGTGTTCTCGATGGATAATGAGTTTAATTGCGCCTGTAAATTTGTAGCTGTTTGTTGTATCGCCTGGTAGCTAGTCTTGAGAAATGCGAATTCATTTCGAACTTGTTTCATGCAAGAAAACATCTAGCAGAAAGCGATGTTGATTGTGGGTTACAATATTAATGGTGGAGTGAGTGAAGATTTTGTGGCTGTGGGGGTTGATGCAAGGGGAAAGGGAAAGAGGGATGGGAAGGTGGATGCAGTGGTGACCATGGAATGGGGTGGTGGAAGAGGTGAGGTGAGTGGTGGTCTGATGGGTGGTGAGATGTCCATGTCACTAGACGTGGTGTCAAGTGCAGTGACTATGAAGAGTGGAGTGATAGTGGGTGCATGAGTGGGTGTGAATACATGATTTACAAAGGTTGACGAATAAGTTACAAATTGGGTTTCTTGTATTGCTTGTTGGCGAGGGAAGGAGAGTCGAAATACAATGGGGTAGAGAGGTGAGACAACGTGAGAAGTTCATTGGAGGGGGAAATGGGAATAGAGGTCTTGGAGGGATGGGGAAAGAAGGAAAGGATAAAGTGAGAAATGGATTGGATGGAATGGTGGGAGCTAAGGAAGGGAGGATAGGTGGGAGGGTTGCGGGAAGAGTTTGTGGGGTTGAGCCAACTAGGGCTTCAGCTACAGAATCATCAAGGAGTGTGCATGGTCTAGGAGAGATAGGGTGTACAGGAGAGACTGGAGGGGCGGGAGGTGAAAGAGGAGCAGGTGCTATGGTGGGTACTTCGATGACGGTAGTGGTATTTACAGTAGAAGGATGAGGTAGGGAGTCAATGAATATGGTTGCTTCTTCAATAGGGTCTTTCAAATAGTTCGTGCTTCCTTGGCATGGTGCAAAGATTGGGCATCTGTTGCTATGCGAATATACTCACCTGGTTTGGAGAGCAAATGGATTCGTCATGGGTCAAACTTCGGTAGTGGTTTCCTTTGCAAGTAGCGAAGTGCTTCATTGGTTCAGAATGATTTAACCAATTCTCAGAAGCCTTGAATGTAAGCTCCTTCAAATCCTCTTGTAGCGAGTTCCTTTTCTAAAATTACTTGACTTTCTTCTTCTGAGAGTTGTCTGCATGCCCAGACTGCCTGCAGAGTGCGGTATAGTTTCTTGATTTCCAAAGTGTAGGCAACTGATTCAAATGTGTCGTCTTCGTGCGTACTTGTGTTGCCTTGTGCCTCGGTTTGCTGTTCTTGTTCATCATCCTACACATCCTCTTGAGAGTCGTGGCTATCATTGCTGGCTTCATCACCACCGTCTTAATTGTCAGTTTCTATCCTCTCTTCTTCTAAACTGGAGACTACTTTCTGTTGTGGTTGATCGGGGAGTGTGGTGGGGTAACTGGGACGTTCATACTCTTGTGAGAAGAGTTGCCCTTCTGAAAATTGGAATTCACTTGAGAAAGCATCATGCATTTCAAATTCAAATGTGGTACTCGTTTGTTTTGCCTCCAAGTTAGGTATAGGGAAAGTGAATGCTTCCGCACTGATGCTGGTGGGAATTTATCCTGCTGTAGTGGTGGGTTCCTGAATGGTCGTGGCTTGAGAAGTCACTGTGTTGGTAGTACCTTTTGTGATAACAGGTCATGAGAGGCATACAGGTGCACGGGGTTCCATGGGTGACTGTTCTGGGGATAGCTAAGGAGACGGGGACTCTAGAACTTGCAAACAGGGGATAGAATCGCACATGCGTTTGCCTACCCATCCCTTGCTAGCTTTCTTGGCCTTCTTGGTGGTTCCTTTGAATGCTTTCAATTCTTCACTAGTCATTGCGCGTTCTATGGGAAAATCATATGCCAAACACATGTAAACAATTCGAGTCAGAGCGCAACAACCATGGATAACATGTTTTCTTTCCCATCTCTGTTGAGCCAAATACAACTGCTCGATAATCCAACTAGCCAAATCTATGGTTTGGGGCCCAATACAAGCTAAATATAATATGAACCAAATATGCTTGTGAGGAATAGTGAAGCGATCCTGAGCTAGGAATGCAAAGTGTTGCAGACATATGCGTAACGGCTTAGAGAGTTCCGGTGTAATGGCCGAAATGTCTTCCCATTTCACAACATTACCATGCTTCATCAGCTCTGGAATCAACCTTTCTTGCTCTGTCGACATGTGAGTTCTGTGCATCTTAATTGCTACCCTAATGAGATCTTTTGAAAGATAAAACTTCTTGTAAGGGGGGTCATTTACCAAGGACGGAATAATGAAAGTTCCAGGCAAGTCCTTATTCTCGGAGGCCTGAAGTGTAGTTACCAGATAGTAGCATCTATAGAAATCAGGTTTGGGCAATGGATCACTAAAATATTATGTAAATGATTTAACTCTTTTGAATTTTGAAGTGCCTCAAATTCTCTGGAAAAAAATTGATACTTGCCCTACTTAATATTGTCAAAAGTCCGCGTGGCATCAAAAATAAAGTCTGCATCCGCAAAGGGTCATGCTAAACCTTGAAACAATGAGAATTATGGTGAACTTGTTTGGTGTATCCCCTAGGAGGATCATCAATCAACATTGGTCCTAGGAAGCCTTGAAACTCTAGTGGTTGTAACGTAGGATGTGGCTCAGCCAGTAAGTTGCCAAAATTGACCACAAGTGCACTAGGGCTAGCTGCGGGAGGTCCTTTTGTCTGCATGATGAGTGATGCGAACGTGAAGGAGATCTACTACAAAAGTTTAGCATATTAGTATGGAAATTAATCATGATCCCAATAAGGCGATACCACAATCCCTTTCCATAACCGATGTGTAACCCTTTTAGCCAAGCGTTGTGAGGTGGTTTATGGAATGGTTTTTGCAAAACTAATGTAGGTCTCTAGACACCTACATGCTTTAGATCGTACATACATTGCTTGATGAGATGTTATTATAAGTGATGTTGGGTTAGTGTGGGTGAGTTTATACAAGGTTCAATTGTGAAAGAATTACAAGGGAGTTGGTTATTCAAGATGGGGGTAATGTTAGACAACGGGTCATGATGGGGCTTTTGGATACATTTTGGTATCCATTTCCTAAGGCTTGCTGAGTGGGTGATACGCTTTTGATAAGGGAGAAAAGGTGATATTGGATGTTGCAGTGTTGAGGGATGAGGATATTTCTGAGGGGTATATGTTACATGGCTTGAGTGTTGGGCTATAATGCACTACTTGGGTACCCATATCTGCATGGGTGTGGGTCAGTTGGTTAAGTACTGCTTGGCGATCCAAAATCTATCGAAGCTTCGTCGAGGTTGAAGAAGGTCGAGGAGATGTTGAATATTGCCTCTAATTTGTTTCATGCCACTTGCTTTGTGATGCTGATACTACTGCTTGCTTTGTGTCGTTTGGTATGATTGTCAGTTTCGGTTCCTCCGTCGTGGTTGACTCTTTCATGGTTAGGGTTGAGAGGTTGGGTTGACACTCTGCTTTGGAAAAGAAGGGAGGTCCAACACTTGCAAAACTTGCCCATTAGGAAGTGTGGCATTCTATATCACAGATCTAGGCCAGTCCGCAGTAAGTGTGGAAGGATGGGCATTGCAGGGTGTTATGCCCATTTTTTTGGTGATGCAGTCCACCTCACTGCTGATGTAACCCACCTGACCCGTGATGGAAGACCACGGGAAGATCTCCTGACATACTTTTGTCTGGCAACTATCCATCGCCAAACTCTCATGGGTTGACTTTGGAAGGAGCGTGCTTAGCTGAGGGATCTGGCCGAAGATCTTCCGGTCCTCCGTCACCTGTAGTTCATATGGTCGAGGGTTACATACCTCAGGTGGGGTGTTGTTAGGGAATTCAAATAGTATCACTCACTACTGCTAATCTAAGGTTCCAATCTACAAGGAGCCTTGTCTAAGATTTAGGTACACTGAGTGATCGTATGGCCAATCTTGGCCAAGGATTAGGGGTTCTATCAGGTCATCATCATGGCACACAAGGAGCTTTACTGTCACGGTCACTTCGTGTATGAGGATAGGAAGGTCTACCTCACCCATGCAAGGGGTTTCCATGCCTCCTAGCCCTATGAGGTATGCCTCAATTGGTCGCATTTCTATTCCTGAGTCCTTATAGTGGGACCATCTAATCGCACTAGTCACAGCACCTAAATCAATTAAAGTGTTGAGCTGATGGCAAGGATTGCCATGCTTTAGCCTGTTTGTAATGAATGGTCTCCTATCCACTATGCTAGGATGAGTGATTCACTTTGCTTGCCACATGGCCATGGGGTATCTGAGTGTTGTTTCTAGATGGTTATAATGTTCTTTCCCTAGTCCCTCTCTTCTTAGCTTCATGCACTTAATGCGTTCTATAGCTTTTGCCTGAGCTTCCGCGAGTATTCTCTTTACTTCCTCCTTATGCTTCTTTGCCAATGTGAGTCTTCTAAGCTTATCCTCAGTAAGAGGTTCTTGATAAATCTTGACTCTATAGCCACTAATGTAATTAGGCATTATCTCTCCTTCTAGGGTGGCTAATTGTACTACTCTACTTTTCGAGAGTCTATTAATGATCATAGGTCCATAACCTTGCTTTTCTAATTTCCGTGCATGTTGTTTCAACGTATACACTATGACTAAGTCACCTTCTTTTAAGCCTTTATCTTTCACATGTGCATCGAAATAAGCTTTTATGTCGTTTCTTTGTTGCATATATGCCTACTGCTACTTTCAGCCTGGTTTCTCCTAATCGTTCCAAGTCCATTATTCTTGATGATAACTCATGGCCGGTCCACTGATGTTCTTGTGCAACCTTAAAGGTGGGTATCAAGAAATCCAAAGGAACCACAACATTCTGACCAAAAACCATTTGAAGGGAGTTGCATTGAGTACGGTCTTGTAGGCCACTCGATATGCCCAAACAGTGTGGTGTAACTATTTGTCCCAATCTGAACATTTGTTGTTCACTAATTTCGTCAATACAGTGCAAAGGATCTTGTTAGTAATTTCTGCTTAACCATTGGCCTGAGGATGATATGGTGCGGATTTCTTGTGAATCACCATAAAATCCTGTAACAAATATTCAATGACTTGGTTTAGAAAGTGACTTCCTAAGTCGCTCACTAACTCTATAGGCAGTCCATATCTAGTAAAGACATTTTCAAATAAGAATTTTGCAGTCATGTGTGCATCACTATAGCCTCTACCCATTTGGTGACATAATCTGTCACAACTATGATGTATTCAGCATGAGTACTTTTTGCAGGGGGGTTAATGGGTCCTACAAAGTCTATACCCCACTTGGAAAATGCACGTCCTCCCATCTTGGGTTTCAGTGGCATTTCATCTCTGCGAGTAGGAAACTGAGTTCTTTGACACACATCACATCTCTTAACATAGGTATATGCATCCATGTGAAGAGTGGCCACCATAAGCGTACAAAGAGTATGTGATTATCCTATTGGGCTTAAAATGACCTCCTGCAACACCTTGGTGTGTAGTCTCTAGTACACTCAAAGAATCGTTCTCATGAACACATTGTCATAGGTATCCATCTCTTCCTCATTTGTATAGATTGTCGCCAATAAGTGAATAGTCTTGAGCTTCCTACTCTAGACTGTGTTGTCGTGCTAATCTCATTCCTTGAGGGAATGTTTTCGTCCTCAGGTATGTCACTAAAGGTTCACTCCATTCTGGTGTGAGAGACATGGTATAACGTGGCATGTTCTACCGGTGTTCTTTCACAACAGACAAGACATTCTCTACATAGTTTATGGACATCTGCTTCCATAGAAGGCCAATATACTCCTATTCTATGCAGAGTCTGCAATGTATGATGTTTTGAATGATGTTGCTTTAATGCACTTACATGTGCTAATTGCAACCAATTCGTGTATTCCGATTCATCTACACAACAAGCAAGAATTTTATGATTATCTTGTTTATATATACTTCCTGTTATTATTTGATATCTTTGTGAGTTGGTGATTTCTCCTTCTTTGATCCTTATCCTAGGATTCTTGGGTCCATATGTGAGAATAGGGCCAATAGGCTTAGCCCATTCTAGTACTATCTCAAGGTTAAACAAATATGCAGCGGGTAATTCATCCACTATTCCTTGAGGAGCTTCTCCTGAAGTTAATCTTGAGAGGTGGTCAACTGTAAGGTGTGTCTTTCACTTCCTGACTACTACTTCAAAGTCGTACTTCATGAGTAGTAGAAACCATTGTATTAATCGTCCTGTGATGCAAGGCTTACTGACTAAGTACAACAATGCTTGATGATCTGTGAAGAACTTGAACTTACTGCACAGATCATTCCTAATCCTTCACATTCCATAGTGGTGTAATTTCTTTCTACTGCACTCAATTGTGTGCTCGCATAAGCTATGGGGAGATGTACACTACCTTCATTCATGGGTTGTGCCAACACAGATCCTATGACATAGTTGGATGCATCCACATGTACATGGAATGGCTTGCTCCAATCTGGGGTTGTTAATATTGGTGCCGAGCACAAGCGTCATTTAAGTTCATTGAATGAGTTTTCACATTCATATGCCCATTCAAACTTGGTCAAAAGAGAGTAAAGAGGATTGGCTATGATAGCATACATGTGTATGAATCGTATGTAATAACCACAATGACCCATGAAGGCATGTACCTCTTTTATGTTCCTTGGTCTGGGTAGGTGTACAAATAATTTTACCTTTTATTCATCTGTCGAAATTCGGTTCTTTGACACAATTTGTCCTAGAATTTTGCCTTGTCTCACCATGAAAATGCACTTTTCTAGGTTCAGACAAACTTGATATTCTCGACATTTGTCAAATACTTGCCTTAGTTCTGGGATATGAGTCTGCCTCATATTCAAATGAGTACATCTGTCATCGACATAAACTTCCAAATTCTTGCGTAAGAATTCCTTAAAAATTTGGCACATAAGTCATTGGAAAGTGGCAGGCACATTTGTCTACCCAAATGGCAACACACGAAATGCAAATATGCCCCATTCTATCGCAAAAGCCATCTTATGTTGATCTTCTAGGGCAATGGCTACTTGATTATAGCTTCAGAAACCATCAAGAAAGCTATAAACTTCTTTGCCTGCAACTCTTTCCAATAAGTGTTCCGTGATAGGAAGAGGATAATTGTCTCTAATCGTGGCAACATTAACTTTTTTAAGGTTAATACACATGTGCAATTTTCCATTCTTCTTAGGAACAACCACAATGGGGGATACCCATTCTGTATGATCAACTTCGTAAATGAATCCTGCTTCTATCAACCGATCTATTTCTTCTTCAATCTTAGCAGCATAGTTATCATTGTATGTGTATGGTTTTTGTTTCGTAGGTTTTGCGTTTGGAGTCATAGGAATTCTATGGGAGCATATATCTGGGACTACTCCTTCCAGATCTTTGTAACTGCAAGCGAATATGTCTCGATATTCTTGTAATAAAGCAATCAACTCTTCCTCTTCTTCATTCGTCAAATCATGCCCTATGTATGTACATTTTTCTTCTCCTTCTTCTATGGTCACTGTTAGCTCAAGAAATGGTTAATTTTTATTCACTAATGTGTTGCTATTTGGCAAGAGAAGATGTTTGATTGCAGGTACTTGAAGAGTGATCAAATGTTTGAAGGGAGGTATTTGCAACTACATGACGACATCTTGCTCAGAGGGGAATGCCCTTGGTGTTTGGAGTTCCGATTATGGAAAATATAAGCATGTCCAAGATGCAATTACTTGTTTGAGCAGTTACAACTTGGAATCAAGACGAGTTTGGTTCCTCTGATGAACAAGCTGCTTATGTGGGAGGTTCCTTTCATAATGGTGATGCAATTGAGTGGAAAAGCAATGGATTTCCGAAAAATCACAAACAAGGATATTCTGAAACTGTTGACACTCATGACATGACACAAAGGGGTCCTGCTGTGAAGCGGAAGTTTCCAAATGCTGTGTCAGATGATTGGAATCATAATCCAGGTCTAAGAAACATGTCATCCTTGCCAAAAGTGGAGCTCCATAATCAAGAAAGTGATCATGACTGGAACAATGCTGGTTCTGGCAGAGGAATCAATAGGGCACATTGGCCACGGAAGAATTTTTAGGGAAATGCATCATATGCATGTAAAGATGGGGGCTTCTCTGCTGTTGAAAATAGAGGTTTATTCGCATCAAAGAATTGGCCAAAAGTTGCTCAGGCCGTTTCTATTTGCAGGCGGCTGTCAGAAAGACTTTTCGAAATTGGTGGAAGCTCTGGTAGACCGTTTTACGTGAACTTGTCCTCAGTGGTGGGGGTCCTCTCTACTGGGGTGCACAGGGATTGAGGGGTCGCAAGTATCACGAGGAGGGTAGCAGATATCAGAGAGGGAGACCAGTCCCGAAGGGCTATTGTGTGTAGCAGCTCAGGAGAGAGAGAGCGAGAGAGAGAGATTGGAGGTTCGCGCAACTAAGAGAAGAATAGCGCTCTGTTTTGGAAGGCACACAAGGAGGACATTTATTCGTTCAAGGAGAGGATGCATTTATATCACTGTAGGGAGCGTGCATCTCGGGAGACTCTGGAGGAGTTTCAATAGAGTTGAGCAGCAGATAAAGGTCATAGAGAAGGGGAGTTTTCGAGTTGTGCAGAAGAAGGAGAAGATGGGGCTCTTTTGGTGGACGGCCAAGAAGGACCTGCAGCTTTAGGCGCTTTGCACTTCAGAAATATGGGGATTGTCTGAGAGACGAAGGATGGAAAGATCTATGATTTGCATCTTGCAAGACTCTACTCTCCTCGACACACAATAGAAGGAGCTTTTATTAATGCCGACTACTGCTAACAAAAGAGAATGCTGCACTGTTGAAGAATTTCGTCATCGAACAAGAACAGAGATATATGGTAAGCTGGCATCAATGAAAGATGATTCTAAGAAGTCTTTGAAAGTGATCAACTACAGGTGCGAGATCATGGTGTAAATTGCTAAGTTTGTTAAACATTTGCTATCAGAATTTATGAATCACGAGTTTCAAGTTCATGTTCTAGCAATCTTGATTTCAGCGTTAATGCAACTTCGAATGTTGTTAATTCTGTAGCGCCTAGCTTGCTGTTGTTCTTTCTGCCAAATGTATGTTTGGACTTCTTATATATATTTCCAGTTTCAATAGTGTGCGCTTACTTTAACACTAAAGAGCATCATGTCGTGAAATGATGTGCCAATTTTGGTCTGATATGATCTCTGCATAACTAAACTTACACCGCGAATGATACTACTACTTATTTATTCGTGATATTCTGAAATCAGGATAGCCAAACGCTGTAAGTGTGGCTGTTTCTCTAAAGAGGAACTGAAATCATATTCTAGAATGCGCATAGGGAAGATCTGTATGTTCTCTAAAAGATCTTGGTTCTTTAGAGATGGGAATCTATGTTCATGACGAGTTATATGGAAAGAAAATTAAGAAAATGATTGCTTAAAGAAAATTATGTACCGTGACACTTTTGTTTGAAAACGAATCTGCATTTAGCATGTGTCGGATCATGTTCTGTCAAGCCATTTTCATCCATGATTTAAGCACTGTTCGAACTTCATATACTCACATGTGACATGTCGAAAGATCTGAAATGCTTCTTGTACTTTAAGTTCTGTCAATTGTTTTGAATATGAATGATTTGGTTTTTTTCTGTTTGCATCTATCAACTGACTGAAGTTCTCTGCATATGTGCGTATATTGGAATAGGTTCATACACACATAATGATGTGTGGTGTGTTCTGCAAAGGTTTCTTTTGTGAATCAAACAGTGCAGGTGGCAAAATCAAACTCAATAAATATTTTGAAAGTTACTGGGTGAGTTTCAAATGCACGTAATATTGAAGCGATGCTGACATTGATTACAAGCAATTGTATTGTTTGATTTCTTGTGCGTTCAAGATGGAGTTTAGCCGTTTTTTAATTTTTACAAAATCAAACTACAATATTAACCTGCATATGCATATCGTTTATGAAGGATGGTGCTTCTGCTAAAGAACATATCTTGTAGGAAGTAATAGAATTTAACGATAGACATAAAGGTTTCGATTGTAGTACACAAATATGAATCTATTCGTATTATGTTAAACTGAAAGAGAGAGATAGGCTAAGAGCAAGAGTAAGAGAGAAGAGAGGAATCGGGAATTAAGTAGCACGGAAGTATGTGAGCAAGAATACATTGGGGCGTACATCCACATACAATCTAGTGCTTTGAAGGAAAGCAAGTGAACTGATCTTGGGGAGTTAGAGAAAAATATAAGCTCATATATGCATCTTTCCCTTGGACTAGGAGAGCTAAAAATTTTGGTGCATCTGCCGGGAATTAGCTTGGCACGTCTCTATAAGAGAGTGCCATAGGTTCGCCTAGCGCCACATGTTGCCCGAGCTTGTGGACCCTAGATCTAGTACATGAACGAGGGGAGCTCATCCTCAAGAGCAACACAAACGTAAAGAGAGGAACGCGCTCAGAGAAGAGCCCTTGAAAGAGAAAGGAAGAGGTGGGAATTGCAAGGTGAGTCAACCTCGACTAGCTCGAAGAAATCTGCTAAAAACGTGTACTCTCGTTGGAGAGTCGCGAATCAAGTGCAAAAGTTTGAAGGAGGGATCCTGAGGCCACGTGCACTAAATTTTTGGGATCGAAGTGATATTGACATCACACCTCTGTTCGAAATGGCTCAACGGATTTCGGTTCATTTGGGGGACTTCACCAAGTTCTCAGGTGCTTGGGACGAGGATCCAGATAGTTTTATCTAGCTGTTTGAGGTTACTTGTGAGGCCAATGAGGTAGTTGACCAGGGTCAAAGGTTAAGGATCTTTCCGGCTATTCTTCGTGATGAGGCAGCCAACTGGTATGGGAATTTGACACCACAAGAGCGTGGGACTTATCAGATGCTCAAGGAAGCCTTCTTGGCAAAGTCTTGACGACAAGGCTTCCAAGATAGATTGGCCCAACAAATGGATTATCTGCGACAGGGAGTCAATGAGAGCATCGATAACTACATTCAGAGAATGGAAACCTTGGTAAGAAAGATGGGTGCGAATGCCCCGAACGATGAGACATTGAAGAGAAGATTCATTGCGGGATTGAGAGATCCTATGGCGCAGCAGCATATCAGCCTGACAAGACCTGCAACTTTAATAGATGCTAAGGAACAAGCAAGGCTTTGGGAGGAAGTACAATTATGTCAACAGAGGAAGATGGAGCTCTTATACGAGCCTATGGGAGGCCCAGGGAACATACCGATGAAAGATCCTGGCCAAGGAAGTCCCGCATTGATGACCCCAGCTTTTGTAGTTGCCACTAGCACGCCAGGCGAGGTGAAGCCTGCATTGACTGAAGAACGAATATTGGAGTTGGTTACCCAAGCTATAAAAGCTGCCACAATGACCTAGGAAACATACACAGTAAAACCAGAGGTAACTACAAACCCCAACCAAGTGTTTAGATCAAATACATGGTGTGGAAAGTGCCATGGTTACGGCCATTTGGCTTCAGAATGCCATACAGTCTCAAGAGTATTCTCAGATAGATCGCCACCTAGAATGCGTTGCACTTTTTGCGGAAGGACCAATCACACGGAGGACCGATGTTACAACAAGAGAGCCTATGAAGAGAGGACCATGAAATCGGGAGATACAAGAGAAAGATCCTACACAGGATTGCCTGCTCAAAGTACCCCGCCTACATCTCGTTGGGAAAATAGACAAACTTATGGATATGGTGCTCAGGGTCAGGGAGGAGACTATCCGAGAGGAGTCGCACGTGATCAAATGAGAGATGGTCCAATCCAGTGCTGGAGATGCCATGGCTTTGGCCATACTCAATCTAGATGTCCAAACGAAAAGAAACCAGTTGATTATACCCCACTACGTAGGTACTGTAGTGGAGAGGGCCACTTTGATGAAGACTTTCCAAAACGAAGAGCGGCCACCGGCAAGGATAAGGGGCCAATAGGGTCCTCAAATTATGTTGATACTCAGATGCATTCCACAACGAGAGCTCAAGAGCACGTTCCTACGATCGGAGTAGTGTTCAAGACACTGAACCCTAAAGAAGGCTCTAGCTCGTCAATGCACTTTGTGGATGCTTACCAGGCCAAGAAACCGCATAAAGAGCCCATTGTGGCAGTATTCACAAGAACTCAAGAGTATTTGAAGAAAAATCTAGAAGACGAAAGCGAAAAAGGCTAGCCAAGAGAAGATACCCGAACTTGAGGAGGTAGGAAACCGAGTTGGAGGATTTGATGAGCAGCAAGAGTTTGAGGATGGGGAAGAGATCGAGATCCTTCCACCAGTGACCAAAGAGTTTGTGCCAGGCATAGCACCATTCCCTGAAAGATTAAGGGCTCCGAAGTGTAGGAAGGAAAGACAAAGTTTGGAGGAAGTGGACATCGTAAAACTGTTGGCTGACACGGAAGTCACGCTGGACATTGGCACATTGCTAAAATGTTCACCTGCATATAGGAAACAATTCTACAACGAATATATTAAGAAGCCGAGGAAAGCTCGAGATAAAAAGAGACAAGATAAAGAGGTCCAAGGTATGATTCAAAGTATTACGACACAAATTGATTCGAATGCTCCAGCTGTGACAGTCGAGATTAAAGGATATGCAGTCCCCGTTGCTCAGTTAGATAGTGGAGCCGCAGTCAACTTAATGACTAATTACATGATGAAAGCTTTGGGCCTCAACCAGATGGAAGAAACCCCGATGTCCTTGAGGATGGCAGATCAAATGCAAGTGAAGCCTGCGGATCTTTTGAAGAATGTAAGCACAGTTGTGGGCGGTCTAGAATTTAAAGTTGATTATCTGATAGTAAGACCAAGGACCTCAGAGGCCACCTTCTCGATTCTACTTGGACGGCCATGGTTGCTTCAAGCCGA
This sequence comes from Ceratopteris richardii, assembly GCA_020310875.1. Lineage (NCBI taxonomy): Eukaryota > Viridiplantae > Streptophyta > Polypodiopsida > Polypodiales > Pteridaceae > Ceratopteris > Ceratopteris richardii. Next base: position 79,552,871 of record CM035424.1, on the reverse strand, counting down.
ATGTGTGCACAATTGGCGCACAGGATTTATCACAATTGGACCGAAGGCTGATCGAATACAACTTCAAGTGTCTCCAAACTTGACCGGCAAGAAATCGACAACAGCTGAGGAAAGGGAGCAAAAAGCAAAGGAAAAGGTTAGACAAGAAATGGTGCGGGTAAGATTTTCCTTGCGCACGGAGATTTCCAAGGACCTTTCACAGGATGGATTTAACTTGCAATTGTCCAACCTCCAACACGTGAAAGTGGGCGAGTACAAAGATCCACTATGTTACAAGGATGACTCAGACCAGGAGTTGCTAGGATGGTTGACACACACGAGTGAATTTGAGTGCTACATGTTGAGTATAGACGCAAAGGAAAGCAAAGCTACCCAATCCCTGGGGAAGGGAACTTTAAAAGATGAGTTGAAGCTAGAGTTAGCTCGGACAATGGAAGTACAGCAGTTGAGAGAAAGGGTCAGAGTGCTAGAAGCCGAGCTTCTAAGGAGAAGTCGAGAATCGGAAAAAGAAGCGAAAAGTAAGACTAAAGTGTCAGAAGCCATTGCAAAAGCTGAACTAAAGAAATTGGGTCCGGTTGAAAAAGAAAAAAACAATTATTTACTGGCCAACCATGCACACGTGATCAAGGAGCACTTTCCAATCACAGTGTCATCAAGGAATGAGGAATATTCGCGAGAAGCTCACGTGAAAAAATGGGAAGTTTTTCCAGAAAAGTTCTTGAGCGTGGGGTCAGAGCTACCAGATGGAGTACGAGATTGCATCAAATTGGCACTCAAAAATTTCAGCAAGGCCTTTGCATGGTCATACAGTGATCTGAGAGGAATTGATCCCCGAATCTGCCAACATTATATAGATTTGGAAGAAGGCACCCGACCAATATGTCAACGACTTAGGCAGACAAATCCAGTCTACTCGGAATTGATCAAGCTTGAATTAACTAAGTTATTGGAAGCAGGATTCATATATCCCATCGCATCCAGCGAATGGGTTTCACCAATTGTAGTTGTTCCGAAAAAAAATAAGAAAATCCGCATTTGCATAGATTATCGGAAGTTGAACAAGCGCACAAAAAAGGATCACTTCCCTTTGCTCTTTACTGATCAAATCTTGGACAGAGTGGCTGGCCATAAATTGTACTCATTTTTGGATGGTTTCAGTGGGTACAACCAAATCCAAATCCATGAAGACGATGTCGTCGGGTTCGTATCAAGGAGGGTATTTGCGCACTTAGGGGTGCACACAAAGTGCCAAGAAAGTGACCTTGGTGAATGAGGTCAACCGCTGGAATTACGGCGCATGCCGGGTGGTTGGAGCAAACTCAGAGCATCGATGCTAATTCTAGTTAATTCAAAGACAAACACTTCATGCCTTAATTCATTTGTGATCGTACAATCAACTAAGTTCTTGCCACAACTCTAGCATTTCTTTCTTTAAATATCGTTTTTGTGTTTATTTGTTAAGCTATATTATTTTGATATTGCGCAATACTCTAATACATGTTTCATTTCACCATTCATATATGCGTGTTGACGTTTCTTTGTCGAGATTCAAGATTTCAGAGTTTTTAGATTAAACATGTCACATCCTTTTTGTTCTTATTATGCATACAATGTGTCATGGGTTAAAGGCAAGGATGAAGCAGATTTCGACATCTTTTCCCTTACTTTCTATTGTGAATGTAGCACCACAGAGGTTTCCAAACAATATATCAAGCGATTAAAATGTTCAACTCTCATTCCAAATTTTAGATCAACACTTTACTACCTTGCTGTGTCACTATGCTCATCTAATAGTTAAATCAAGTAGTCACTGAACAACGCTTTATCTATGTGCAACTAAACGAAATGATTGATGCCATAAATTTTTTAGGGAAGAACGAAGAGCGCAGATATATAAAGAAGGAATGAACACGTTTGTAAACTTAAAGCACGAAATTTCTGTTAACATTGGAAACAATAATACAACACTTTTTAAACAACAAACAATAAGAAACGTGGGTTGGGATTGAGCAACAACTCCGTAATAGGAAAGATCAGAGTCCAGATAAACAATACCTGTAGCTTTACAGTAAAGAAATGGACAACACACACATTCTAAACTAAACACAATATAATCTCTACGCAGAAGTTATATTATGAATAGGAAATCCTGACTCGATGCTGTAAAGTGAATATTGATGATTCTTCTAAATTTCTGTAACCCAAATAAGAACCATGAACTAGAATATGCACAGTATTGTAGACAAAAAACGTGCTATTTCACAGGTGGAATCAAGCGCTTCAAGCGTTATCATTAAAATCATTGAAATTGATTGGGAGACTTATCTCTAAGCCACTATAGCATTCCCAATTGCCTCAGAGGTAGTCTCTGTATGCAGACGATTAGGGTCCATGTTCGCAGCACCATTTTTGAGTAGGTGATCGAAGCAAGCATTCTGTTCACGTTCTTGATCCGATCCCTTCCGATGAACTCCTTTAAGTGCCTAAGGCATATGCACATAAACTGAAGCCTCTGCTCCTCAAAAATTGTTTGCCATGTACTCATTCACTCAATTGTTTTGCTCTTATGAGTGTGAAGCTCCAATTTCCAAATGTAGGTACTAAAACATGTGATGTGCGCAACAGGATTTCTTCTTTTCTCGAATGCTCCCTGACAAGCCATGTACAAAACTTGAAATTCTCAACCAACAATGTGAGGCTCTATTCCGCTTTCTTCAATTCTACAGTAATACAAGTTGTTACCCAGACTGTCTTTCCTCAACGCTTCATATTCCTATTTGTTATCTGCCTATTTTTCATTGAAGACTTTTTCTTCTATTCAGAAGCCTCTTTAGATTCTTTCTATCCTCTTCACGTGAACTACTTTTTAAATGCGCTTATACCTTCTTCTCTCCCAAAACACATTACAATGATCTCTTTTTTTCTATATATACATATATGGAGCGCATACCAAAAGTGGTGCAATAATCTCTTCTTCTCTGTGTGATTCCCTTTATCAGTAACGAGGACCAAGGACCCTCGAAGAGAGAGACCTCGTCAGAGCTATCTGACCTCTTGCTTTCCTCTGTTTGTGTCTATTCCTCAAACTTAGATCACCAGCGGTCTTTCCTCTCCAGCGAGCTCTCTTTCCTACCTAGATCAAGAACAGCCGCCTCTTCTCTGTCATCCCTCGTCACACATGCTGCCTGAAAATTCCCGTATTCCCCAAATTTTCTTTTTTCGAATCCTTTTTCTTCCACCTCCCTATACGAATACAGAAAGAGAATATCTTTTTTTGTCGATGCACAGACACTTGGATTAATTCCGTTGATGCTTTCCATTCAGAGTATTTTTAGATATACTCTATACAATGAGTACGATAGCATGAATGTAAAACAAATCCTGAACTAGTAACTCCTCGAATATTTGCCGAGATTATTCAAGTGGTTTGTAGGGTGCGACTTCAGTTCTTGACCACATCCACCCCCTCTGAACCTGTGCATCCTCCGGATGCACCACCATCAATCTCGGTATCTGCAAATCATCGTGAAAATTCAAGTGCATGGGTTAAAACAAATGTGCCTATGCACGGCCGTGTAATGAGCCCTACATATGCATACTCTAAGTGCATAAAAAACAGCATGGTGCAAATAGGGGCTGTATTAGGAATTCGGTGTTGAGGATTTACACTCAATTTTCATCATGGATATACAATTCAATACAAGTGCAATCACTCGTGCAACTATGGGTTCTAAACAAAATATTACTCGTGCTCTTTACATTTCATTTATGCATGTTTTAGGTGCATGAAGGGAAACAAAATGGTGCAAAAAAAAAAATTCAAGGTTTTATGGTATCTAAGCAACGCTCACATCACTCACAACTCCACTCTCTTACAGATGCAATCACTCTCCCTTACTCAGAACTATTCTCTCTTATCACTCAAAACTTGCTTTATTATTTTTCAATGATATTTACCTATCTAATTGTGCAGATGGACGTGCTTCTACGGAATTTCAAAGACGTGTTTCCTATATATTTTTACATGCATATTTGGCATGCAATGCATCTCAAGGATGGTGCAAAGAAAAGATCAGGGTTAAAGCACGATAGCTAATGAAAAATATTTTCACGACTTTGTTCTTTAGTCATCATCTCCGTTGGCTTCGTTTGATCATTCCTGCACTCATAGAAACTAAACAAATCATGAGAAACATCACATCAAAATGACATTTTATACATATGCAGTCCATGAAAGAACTTCAAAAACCATTTGCAATAAAACATAAGCATGCAACTCGAAAGTGGTTGCCTCTATACAATCTCTCAAAACTCTAGATCTTCGATCAGCTCCATATCAACACCTGTTCTCAAAACTGCATAAGAGAAATTAGTAGCATCACATTCAAGAATCACATATTAAAAAACTTCATTTATTTGAACATTAAAAATATCTATTTGAATTATTTTGACTTCAAACCACTCATCCAACATGCATTCATTACCATAGGTGTTCCCACTTTAATTTCTTGCATTTTTAGTTTTATTTGGTTTCTTCTATCTATCTTAAGATTAAAGCAAAAAAACACAAGATATATACATTTTTATTTACAAATTTCCTTTTGGTATTATTAATTCTCATTTATTAGGGTTTTTCCCTTCAGACCCATCTCCCTTGATATATGGTCACCAAAGAAACTGTGCTTCTTAAGAAGCCACCTTTGGATCGCATCAATCAAGAAAGAATTCTTAAACAAGGTAAACATGTGTACAAGCCACTTCTTTTTCTTGTCCATCTCTTGGTGGCTTGTTTGGTATACATAACTCTTAGAAAATTTGAAAACCCATGTTTCAATCATTTGAGGATAGTTGTCTTTATTTATAATACTCTCGCTTGCATAATATGGGATTACTCTGGACAAATCAAGAGCACAAAAATATAGAGTTTTCATTTTTAATGAGCTTAAGCCATCTTCAAAAAGTTCCTTTAAGGATACATTTTCATCCATTTCACATTTGAAATCATTTGGGGAAATTTCTCTACTTGTATCATCTTGAATTAAACCTGTCTCTTCATTGGAACGAGAGTTTCGAGTAGATTCATTGGATTCCCTCATCAAGTAGAAGTGAACATCATGCTCGGATGATAATACATAATCATTTTTGTCTTCCAATCTATCATGATTCCTTTCTACTTGACCCCCAGCAATTATGGTATCTGCTTCTTTCTCTAGTCTTTCCAAGAATTCTTCATCATTGGTATGATCCCAAATCATCTCTCCTCCAACATGAAGAGAATCCATATCCTCATAATCAACAAAATCTTGATCTTCAACTTCTTTATCCAAAATGCCATCATAGGATTCTACATCCATCTCCATCAATTCTTTCTCGTTCTCTTCAGAGGATGTACTTATTCCACCTTCTTCAAGCATTGATTCTTCAATCACTGATTCTTGCTCAAGAATCTCATCATGTACAAGAATCTTGACATATACACCCAAATCAACTTGAGCTTCATCGTTGCAATCGTTTGACTCAATAGTTTTACATTGGATATCCTTCAATGCTATACACACATCAAATTTATCATATGTCACAATAAACATTTCATCTGCCACTTTATGCTCAATTTCTTCAACGTGTGGACTCAACTCAACATGATTATTTTTGACATACATATCAGTATTTAGAGGAATGATCAATGGTATTTTCTCATCCTCCTCATGTTCATTCATATTTCTCTCTTCATGGAATGTGGCATCATTTACATACATATCATTATTTTGAACTCCATCCAACTTATCCTCTTTTTTATGTGTAGGATCTTTGTCCAATGTGACATCGCTCAAAAGAATATCAGTATCTTGATCCTGATCTAGACTATCGGTAGGATTAGAATCATGCTTATCACCATCACCATACATATCACTATCTAGAGGACTTATCATTTGTACATCCTCTAGATTAGCATCATACTCATCTTCTTCATCACACATTTCAATCTCTAGAGGACTCATTATTTGCATGTCCTCCTTCATATAAGTAAGTTCATTTTCTTGCACCTCTGTATGCATATATAAAGTGGGTTTCTGCATATCCATTTTCTTACCCACCGGATCTTTTGTTGACAGGACCTTCAATTCAACATCATGTTCCATGGGAGTTTCTTCATGTAATTCAATCAGTAGATCAGAGGTTTTATCGGAATCTTGTGTCAGAAGGGGTTCATCACCATCAAGTGACATCCAATCATTCTCCACATCTTGCCCGATATCATCACGTAAGGATGCATCTCGAGCTCGATCTTCAGACATATTTATTAGGTTCTCTATTTGTATCTCATCTTTTATCTCCATTTGGTCACCTATGAGCCTTCTAGATATCTCTATCTCTTTGTTTGCATCTTGATATGTTTCTTGATTTGTTTGATTATCTTTTATTCGATGTGAGGAGTTTATCGGAGTAGAGGAAGCTTCATCTTGTTTAATTGTTGGGTTTTGTTGGTTTTTGTTTTGTTTTATGTTTGTTGTTTGTTTGGTTTGATGTTGGTTTAGTTTGGTTTGATTTTGATTAGCTTCCACTTGCTCCTTTGATCCTCCCATCTTCGGGCTTTGTCCACTTATGGCACCTAAAGATGCAATCATTGTAAAGAAGTCTAGGGGCTCTTGGCACCTTGTAACCTTTGAGGTTATATCATTCGCACTTTTAGAAGTTTCTTCATATTTCCCATCATCACTATGGATATCAAGCCCATGCATATCTACTTCATGCCCAAATGGGGTCTCTACAACCTCATGGACTTGAACATTATCCACGATTGGTAAAATGCTTGGAACATGGTTATAATTTTCATCTGTTTGAAGATCTGTTCTCCAATCATTTAGAAATTTCTCAATTGTTTGTTGTTTCTTTACGTATTTCATCACAGCTTCATGGACGAGCATCCAATCCTCTATGAGCCCCGAGTCCGAGTCTATATCTTGTAGAAGCGGAATTAGTTCTTCTCGGGCATTAACATCGATTGTTCGAAGAAACAACGAAACCCTTTCATGACTTATGCACCTCTTATCCTGCTCAGAAAGATCATCATATTGTCGCTCAAACTCTTCTTTGATCTCGAGAATTGGTTGGTCTTTGGGCATACGAACCCACCTCAGGAAAGATCTACGAGTTACTTTATCAAGATCCTCTAGCATAAACTGCTTGAGGAGTGTCGCTTTGTATTGGGACCATGTCGTTTGATTTATTCGCATTATTTGGTCTCGCATGTCGTATCCCGACACATAGATAAAGTTTTCACATAATTCTTTTTCCGTCATCGGACTTAATCCGACACCTAGGTATTTGGCCTCGAGTTCATATTCTTTGCAGAACTTTGAGACATTCTTTCCATTGAAAAAGCCACACCGATTGACTAGACGTTCATGAAGTGATTGGATGGCTTTTTGACGCCTATCTTCTTCTTGAAAGCGTAGGAATTGAGCTAGGATCTCTTCCATTTTGATTATGCTAATCTTTGTGGCTCTATAACTCACTCACCTCCTCCTTTCACGTCGGGTTCACCAAGTATGTCGTCGGGTTCGTATCAAGGAGGGTATTTGCGCACTTAGGGGTGCACACAAAGTGCCAAGAAAGTGACCTTGGTGAATGAGGTCAACCGCTGGAATTACGGCGCATGCCGGGTGGTTAGAGCAAACTCAGAGCATCGATGCTAATTCTAGTTAATTCAAAGACAAACACTTCATGCCTTAATTCATTTGTGATCGTACAATCAACTAAGTTCTTGCCACAACTCTAGCATTTCTTTCTTTAAATATCGTTTTTGTGTTTATTTGTTAAGCTATATTATTTTGATATTGCGCAATACTCTAATACATGTTTCATTTCACCATTCATATATGCGTGTTGACGTTTCTTTGTCGAGATTCAAGATTTCAGAGTTTTTAGATTAAACATGTCACATCCTTTTTGTTCTTATTATGCATACAATGTGTCATGGGTTAAAGGCAAGGATGAAGCAGATTTCGACATCTTTTCCCTTACTTTCTATTGTGAATGTAGCACCACAGAGGTTTCCAAACAATATATCAAGCGATTAAAATGTTCAACTCTCATTCCAAATTTTAGATCAACACTTTACTACCTTGCTGTGTTACTATGCTCATCTAATAGTTAAATCAAGTAGTCACTGAACAACGCTTTATCTAATGTGCAGCTAAACGAAATGATTGATGCCATAGATTTTTTAGGGAAGAACGAAGAGCGCAGATATATAAAGAAGGAATGAACACGTTTGTAAACTTAAAGCACGAAATTTCTGTTAACATTGGAAACAATAATACAACACTTTTTAAACAACAAACAATAAGAAACGTGGGTTGGGATTGAGCAACAACTCCGTAATAGGAAAGATCAGAGTCCAGATAAACAATACCTGTAGCTTTACAGTAAAGAAACGGACAACACACACATTCTAAACTAAACACAATATAATCTCTACGCAGAAGTTATATTATGAATAGGAAATCCTGACTCGATGCTGTAAAGTGAATATTGATGATTCTTCTAAATTTTTGTAACCCAAATAAGAACCATGAACTAGAATATGCACAGTATTGTAGACAAAAAAACGTGCTATTTCACAGGTGGAATCAAGCGCTTCAAGCGTTATCATTAAAATCATTGAAATTGATTGGGAGACTTATCTCTAAGCCACTATAGCATTCCAAATTGCCTCAGAGGTAGTCTCTGTATGCAGACGATTAGGGTCCATGTTCGCAGCACCATTTTTGAGTAGGTGATCGAAGCAAGCATTCTGTTCACGTTCTTGATCCGATCCCTTCCGATGAACTCCTTTAAGTGCCTAAGGCATATGCACATAAACTGAAGCCTCTGCTCCTCAAAAACTGTTTGCCATGTACTCATTCACTCAATTGTTTTGCTCTTATGAGTGTGAAGCTCCAATTTCCAAATGTAGGTACTAAAACATGTGATGTGCGCAACAGGATTTCTTCTTTTCTCGAATGCTCCCTGACAAGCCATGTACAAAACTTGAAATTCTCAACCAACAATGTGAGGCTCTATTCCGCTTTCTCCAATTCTACAGTAATACAAGTTGTTACCCAGACTGTCTTTCCTCAACGCTTCATATTCCTGTTTGTTATCTTCCTATTTTTCATTGAAGACTTTTTCTTCTATTCAGAAGCCTCTTTAGATTCTTTCTATCCTCTTCACGTGAACTACTTTTTGAATGCGCTTATACCTTCTTCTCTCCCAAAACACATTACAATGATCTCTTTTTTTCTATATATACATATATGGAGCACATACCAAAAGTGGTGCAATAATCTCTTCTTCTCTGTGTGATTCCCTTTATCAGTAACGAGGACCAAGGACCCTCGAAGAGAGAGACCTCGTCAGAGCTGTCTGACCTCTTGCTTTCCTCTGTTTATGTCTATTCCTCAAACTTAGATCACCAGCGGTCTTTCCTCTCCAGCGAGCTCTCTTTCCTACCTAGATCAAGAACAACCGCCTCTTCTCTGTCATCCCTCGTCACACATGCTGCCTGAAAATTCCCGTATTCCCCAAATTTTCTTTTTTCGAATCCTTTTTCTTCCACCTCCCTATACGAATACAGAAAGAGAATATCTTTTTTTGTCGACGCACAGACACTTGGATTAATTCCGTTGATGCTTTCCATTCAGAGTATTTTTAGATATACTCTATACAATGAGTACGATAGCATGAATGTAAAACAAATCCTGAACTAGTAACTCCTCGAATATTTGTCGGGATTATTCAAGTGGTTTGTAGGGTGCGACTTCAGTTCTTGACCACAACGATCAATCAAAAACTACTTTCACGACAGAATGGGGTACGTATGCATATCGTGTGATGCCATTTGGATTATGCAATGCACCGGCCACATTCCAGAGGGCAATGATAGCTGCATATCAAGACTATTTGCAGGATTGGACGAAGATATTCCTCGATGAGTTTGCAATCAGAGGCAACGATGAAAACATGATGGAGAGGATCGAAGCTATTTTAAGAAGAAGCATTGAAAAAGGCATCGCATTAAATCCTAAAAAGTGTACATTTGGAGTACGAAGAGGATTGCTCTTGGGACATGTTATTTCTGAAAAAGGGATCGCGGTTGACGAGGATAAAGTAGAAAAAATCGGACATCTTCCACCTCCTCAAAAGTTGTGGCAACTCAGAGGATTCTTGGGGCATGCTAATTATTATCGATGATTTATATTAAATTTTGCATCAATAGCAGCACCACTGACGAATCTTTTGAGGAAAGACCAACAATATCAATGGACTAGAGAGTGTCAAGTTGCATTCGATTTGATCAAAGAGAAATTGATAAATGCACCAATTTTGGTAGCACCTGACTGGACCAAAGAATTTCATGTGCATACAGATGCTTCTCATACTACAGTTGGAGCAGTGCTATTCAAAGCCGATGAAAAGAAATTGGACCACCCTATTTATTACGCAAGTCGAAACTTGAATAGCACTGAAAGAAACTACACGACTAGAGAAAAGGAATGCCTCTCGATGATCTTTGCGGTAAACAAGTATCGGCATTACCTGATGGGAAAGCATTTCACGTTTTATGTGGATCACGAAGCCCTAAAATATATCATCAATAAACCCGAGCTATCAGGGCGATTGATGAGGTGGATGCTACTCCTACAAGAATTTCAGTTTACAGTGGTAACCAAACCAAGCAAAGCGCACATATTGGCTGACCATTTATCTCAAATTATTAATGAGGAGCGAATCTCTGGTGTGCCCGACGATGCTCCTGATGGACATCTATTTCAGGTTGATGCTAAGGTACCTTGGTATGCCGACTTGGTGAATTTCTTGTGCACCACTAAATACCCGCCGGGAGCAAGCAAGAGAGAGAAGCAAAAACTATTAGCACTGGCAAAACACCATAGCATCATTGGTGGGCAGCTCTATCGATATTTTGTCCATGAAAGCATTTATCGGAGGTGTCTCGAGGAAGAAGAAGCAACCCTAGTTTTGAGGGCATTGCATGATGAACCTTGTGGTGGGCATTTTGCTGGTGAGCTGATGGCAAGAAAGATCTTATTGGCTGGGTATTGGTGGCCAACGCTGTTCAAAGACTCTCACACATACTGCAAGAAATGTGACAAATGCCAAAGAATGGGCAAACCAACATTAGCACATGCAGCTCCTCTTACGCCGGTGCTGGCTCTTAAGCCTTTTGAAAAATGGGGAATTGATTTTGTGGGGCCTATTGATCCTCCCTCAAGATGTAGATCCAATAGGTATATCTTGGTCTGCACTGACTATGTTACCAAGTGGGTAGAAGCCAAAGCTCTGAAGACTGACGGAGCTGTTGATGTAGCTAAATTTTTGTACGAACAAATTATCACACGATTCGGATGCCCGTTGGAGATAGTAAGTGATAGAGGAACACACTTTGTCAACTAATTGATCAAGGAATTAATGGAGTTATATAAGATCAAATACAGGAAAAGCACTCCATATTACCCGAGGGCAAATGGACAAGTGGAGGTTACCAACAAGGTTCTTGAACAGATTCTGACAAAGACAGTAGCTGTGCATAGGCAAGATTGGGATGAGAGACTTTTGTTTTTTCACCACTTATTAGCCTTAATGCTCACCTCCAACCATTTGTTAGCCAATTTGTACAAACTGATAGTTCATTTTTGTGGAGTTCCACAAGCACACCACCACACACAGTGCAACTAGTGGTGCTTCTTACAATCACGGCCACTAGCACCACCATGTCTAAACCAATATACATTTCACCACCCACCGTGGTACCTACACCACTACTAGTACCACCATTGTCTATCCCCCAACCACCAACTTCACACCCAGTGTATTCACATTTTCATCCATATTACCTAGCCCCACTCCCATTCCCTCCAGAGCCATACTTGATCACCTTGAAGTCATGTGATTCAGTCTTGTACAACAAAACCAACTATAGATAACACTATTCAATAGATGATCACATGTACACATCAAGGAAGAGAGGAACACAAAAGCTTAGGACAATGCCATACGTGGCTGCAAGAGCACTCTCTAAGTCTGCATTCAAAACTTTACCCTCCTAACATAGAAAATGCCTCTCTTAACTGTTGGGAGAGATGGATGGATGCTCCAAGAGACTGAGTAGGTACTGCTAAACCTGCTTTGTACCAGCCCTCTTTTGCTTCAGAGTTGATAACTAGACCTCCTTAGCTTTCCAATGACACCATAAAATTTCCTATGTACTTTGGAAATGATGTGTGCAATGATTGAATCAAAACAGATACCTTTGACATTCATAAACTCAAGAAAACCTTCTATTTATGTCTTGACACCTGTAGGGTATTTTGCTCAGTATGACCAGCACAGTAGGAATTGGAAAAATTCCTTTTAGGGGTATCTAATTAGCTTAGTAAGATACCTATTCCAAGTGGAATGATGTAAAAAGATAAACTATGCTAAGAGAAATCAATTTAGCAAATTAATCTATACCCCCGACTTTTTTGGAATGTAGCAGAAAATGACTAGAGATCACCTCGACGCAGATTTCTCCAAAATGGCTGAATAGAATCTCTTCAAACTTTGATAGCCTGTAGATAACTTCAATCTGAATCCAACAAGCTTTGAATCACTGAATTTGGTGACAAAATGACCGAGATATGCCCTTGACAAGTTGATAGACTTTTGAGTAGACTAACAGAGAACTCATAGATGGACAATGTGAATGTATGTATTAATGAACATTTGTATACAACTCCATTGGCATGAATATCATTGCCAAATACAGAGGTGCCCATAAAGCCAAGTGTGCTAAAGGAGATGACACGAGAAACCATTGGAGGGGATGTATTCTCAGTTTCAATTTGAAGAGATGCGGTTGGTTTGCAAGAGTTCAACATGTGTACAATGCTAAGGATCTTGTTCTAGAAAATCATATGCAATTCCCTTCATACTGTAAGTGAAGTTTTACAATGCTCTTCTATCATTTTAGTTCTTTTTGGATAACAACATATATGTTTTTGTATTGCATATATTTTTCCTTCCAATATTGTGGAGTGGCAACCTGTTGAATGTTTAATAGGATCATTTAGAGTTCTTCATAAGGAATATGCAGAACTTATGTATGCAGACAAATTTGTTCAATTTTTCAATAGCATAGAGATATTTATCCATTTTGTAGATTATCATGTGCCATCAGGGAGGAGCTCTTATGGAAATCTTGTACATCTTGCTGCTCCTTGCATCTCTTCATTAGATTGGGATGCTCCTGATCATTCAACAGTTTCACGTTTTCTATGCAAAATGAAATTTGACATCCAAAAGACAATGTCAACAAGCCAAACTTCGAGAAGGAGAAAGATTCAATGGTTTTTGCCTATTCATGTTTTTGTAGCACGCTATACAAAAATGTTTTTACAGAAAACAAAAACAATGTGATTGACTAGGAGAGTCTCTATTTTAGAGATTGATGATGTTTTAGGTAGGGAATGGGATAGAAAATAACTTCAAAAGCTAGGTGACATCATTTTATGTAAAGTTAGTCCAAATTCTCTTTCAATCTCATATCAAATATCTTGAAAATCTCTGGTTTTAGGATATGACTATAGAAGATGGAAAAGAAATCTTGGACTCTGGATAGCCTTGGACTTAGAGGAGAGTTGTCTAGAATTTGAGTTAGAAGTACTGATTCATCCAGATTTTCAATCTAGGAAAATAATTGTCACTGCAAATTGGAAACTCAAAAATGTAAGGGAGCTTCTAGAATACCTTGATGAGGTATCATCATAGTTCAGATTCTCAATTGATGATGCAATAGTTAACATTATATTAGAGAAAACATTATCTTGCATAACTTGCCTACCACCCAAGGTGATCAAGTTCCAACCCTTAAGATTGTAGCAAGTCTAAAAAAAGTTGATTGAATAGAAACCAAGACATTCTGACATAATATATCTCCTTCTTTTAGAAGCTTTTTTTCATACTTCCATTGATTTTTCTTTGCAAGATGGTGACTAAGAATGTGACTGATTACAACATTTCAATTATGTCTTTTTATGGACTATATTCATATTGGCATTTTTTTTTTGTTTAATTTCAAGTTTCTAATGAGGTTTCTATTGTGCAATGATTATCACGAACTTGCAAAATTCTAGGTGACTCAAGAATATAAACCAAGAAATTCTTACATAATATATCTCCCCTTTTTAGAACCTTTTTCCATACTTCCATTGATTTTTCTTTATATGATGGTAACTAAAAATGTGACTCATTACATCACTTGAATTGTGACTTTTTATGGACTATATTCATATTGGCATTTTTTTGTTTAATTTCAAACATTCTGATGAGGTTTCAATGGTGTGATGAGGTTTCAATGGTGTAATGATTATATAGGAACTTGCATATGAGTAAATTCTAGATGAACAATACTTTTACTTTTCAATAACTAGTTTCAATTTAAGTATTTGAGTCTATCCAAGGTGCACATTAGAAATTCTCCATGCTTGTCTGGCCTCAAGCTATGCATGAGAAAGTCTCCATGGTGCATATAACTAGGAATATTCAAGAGGTTGGAGAACCTGGTGCAAATTCCAACTCAAGATGACTGATTCAAGCAACTAGGGCAATCCAAGCTTGTCGGATCATCCTAATTGCTTGAATCGGTCATGTGTTACAAACTACCAAAACATGATTCAAAATGTGAATTTTGCATTAAGCTTTGACTGATGAGCAATACCACTTTCCATCTCAACTCATCTTATGCATAGTTGCCATAAGAGGATAGTATGAAAAAATGGAAAGATTGGATGACACGACCGATACAAGCAATACGGGCTATCCAGATTTCTCCGATTGCCCATATCGCTTGTATCGATTGTGTTCCCTATCCTCTTCACATTTAACTTTTCAACAAGAATAAAGCAAAAAACACACAAAATATAGACATTTTGATGACATGACCAATTCAATTTTGGTTGAACCATGCAATGAAGTCACGTTTGCTTAGTTTTCAAGAGGATCAATTCAAGATTATATTACTCAAGGCATATAAATATAGTTACAATGACCATCTTCTAGATGAAGATTGGCAAAATTACATACAATTTGTACATAAATAAATATTCCAACATATGTTGGTTACACATTAGATTACAATATTACATTCAAAAAATATATTGTTTCACCTTGTTTTCTACCCTTTTTGGAGCCCTCACCTTTGTGCTACTTGTGGCCTTTTTTGGAGCCCTCACCTCTCTACTACTTGTGGCCCTTTTTGGAGCCCTCACCTCTACTCTTATTCTTTAGCCCATTCTTCAATGGGGAGTGAAGAGGAAACCCTTTCTTCTTTTCTTTAGACTTCTTTTTATCTGGTGGTGGTGGTGATGGTGGTGGAGGTGAGTTTGGATCATAAGGGCAGACTACATGTTTCATAATGGCATTTATTGCTCTCCCCTGATCAAGATGACCCATGCATCTAGATAGTCTGACAAGTTTAACTTAGGACTGTAAAACCTTCTTTTCAAGAACCATACTGCATTTGCAATCACTCTCCAACCACATGAGGTGTTGTCTTTCTGTAATGGAACATGTATTTGAATGTATCAAAACCTTTTTTCTTCATTCAATTTAGGAATTCCTGGAAAGTTCTTAGCAATATGCATTTTGAGAAGCTTAGTAGCACTCCAAGGTAAACTTAAATTCAAAATGGATGCCAAGGATTAAAAATAGAACACAATGAAATGTATGGCAAGGCTTACACTTTGCAATTTCCATGTTGTGATTGGAGAGAATTCATGAAAAGTGTTTAATATTCATTGAAGTGAATGATAATAAGACTCTAGTGGCCCCTATCAATGAGTGGCATGTAAAAATAACTTCTCTATAAAAAAAAATGTTACGTATTTCAAAATGAAGATGAATAGTTACTTTTCAGTATAGAGGTAGATAAAATATTCTACCCCTTCTGTAAAATTCTTTAGAAGGAATTCCACATCTCCATGCTTGTACAAAAAGCACTGAGTCACAAGTGGATCTATGATGAAAACTTTTCTTGAAACTACTTCCTCACACTATTGCAGAAGATCCCTAGAATTGAAGAAATATAAATTCAGTATAGGAAATACCAAATTAAGCAAAGCATGAGCATTTTATGGCATGTAGATAATACCTGAGTGCAATATTGACTACACTATCAGATATTTCAACATTGAACTCTCTCAGCATTTTGTTATCTTCTAGTCTTATATCAAGCAAGAATTCCACCTGCCATGGTATTGCAGCATTTACTATCACCTACCCATCTCCTTTTGTAAGAAGTTCTTTATTTGCTTTTTGCGGCTTCTAAATCTGGTTTAGGATAACATTTTCCTCTAACAACAAATGTTGCTTTTTACTCTCCTCCTCACAATTTTCTACATTTCTTGTTTCATGATCATGAGGGACTTGAGGGTGGACCTCTTTAATTACAACTGATGACTTAGCTGCTCCTGTTGGAGGTATATTGAGAATATCAAAGAAATTTTGATCATCATTCTCAGTAGGCACAATAGATTTGTCAAACTTATATGTGAGCCTTGATACAATCACATAATATTTTGCCATCAATGTCACCCTATGACAATGAGCTGCACACAAGTAAGCATCATTCATGAAGTCAAATGCAAAGTCTTCTACAGCTGCTTGCAAGCACAGAAGAGCTTGACTTTCCCACTTCGCATTTACAAAGGACATGGTTTTCATCATGGAACACAGATTGACTGAAATTTTCTTGAAAACTCTCATGAAAGGAAAGTTTGGGGACCAGGAGTCCCATAGACTTTTGAGCCCTTTTTATCTCCCTCAAAGACTTAACATGGTAACGGACCCATTTTTTTGAAGACTTCTCTGATGCATTAAGGCCTTGATTAGTTGTCTAGGGAGAAGGTCCCTCGTCATCTTGATTCTGGCCATTTCGCTCTTGATCCTAAGGGTACAAATTCCTTGTTGTCTTCTTTGTCCTAGAAATAACCTCCATAAATAAGAGTTTAAAAGCTTGGAAGTTTACCGTGAATATGTTTATATTCACCAAATACTAATGTGATAGTTGCACTTTGATGCAGGTGGGATGAATTTGGCCAAGTTCTTCCACATGCTTCATCCATGTTAGTCATGGAAGTTCAAATGTATCCTGACCTTCATCGGTGCCTCCACCTTGTATTGCCATGAGGTTCATACTCTTCTTCATAAGACTACTATATTGATATCTCCATGGGTTCCTCTAGGATGCTCATCTAGCGAGAGAGGCATATGAGGCTAGGTCATGCTTCATTTCTACAACCTACCGACAACGATCTTTGATCTCTACTAGGATTGCTTCAGGAATAGTGGTAGTTTCATTTGATGGCTCCTCCTATATTGGTGTGGGGAGGGTTTCTTGCGTTGTTTTGAAAGCCTCAAATTCTTTGGTAAACTTATCATGTGCCACAAATAAGCTTTTGTAATCTTTTAAAACTATCCTCATTTTATTGAGTGGGAATTCTTGAAAGCAAGAGGGGCTTACAAGGGCACCTGATGTATCCAACTTCAACTCAAATTTGTCTCTATTTTGCTCTTGTAGATGTTGATTTTCTTCTCATGTTGCAGTAGGATGATATTGTAAAAGGCCCATGCTTATGATCAATCAAGCAATGTAGTCCATTTCAGCTCATAGTTTTTCTTACACTTCTTTTACTATGTTCTTGTTGTGTGTTTCCCATTGCATTTCTAAGGCATGGTGCATGTCATTTCATTGAATATATTGTGTGTTAATGTTGGTGTAAATCACAAGCCTACACATTTGGCTTGAAAGATATCTTGAAGATCTTACATATGTGAAGAAGCATAGGAACCATTGCTAGTGGCTAATTACCACTTTATCTCATTGTAAAAGTCAAATTGACTTGTAATCTCTTGTAATCACCTACCAAAAGGATTCGTGGAAAAGTTAGTTGTTTGATTGAAAGAATATCTCCTAGTATGTAGGAGCTTGATCATAGGGAGCCAAAATTTTGAATTTGAATTCAAATTTTTACTCATTCCTTATAAAAATGGACATGAAAAGTCGCGGGTAAGAGAGAGCACTCCCGAGCCTATCATTACTGATTTTTGAGTGTGTGTGAGGTCTACACTCTAGCCCACAACTCTCTACACCATTTGGAAATGATATTCATGCCAATGGAGTTGTATACAAATGTTCATTAATACATACATTCACGTTGTCCATCTCTGAGTTCTCTGTTAGTCTACTCAAAAGTCTGTCAACTTGTCAAGGGCATATCTTGGTCATGTTTTCACCAAATTCAGTGATTCAAAGCTTGTTGGATTCAGATTGAAGTTATCTACATTCTATCAAAGTTTGAAGAGAGTCTATTTAGCCATTTTGGAGAAATCTGCGTCGAGGTGATCTCTGGTCATTTTCGGCTACAGTCCTAAAAAGTCGGGGGTATAGCTTAATTTGCTAAATTGATTTCTCTTAGCATAGTTTATCTTTTTACATCATTCCACTTGGAATAGGTAGCTTACTAAGCTAATTATATACCCCTAAAAGGAAGTTTTCCAATTCCTACTGTGCTGGTCATACTGAGCAAAATACCCAGCAGGTGTCAAGACATAAATAGAAGGTTTTCTTGAGTTTATGAATGTCAGGTATCTGTTTTGATTCAATCATTGCACACATCATTTGCAAAGTACATAAGGACATTTTATGGTGTCATTGGAAAGCTAAGGAGTTCTAGTTATCAACTCTGAAGCAAAAGAGGGCTGGTAGAAAGCATGTTTAGCAGTACCTACTGAGTCTCTTGGAGCATCCATCCATCTCTCCCAATAGTGGTATCAGAGCAAACTAAGGTAAAATGGGAGATGGTTTTCCTTCATTTATTGACAAATTGGACAGGAACAACTATCAAGCATGGTCTCTAAGGATGAAGATCTACTTAAAAGGAAGGAGTCTCTATGGATACATCTCAGGAGTTGAGGAATTGCCATCATTCAAAACAAGAGGATTACCAACCAAGGAAGAACATGAAAAGCTCAACACATGGTGTCCTAAGGATGCATTGGCAAGGTCTTATTTACTCAACTCTATATCTGATTTTCTTTTGCCACATTTAGAAATTGTAAGACATCCCAAGAGACTTGGGAAACCTTGTCATCATATTTTTCCTCCAACACAAGGGCTAGGAAAAATCAGTTGTGGATCGAATTCAAAACATTAAGGAAGCAACCTAAGCAAGTTGTTTCAGAGTTTGTAACCAAGATTAAAGATGTAGCAGATCAGTTAGCAAGCATAGCAGAAGAGATTGAAGAAGAACAGATTGTAAGGCAAGTGATCAATGGGATCAAGGCTGATGACAAATGGGAAAGCTTCACCACAACTATGGATCTTTACATGGACATGCACACTCCAGATCTTACAACTCTCATGGGACAATTGTTTACTCATGAAGCAAAGCTCAACAAGAATGGAGACACATCCAAAGGTAATAACTCTTCTGCCCTATACACTGATAAGAAGTCTAAAGATAAAGGAAAAAGCAAGAAAGTGGAAGATGAAGGCTCTACCTCTCAAGCCAACTATGCAGGGAGAGGTAGATCATCAAGAGGAAGGGGCAGAGGAGGTAAGCAAGGAAGGGGGAGATCTTATAAATCCTCACCATGCAACATTTGTGGTTTATCAAATCATACTACAGATGAGTGTTTCAGGAATTACAAGAACTAGAGAGGAAGATGATATCAAAGAGGTGGATACTCACAGTCAAGAGATAGATTCAACCATCACCAAGGCTACAACAATAACTACAACAACAACTACAACAATAATTACAATGGCAACTACCAAGGAGGATTCAAATCGAGGAAGGATTATAACAACTACACAGAGGAGCAGGATGACTCTCTTCTAATCATGAACATGACTTCAAAACCAGGTACAAATGATGACCACCTATTCTACATTGACTCAGGATGCTCAAATCATGTGGCTGGCAATGTAGCATTACTCTCTGATCTTGAGGAACCAAAAGGTAAGCATCAAGTCCAAGCAGGTGATGACACAAAGCATTCAATAGTTAAAGTTGGAAATGTTAAGACTTGTGATGGAAATCAGAATTTGTTGAGCAGGGTACTCTGTACCAACCATTACCAAAAATTTGATGAGTGTTGGTCAGATTGTGGAGAAAGGTTTGCAGGTTAGATTCAACCAATATGGAGCATTTGTGGAGGATCCAAGGCATGGGTTCAAGAGGATTGCTAAAGGAGAAAAATCAGGTAGACTTTTCACTTTTGAGTTGGAAGATACAAAGAATATTGCACTATACAGTTATAAAGATCAAACACTTGCAGAGCTTGAGATTTGGCACAAAAGGTTAGGGCACATAGGAGAAAGAACCTTGAAACAAATGTGTAGGGACCAATGTGTGCTTGGGATACCTAATGTATCCAAGCAACATATGATTTATAAGTGTGGTGCTTGTCAATTTGGGAAGTCTCGCAGGTTACCCTTCTCAAGGAAAGGATACATGCATGAAGACTACCTAGAGCTTGTCCACACAGATATATGGGGACCAAGTAAGGATCCCTCAGTCTCAGGTTCAAGGTACTATGTATCTTTCATTGATGATTATAGCAGATGGACTGTATTGTACTTCATGAAGCACAAGGATGAGGTATTTAATTGCTTTAAAAAATATCTTGCATTAGTTGAAAACCAGACAGGAAGGAATTTGAAGAGGCTAAGGTGAGATGGAGGAGGTGAGTACTTCTCCAATGAATTTGAAGACTTCTTGCAGGACAGAGGCATCAAAAGAGAGATAACCACAAGGTATTCTCCTGAACAGAATGGGGTAGCTGAGAGAAGAAATAGATTAATTGTTGAGACAACTAGATCTATGCTTAATGAGAAAAGATTACCTAACTATCTATGGGCAGAGAGTGTTTCTACTGCCACTTACCTCATAAACAGGTTACCATCTAAGTCTCTTGATGGTATGACACCCTATGAAGCATGGCATGGTAAGAGACCCTCACTTGACAATTGCAAAATATTTGGATGTGTAGCATATGTACACATTCCTTCTCAGATAAGAGGTAAGCTAGACCCAAAGGCTGAAAAATGCATCTTTATTGGGTATGATTTAAATAAAAAAGGTTACATATTTTATAATCCTATCAATAAGGGATTCATGGTAAGCAGAGATGTTGTCTTTGATGAAATTGATTCTTGGTATGAGAATGAATGTAGGAAGGTTAAATTACCCTATGATTTGGAAGAGGAATTTCCAAGTCTTACAAAGGAGGAACCTACTCAGAATGAAGCCTCAAGTTCAGATGATGAAGATACTATCAATCTTGAAGAATTCAAAGCATGGAAGTCCAAAGGCAAAATGAAGATGAAGAAGCTTGAAGACATACCTGAATCTTCAACTCAACCATTTAGAAGATCACAAAGAGAAAGCAAAAAACCTATCAGATATGGGTATGATACATCTCTTGTTACTAAACATTCTGTTTATCTTGCCAAAGATTTGTCAAATGAAGAACCAGGATCATATGAAGAAGCAATAACCAAATCAGAATGGAAAGAAGCTATGGATGAGGAAATTGAAACACTCAAGGAGAGTGACACATGTTGGTGAAGAGCAATCAACAATTGAAGTTTTGGAAGTCAAAGAATGAAGACAAGATCAAGTCATGAAGTATGGAAGAAGTTTACATTCAGGAGTTAAAAGATATGTACACATATGTACATTAGTTCAGATATAGGTCACTTATACTTTTGAATAGTCATAAGCTTGTAAATTTTTGTCTATATATATACTTGGAAAATGTCGAGACAAGTATGAGAGAATGTAGAGCATGAGAATTGAGAAGAATTAGAAGTCATTAGACACTTATGAAGAGATTAGAATAGCTCTCTCATCCAGATGTAATTTCTGTCAGAAATGAAGAGAAGTTGCGCCCGATATTTATGTGCATTCTCCATCTGTGCTTGATCATTTCAAGAATCCTTTTGTAGATGTCTAAGTTCATAGTTAATGAGTCTATGGTTAAAGTTTGAGAGCCTAATTGTAAACAGGCTGTGAGAATTATGAGTAGGAACATTCATATGTAAAAGAGTGTTCACAGTTTTCTGAAACATGTGCATTTTCGGTGGTCAATGATTTGATCATTTCTCACTGCACAGATTAAAGTTTTGCATGAGTGAGGACTCAAAATCTAAGTTGAAAGGTAAGCCATCTATGGCTAAAAGAATTTGCTTAAAAGGGTTCTAGTTTTGGAGAACCATGTCTTAGAAGTTGCAGGTGTCAAAGTCGACTATACAGAGAGACAGTTTCAGACATAGGTAGATTGTTTGAATCATTTCTCATAATCTACTCAAGTTTTTGAAGTGTTTTAACTTGGAGGAGGTGCAAAATCACTAGACAAAACATTGTACAAAGTTTTATAAAAAACTTTACATGAATGATTAGTCAATGAGTGATTAAGGTGCAGCAGACTTTTCTAAGAAATGACTTTCTTCATAGTTAGTTAATTTCTTGATAATTTGGTGCTTGTCTTCCAAAATTGGTTGGAGTTTAAAGTTATTATTGATATAGAGGTGGTCTAACATCAAGGATAGCTTGTTCTTTTGGATATTAACACTCTCCATCAGTGGTATCAGAGCAGGAAGTATCAAAATTGAGGAAAGGAAGACTCCGACTGCTACAGACATACAAAATTCAACATCTAAAGGTTCAAAAGATGAAATCTTGAGAGCAAAGCTTGAGAAGGAGGTCATACGACACCAAGGAAGACAAAAGGAGTGTCATTCGAAGTAAAGGTAACCTTATACTTTATAAAGATTGAAGAATTCAATATACAGGTGAAGAAAAGATGGGAGATTCTCTTCAGATAGAGAAATTGGATAGAGAGAACTATCGAGCATGGTCAACGAGGATGGAAGCTCATCTAATGAGCAAAGACTTGATAGGTTATATTACAGAAGAAGAAGAAAAGCCTCAATTCAGAGATCCTAGTGTTCCAACTGATGGAGAGTGTTAATCTCCAAAAGAACAACCTACTCTTGAATTTAGAACACCTCTATATCAAGAGTAAGTCAAAACCTTCACCAAATTAGAGGTTCAATCTCCAAATTATCAAAAGTTAAGAAATTCTGTGAAGAAGGTAAAACACAGAAAGTCTGCTGCACAATTTCTTCTCATTGACCTATAAAACATGTAAAGTTTTCTATGAAATTTTGTATGGAGTGTCACCTAGAGATTGCGCACCTCCTCCAAGTTAAAGTTCTTCAAAAGGTTTAGTATAACTTGAGAAATCAACTTCACAAGTTACCTATGTCTGAATCTGCACTTCTGAGAAGTCGATTTAGACACCCCTAACTTCTTAACTTCAATTCTCTCAGTACAAAACCCGTTTAAGCAAATGCTTCTAGCCACGAGTAGATTACCTTCCAACTTAAAGATTAAGTGCTTGCTTGCAAAAAACTTTAAACTATGGAGTGAGAACTAACCAAAAGATTAAGATCGAGATTTGCGCCTGTTTCAGAGAACTGTGAACACTCAACACATATGAATGTTCCTACTAACAATTCTCCTAGCCTGTTTGCAATTAGACTATGAAACTCAGGTCACAGACTCATTAACTACCAACTTAGATATCCTCAAAAGGATTTTACAATTGATCAAACACAGACGGAGCAGACACGAAAAGATCGGGCGCAATATTTCTTCATTTACTCAGAAAGTTACAGTTGAGTGATGAGAGAAAACTCAACTAACTTTTTCATATCTCATGACATCTCTCTTCCTCTTTCTTGACTTCTATCTATTCTTACATATGCTCTCATATCACGCCTCGACATTTTCAAGGTATTTATAGATAAATTTCTACAAGTCTATGACTAATCAAAGATCTAAGTGAACTATGTACATATGTGTACATTCCTCATATATTCTGAATGTATCCTTCTTCCAAGCTTCAAGAATTGATCTCATCCTTCATTCTTTAGTCTTCAAACATTCAATTGGTGATTGATCTGCACCAACAGCTCCCCCTCAATCATCAATTGAGGTTTCTCCTTTCTTCTTTATACCTGCCATGTCTTTAAACTTCTGTAGCTTTGGTCCATCCAAGCTCTTTGTAAGCATATCAGCTATCTGATCCTTTGTTGAAGTATGTATGACTTCAATCTCCTTATCCATCACTTTCTCTCTTAGAAAGTGATACTGAATCTCAATGTGTTTGGTCCTGGCATGAAAAACAGGATTAGCAGCTAAATACAATGAACTCATGTTATCTCCATATATAATTGGTACCCCATGCACAATGTAAAAACTCTTCATCAAAGTCTTGAGCCAAATCACTTCCTTTGCAGCTTCAACCATGCCTTTGTACTCTGCTTCTGTAGAAGACAAAGCAACTGTATGTTGCTTCTTGGAACACCATGAGATAAGTTGATCTCCCACATAACACATATATCCAAAAGTTGACCTTCTATCATCTGGATTACCTGCCCAATCTGCATCACTATAAATTTTGATATTTGTATCTGAGGTAAACCCATAATACAAACCTTCATTGAGTGTACCCTTAATGTACCTCAACACTCTTTGACCTGCAATCCAATGTTCTTTCCTTGGGCAATGCATGAATTGAGACAAAACCCCTACTGCATATGATAAATCAGGTCTAGTTAAAGTAGCATAGATAAGACTACCAACTAAACTCTGATATTGTCTCATGTTCTTGAACTCTTCACCTCCAAACTTACTCAATTTGTGATTCACCTCCATTGGTGTAGGTGCTACCCTGCAATCATCCATTTTAAACTTGATTAACAAGTTCTTCAAATACCTTTCTTAGGTCACAAATACTCCATGTTGAGTATATGTAATCTCCATGCCCAAGAAGTATGACAAGTCTCCCAAGTCACTTATCTTGAACTCCTTTTCCATTTGCTTCTTGAGTCTTTGTATTCCTTCTTCATCTGTACCTGTAAGGATTATATCATCAACATATATGCACATGTATATGAAACCATTATCACTTGCTTTGACAAGCAAGCTACTATCTGCTTTAGACACCTGAAATCCAAGTTCTTTTAAGAGCTTTACAAGTCTATAGTTCCATGCCCTTGGGGCTTGCTTCAAGCCATACAAAGCTCTCTTGAGCTTGCACACATGATCTGGATACTTTTTATCTCTGAACCCTTGAGGTTGCTCCATGAACACATCATCTGAAATATAACCATTCAAAAAAGCATTTTTCACATCAAGTTGACATAACTTCCAACCTTTACATGCAGCAATAGCTATAAGTGTCCTGATGGTTGTCATCTTTGCCACAGGACTATAAGTCTCATCATAGTCAACACCATAAGTCTGAGCAAACCCTTTGACAACAAGTCTAGCTTTGTATCTAGACACACTTCCATCTGCAAACCTCTTGGTCTTGTAAACCCATTTGCATCCAATGATTTTCTGACTATTTGGTTTTGGAACCAAATCCCATGTTTGATTCTCCAATAGTGCATCATATTCTTCCTGCATAGCTTTCTCCCATTTTTCCTTACCTTTTGCCTCTTCATATGTAGAAGGGTCTTCATCTGTTTTCATCATATAAGCATAGTCTTTTGTGGCCAAAAAAGAAGTATCATAACTATACCTTGTAGGTTGCCATTTATTCCTTGTAGACCTCCTAAGCTCTCAACTTCTTGAGGTTTCTGGTTCTTCATATTCAGGATCAAATCTTGGGGTTTCTTCCACTTCAACCTGCACTTCATTATTCTCTTGTTCATCAAATATTTGAACCTTTGATTTACCTTTCCTTTGACTCACTTCTTCTTCATCTCCTGTATTGATATTGATTGTACCTGCATACCAAGTGCTTTGCTCATCAAATGTAACATCTTTAGAAACCATAAATTGTTTTGTAGATGGACTCCACAATCTATAGCCCATCTGCTTATCATCATAACCAATGAAAACATATTTTTCAGCTTTAGGCTCCAACTTGTGCCTTAATTGTGATGGCACATATGCATATGCCACACATCCAAAAACTCTGCAATGATCCAAGGTAGGTCTCTTACCCCACCAAGCCTCATATGGTGTCATACCCTGCAAGGCTTTACATGGTAACCTATTGACCAAATAAGTGGCTGTATTTACAGCCTCAGCCCACAAATAATTAGGGCAATTTTTCTCCTTCATCATGGATCTTGCAAACTCAACAAGTGTTCTATTTCTCCTTTCTGCTACACCATTTTGTTGAGGAGAGTACCTGCAAGTAACTTCCCTTTTTATACCTGCATTCCATAAATAATCACTGAACTCATTAGAGAAATACTCTCCCCCTCCATCTGACCTTAATCTCTTCAACTTATAACCTGTAATTCTTTCTGCATATGCATGATAGTGTTTGAATGTATTAAACACTTCTGACTTATCTTTGATCACATAGATAGTGATCCATCTAGTAGCATCATCAACATAAATCACATAATACCTTGACCCATTTATACTGAAATCCTTTGATGGTCCCCACACATCTGTGTGTACCAATTCAAGCTTCTCTGAGTACATAAAACCATGCTTGGAGTAAGAATTCTTATGAGCCTTACATAATTGACATGCCTCACATTTGTATGTCATATGTTGACCTGCAACATTAGGCAATCCAAGCACTGAACCATTGTTAATCATATCTTTAATACCTCTTTCATTGAAATGTCCAAGCCTCTTGTGCCAAAGATCTAACTCACAGATCTTATGTCCTCCATATGTGAACATAGCATGACCAATATTGCCTTGAATCTTCAATGTAAATAATCTTCCTTCCTTTTTCCCTGAAACAATCTGTTTATACCCTTGGCTAGGGCCTTCCACATATACTCCATCATTAGTGAACCTTACTTCATATCCCTTTTCAACAATTTGTCCTACACTTATCAAATTCTTAGGAATTGTAGGAACATACAAGACCTTACTCAATAAGGTGCTACCATCCTTGGCCTTCACTGATCCAATTGACTTCACATTGTGCTTTGTGTTGTCACCTGTTTGAACAACATGATTAAAAACATTATTCTCCAAATCAGTCATCAAGGATATATTACCACTCAGGTGATTGCTACACCCTGAGTCAATGTAGAAAACTCTTTGATCTTCACTCTGCCTTTCACAAGTTGCATTCATTATCAATGTTGAATCCTCCTTTTGATCTGAAGCATAATTGTAGTAGGTGTTGTTATATTGTTGACTTTGGAATCCTCTACCTGCATTTCTTCCAAAGTAACTCCTACCACCTCTGCCTCTGAAATTACCTCTTTGACTTCTGCCACCTCTTCCTCTTGAGTTATAATTTTGATTGTATCCACCATTACTCTGATTATTATGCCAACAATCATTAGCTAAGTGATTTGTCTTACCACAAATCTAGCAGGCTTTGCCTCCATCTTTGTTATTCCTGCCTCTTCCTCTACCTTTGCCACCTCCTCTTCCTCTTAGGAAGTTGGCTTGACTAGTTGTACCTTCATCTTCACCTGCTTGCTGCTTTCCTTTGCTATTCTTCTTCTTGTCCTTTGAGTACATTGCATGACCTGCACTCTTGTCACCATCTCCTTTAACATCCTGCTCAAATGTTAGCATATGACCTAGCAACTGATTTAAATCAGGAGTGAAATGGTCAAATGATAACTCTGTAGACAAAATGAATGGCTTCCATTTGTCATCACCTCTCAAACCTGTAAATTTGCCTTACCAATTTATCCTCCTCAATGTCTTCATCAACAGCTCCTAATGCATCTACAATGTCTTTCATCCTTGTCACATAGTCTGAAATAGATTGAGAAGCCTTCTTCTTGAAGGTTGTAAACTCTGCCCATAAGGATGCCTTCCTTGACTTTGTAGTATTCTGGAAATGCTCCTCCAAAGCATTCCAAATATCAGTTGCACTTTCAAGACCTCGAACATGAGGTAACAAGTAATCATTGGCTCCCATATAGATAATGCTCCTAGCTTGAGCATCTTTCTTCATCCAATTTTTCAAATGTGCTAACTCTTCCCTAGTTGGAACACTAGGATCTCTGAACTGTGGCTTTTCTTCTTCTCCTGTGATGTAGGCTATTAAATCTTTGCTCATAAGATGAGCTTCCATCCTCATTGACCATGCAGGATAGTTTTCCCTATCCAATTTCTCTATCTATAGAGAATCTCCCATCTTGTGTCTACCTGTGTATTGAAATCTTCAAGCTTTATGAACAATATATGTACCTTTACTTCGAATTAGACTCCTTTTGTCCTTCTTGATGTCGTATGGTCTCCTCCTCAAGCTTTGCCTTCAAACTTTCACCTTTTAGTTCTTCAATTGTTGAATTTCTTGAATCTGCAGCCGTCGGGACCCTCCTTTCCTTGATTTGATGTCTCCTGCTCTGATACCACTGATGGAGAGTGTTAATCTCCAAAAGAACAACCTACTCTTGAATTTAGAACACCTCTATATCAAGAGTAAGTCAAAACCTTCACCAAATTAGAGGTTCAATCTCCAAATTATCAAAAGTTAAGAAATTCTGTGAAGAAGGTAAAACACAGAAAGTCTGCTGCACAATTTCTTCTCATTGACCTATCAAACATGTAACATTTTCTATGAAATTTTGTATGGAGTGTCGCCTAGAGATTGCGCACCTCCTCCAAGTTAAAGTTCTTCAAAAGGTTTAGTATAACCTGAGAAATCAACTTCACAAGTTACCTATGTCTGAATCTGCACTTCTGAGAAGTCGATTTAGACACCCCTAACTTCTTAACTTCAATTCTCTCAGTACAAAACCCGTTTAAGCAAATGCTTCTAGCCACGAGTAGATTACCTTCCAACTTAAAGATTAAGTGCTTGCTTGCAAAAAACTTTAAACTATGGAGTGAGAACTAACCAAAAGATTAAGATCGAGATTTGCGCCTGTTTCAGAGAACTGTGAACACTCAACACATATGAATGTTCCTACTAACAATTCTCCTAGCCTGTTTGCAATTAGACTATGAAACTCAGGTCACAGACTCATTAACTACCAACTTAGATATCCTCAAAAGGATTTTACAATTGATCAAACACAGACGGAGCAGACACGAAAAGATCGGGCGCAATATTTCTTCATTTACTCAGAAAGTTACAGTTGAGTGATGAGAGAAGACTCAACTAACTTTTTCATATCTCATGACATCTCTCTTCCTCTTTCTTGACTTCTATCTATTCTTACATATGCTCTCATATCACGCCTCGACATTTTCAAGGTATTTATAGATAAATTTCTACAAGTCTATGACTAATCAAAGATCTAAGTGAACTATGTACATATGTGTACATTCCTCATATATTCTGAATGTATCCTTCTTCCAAGCTTCAAGAATTGATCTCATCCTTCATTCTTTAGTCTTCAAACATTCAATTGGTGATTGATCTGCACCAACACCAACTAGGGAGGAATTATCAGATTTGAAGAATTGGATGAAGAGAGATGCTCAAGCTAGGAGCATTATCTATATGGAAGTCAATGATTACTTGCTACCTCCCATTAGAGGTCTTGAAAGTGCAAGTGATATATGGAATGCTTTGGAGGAGCATTTCCAAAATACCACAAAGTCTAGAAAGGCATCCTTGTGGGAAAAATTTACTACATTCAAGAAGAAGGCCTCTCAATCCATCTTAGATTATGTAACAAGAATGAAGGACATTGCAGATGCATTAGGAGCTGTTGATGAAGACATTGAGGAGGATAAATTGGTAAGGCAAATCCTCACAAGTTTGGAGGTGATGACAAATGGAAGCCATTCATTCTATCTACTTAATTATCACTTGATCATTTTACTCCTGACTTAAATCAGTTGCTAGGACATATGTTAACCTTTGAGCAGGATGTCAAAGGTGAAGGTGACAAGAGTGCAGGTCATGCAATGTACTCAAAGGATAAGAAGAAAAATAGCAAAGGAAAACAACAAGCAAATGAAGATGAAGGCACAACTATTCAAGCTAACTTCCTAAGAGGAAGAGGAGGTGGCAAAGGTAGAGGAAGAGGCAGGAATAATAAAGATGGAGTCAAACCTTGCTGGATTTGTGGTAAGACAAATCACTTAGCTAATGATTGTTGGCATAATACTCAGAGTAATGGTGGATATAATCAAAACTTTAATTCAAGAGGAAGAGGTGGCAGAAATCAAAGAGGTAACTTCAGAGGAAGAGGTAGTAGGGGTTACTTTGGAAGAAATGCAGGTAGAGGATTCAAAAGTCAACAATA
Source organism: Ceratopteris richardii (assembly GCA_020310875.1). Classification (NCBI taxonomy): domain Eukaryota; kingdom Viridiplantae; phylum Streptophyta; class Polypodiopsida; order Polypodiales; family Pteridaceae; genus Ceratopteris; species Ceratopteris richardii. The sequence continues at coordinate 79,522,549 of CM035424.1, read as the reverse complement.
CAATAATACCTACTACAATTATGCTTCAGATCAGAAGGAGGATTCAACATTGATAATGAATGCAACTTGTGAAAGGCAAAGTGAAGACCAAAGAGTCTTCTACATTGACTCAGGGTGTAGCAATCACCTGAGTGGTAACATAGCATTGATGACTGATTTGGAAAATAAGGTATCTAATCATGTTGTTCAAATAGGTGACAATACAAAGCACAATGTGAATACAATTGGATCAGTGAAGGCCAAGGATGGAAGTACTCTTTTGAGTAAGGTCTTGTATGTTCCTACAATTCCTAAGAATCTCATAAGTGTAGGAGAAATTGTTGAAAAAGGTTATGAAGTTAGATTCACTAATGAAGGAGTGTTTGTGGAAGACCCTAGCAATGGGTATAAACAAATTGTTTCACATTGAAGATTCAAGGTAATGTTGGTCATAAGATCTCTGAATTAGATCTTTGGCACAAGAGGCTTGGACACTTCAATGAAAGAGGTATCAAAGATATGATTAACAATGGTTCAGTGCTTGGATTGCCTAATGTTGCAGGTCAACATATGACATACAAATGTGAGGCATGTCAATTAGGTAAGGCTCATAAGCAATCTTACTCCAAGCATGGTTTCATGTATTCAGAGAAGCTTGATTTGGTACACACAGATGTGTTGGGACCATCAAAGGATTTCAGTATCAATGGTTCAATATACTATGTGATTTATGTTAATGATGCTACCAGATGGATCACTATCTATGTGATCAAAGATAAGTCAGAAGTGTTTAATACATTTAAACACTATCATGCATATGCAGAAAGAATTACAGGTCATAAATTGAAGAGACTAAGGTCAGATGGAGGGGGAGAGTATTTCTCTAATGAGTTCAGTGATTACTTGTGGAATGTAGGTATAAAAAGGGAAATTACTTGCAAGTACTCTCCTCAACAAAATGGTGTAGCAGAGAGAAGAAATAGAACTCTTGTTGAGTTTGCAAGGTCAATGATGAAGGAGAAAAATTTCCCAAATTATTTGTGGGCTGAGGCTGTAAATATAGCTACTTATTTGGTTAATAGGCTACCATGTAAAGCCTTGCAGGGTATGACACCATATGAGGCATGGTGGGGTAAGAGACCTACCTTGGATCATTGCAAAGTATTTGGATGTTTGGCATATGCATATGTGCCATCACAATTAAGACACAAGTTAGAACCTAAAGCTGAAAAGTATGTATTCATTGGTTATGATGACAAGCAGATGGGTTATAGATTGTGGAGTCCATCCACAAAGCAATTCATTGTTTCTAAGGATGTTACATTTGATGAGCAAGGTACTTGGTATGCAGGTACAATCAATATTAATACAGGTGATGAAGAAGTTGTGAGTCAAAAGAAGGGTAAATCAAAGGTTCAGATATTTGATGAAGAGGAGAATAATGAAGTGCAGGTTGAAGTTGGAGAAATGCCAAGATTTGATCCTGAGTGTGAAGAGCCAGAAACCTCAAGGAGTGGAGAACTTAGAAGGTCATCAAGACACAAGTGGCAACCTACAAGGTATAGCTATGATACTTCTTTTTTGGCTACCAAAGATTATGCTTACATGATAAAGGCAGATGAAGACCCTTCCACATATGAAGATGCAAAAGGTAAGGAAAATTGGGAGAAAGCTATGCAGGAAGAATATGATGCATTAATGGAGAATCAAACATGGGATTTGGTTCCTAAACCAAATAGTCAGAAGATCATTGGATGCAAATGGGTCTACAAGACTAAGAGGTTTGCAGATGGAAGTGTGTCTAGGTATAAAGCTAGACTTGTTGTGAAAGGGTTTGCTCAGACATATGGTATTGATTATGATGAGACTTATAGTCCTGTGGCAAAAATGACAACCATCAAGACACTCATAGCTATTGCTGCATGTAAAGGTTGGAAATTATGTCAATTAGATGTGAAGAATGCTTTTTTAAATGGTTACATTTCAGATGATGTTTTCATGGAGCAACCTCAAGGATTCAGAGAAAGAAGGTATCCAGATCATGTATGTAAGCTCAAGAGAGCTTTGTATGGGTTGAAGCAGGCCCCAAGGGCATGGAATTATAGACTTGTGAAGTTCTTGAAAGAACTTGGATTTCAAGTATCTAAAGCAGATAATAGCTTGCTTGTTAAAGCAAGTGATGATGGGTTCATTTATATGTGCATATATGTTGATGATATAATTCTTACGGGTACAGATGAGAAAGGCATTCAAAGCCTAAAGAAGCAAATGGAGAAGGAGTTCAAAATTAGTGACTTGGGAAACTTGTCATATTTCTTGGGCATGGAGATTTCATACACTCAACATGGAGTGTATGTGACTCAAGAAAGGTATTTGAGAAACTTGTTAATCAAGTTTAAAATGAATGATTGCAGGGTAGCACCTACTCCAATGGAGGTAAATCACAAATTAAGCAGATATGGTGGAGAAGAATTCAAGGATATGAAGCTATATCTGAGTTTGGTTGGTAGTCTTATCTATGCTACATTAACTAGGCCTGATTTATCATATGCAGTTGGAGTTTTGTCCCAATTCATGCATTGTCCTAGGAAAGAACATTGGATTGCAGGTCAAAGAGTGTTGAGGTACATTAAGGGTACACTCAAAGAGGGTTTGTATTATGGTTTTACATCAGATACAAACATCAAAATATATAGTGATGCAGATTGGGCAGGTAATCCTGATGATAGGAGATCAACCTATGGATACTTGTGTTATGTGGGAGATAAGTTAATCTCTTGGTGTTCAAAGAAGCAACACACAGTTGCTTTATCATCTACAAAAGCTGAGTACAAAGGTATGGTTTAAGCTGCAAAGGAAGTTATATGGCTTAAGACTCTCATGAAGAGTTTTGACACCAGACAGAGTACACCTATCATTTATGGAGATAACATGAGTTCATTGTATTTAGCTACTAATCCTGTGTTTCATGCAAGGACTAAACACATTGAGATTCAGTATCACTTTTTGAGAGAGAAGGTGATGGATAAAGAGATTGAAGTCATACATACTTCAACAAAAGATCAAATAGCTGATATGATTACCAAAAGCTTGGATGGACCAAAGCTACAGAGATTCAAAGACATGGCAGGCATAAAGAAGATAGAGAAAACCTCAATTGATGATTGAGGGGGAGCTGTTGGTGCAGAGCAATCAACAATTGAAGTTTTGGAAGTCAAAGAATGAAGACAAGATCAATTCATGAAGTATGGAAGAAGTTTACATTCAGGAGTTGAAAGATATGTACACATATGTACATTAGTTCAGATATAGGTCACTTATACTTTTGAATAGTCATAAGCTTGTAAATTTTTGTCTATATATATACTAGGAAAATGTCGGGACAAGTATGAGAGAATGTAGAGCATGAGAATTGAGAAGAATTAGAAGTCATTAGACACTTATGAAGAGATTAGAATAGCTCTCTCATCCAGATGTAATTTCTATCAGAAATGAAGAGATGTTGCACCCGATATTTCTATGCATTCTCCGTCTGTGCTTGATCATTTCAAGAATCCTTTTGTAGATGTCTAAGTTCATAGTTAATGAGTCTATGGTTAAAGTTTGAGAGCCTAATTGAAAACAGGCTATGAGAATTATGAGTAGGAACATTCATATGGAAAAGAGTGTTCACAGTTTTCTGAAACAGGCGCATTTTCGGTGGTCAATGATTTGATCATTTCTCACTGCACAGATTAAATTTTTGCATGAGTGAGGACTCAAAATCTAAGTTGAGAGGTAAGCCATCTATGGATAAAAGCATTTGCTTAAACGGGTTCTAAGTTTGGAGAACCATGTCTTAGAAGTTGCAAGTGTCAAAGTCGACTATACAGAGAGACAGTTTCAAACATAGGTAGATTGTTTGAATCATTTCTCATAATCTACTCAAGCTTTTGAAGTGTTTTAACTTGGAGGAGGTGCAAAATCACTAGACAAAACATTCTACAAAGTTTTATCAAAAGCTTTACATGAATGATTAGTCAATGAGTGATTAAGGTGCAGCAAACTTTTCTGAGAAATGACTTTCTTCACAGTTAGTTAATTTCTTGATAATTTGGTGCTTGTCTTCCAATATTGGTTGGAGTTTAAAGTTATTCTTGATATAGAGGTGGTCTAACATCAAGGATAGCTTGTTCTTTTGGAGATTAACACTCTCCATCAACACATGGGAGTTACTACCTAAGAAGAACTCCATGAAGGTAATAGGATCCAGATGGATCTATAAGCTTAAAAGAAACTCTGATGGCACAATCAATAGGTACAAAGCTAGATTGGTAGCCAAGGGTTTTGCACAAACCCAAGGCATTGACTATGAGGAGACATCCTCACCTGTGGCCAAGATGCCAACAATCAGAGTGTTGGTAAGTGTGGCTGCATCAAAAAATTGGAATATGTACCAATTGGATGTCAAGAATGCTTTCTTGAATGGATGGATTTTAGAGGAGGTATATATGTCACAACCTCCTGGCTATGAGGACCCTAAGAAGGTAACATATGTTTGCAAATTGAAAAGGCTTTATATGGATTGAAGCAGGCACCTAGGGCATGGAATTACAGGTTAACTACATACCTCCAAGACCAAGGATTTGTCATGAGCAAGGCAGATACTTCTCTCTTCATTAAGAGAAGTAATTCAGAGGTAATATAACTTTGTGTTTATGTTGATGACATCATCATTACAGGTAATGATGTCAATGGAATAAGATATATCAAAAGTCAAATGATGAAGGAGTTCAAGATCAATGATCTTGGTCTATTGAAGTATTTTTTGGGACTTGAATTAGTCTACACTAATTCAGGGATATACATTACTCAGAAAAAGTATATACAGGACATGTTGAAGAAGTTTCACTTGCAAGATGCCAAAGTAGCAAGCACTCCAATGGAGGTAAACCTAAAACTAAGTGCCCATGAAGGTGATGAATTCAATGACATTATAGGTTATCAAAGTATGGTGGGTAGCTTGAACTATGCTACCTTAACAAGATAGATATTGCATATGGTGTTAGTGTGCTAAGTCAATTTATGCACAAGCCAAGGATACCTCACTTAGAGGCTGCCAAGAGAATCTTGAAGTATCTCAAGGGTACACAGAACCATGGTTTGTATTTCCCTTACACTTCAGATATTGATATCAAAATTTATTCAGATGCAGATTGGGCACGATGCAAGGAAGATAGGAGGAGCACTTCTAGATATATTTCTTTTGCAGGTGACAAACCAATTTCATGGTCTTCAAAGAAGAAACCTACTGTTGCTTTGTCTTCCACAGAGGCAGAGTATAGAGGACTAGCTAATGCCACACAAGAAGCAATTTGGATTAAGCTTTTGTATGCAGAATTGGGATTATACACTAGGTCACCAATTATCTTTGGAGATAATACAAATTCTCTTCACCTTGCAGCTAATCCTATTTATCATGCTAGGACCAAACACATAGAGGTCCATTACCATTATGTGAGAGAAAAGTTGATAAGCAAAGACATTCAACTAACCTATGTATCAACAAACATGCAATGTGCAGATTTGTTGACTAAAGCTTTGGATGGAACCAAACTTTGCAGGTTCAAATCCATGATTGGATTGCAGGATATACTTGAAGATTGAAGATGAAGATAAAGCCAAAATGTTTAGATTGAGGGGGATCTGTTGGTGTAAATCACAAGCCTACACATTTGGCTTGAAAGATATCTTGAAGATCTTACATATGTGAAGAAGCATAGGAACCATTGCTAGTGGCTAATTACCACTTTATCTCATTGTAAAAGTCAAATTGACTTGGAATCTCTTGTAATCACCTACCAAAAGGATTCATGGAGAAGTTAGTTTTTTTATTGAAAGAATATCTCCTAGTATGTAGTCAAATTTTTACTCATTCCTTATAAAAATGGACATGAAAAGTCGCGGGTAAGAGAGAGCACTCCCGAGCCTATCATTACTGATTTTTGAGTGTGTGTGAGGTCTACACTCTAGCCCAAGGAGCACAAGCTATTAAAAATTGTGCCAATCATGAGTCTTGAGCCCTTCAAGATCATCATTTTGTATGAAGGCAGTCTTTAGGCACCAAATGCACCCAGTAGGTGTCTAAAACTCTGAAATCACCCTCTTCACTTGTTGCTCTTCCATCTTGCGAAGCACCCAAGAAGCTCTTAGTAGAAACATTGTTCTATCAGGCTTGGTAATTGCCCACAACTCTTGCATATGACCTCGCTCTTTCAAGTCCTCCCTTTGTGTTTTGCTTTCTTTCTTTTCAATCAAAGTCTTTTGGAGAATCTCACCCATATTCTTGAAAATATGCATTGGTTCTACCAAATGATTGGACAATAACTCACTTATTAAGGGAGTTCCTAAAAGATTTACAATCATTTCATGCCAGCCACATGTGTTTCTACATCCTAGAGCTGCTTCCAATCGCAATCATTCCACTTTTGATGTATATGATCATGATGATTTTCTTAATTAGAGAATATTTATAGATGAGGAAAGATTTGTGCCAAAATGGTTGGTGCAGAATTTGACAAATAGTAAGTTAGATGCACCTTTGCATTATCATACTCGGTCACTCTTGAATGGTGCTCCCTTTGTACTTTATTGTTAGGCAACGGTTGTCTCTAGCCTTTGTGATGAGAATAAGCTGATTTCATTTGATGAAACAAAATTTTAGCAGATTGGATGCCTTCTATGCATTATGAATATGATGTTATTACAAAACAATTTTACATGGCCTTTATGTGGCTTGCTTAGTGAGAAGAAGACCATTGGAACTAACTGGTTCCATAAGTTGAAATGCAATCTTGATGGTAGTATTGATCACTATAAGGCTAGGATTTTAGGTAAAGGTTATGCCCAAAAAAAGTATATCTTTTGTTGCAATATTTTTACCGAAATAGCTACACGAAAAATATTCATAACATCTATGCACTTGAAACTCACAACTATTGGAATGTACATTATTTTGATATCAAAAATTAATTCTCAAATGGGAACTTTCATGAAGAATTGTATGTTTTCTAGCCCCATGGTCTCGTTCAAAACGGGTATGAAAGAAAAGTGTGTAGAATAAATAAGGAATCATATTGATTAAAGAAAGCACCACATGCTTGGAATGACAATATACATTCTTACTTATAAGCACATGGATTTCAAAATATTCCAACTAAAAGCACTTTGTATGTAAAGCATGTGTCATGGACACAAAAGGAAACCATGTTGAACCTCAAATTCCATGTGACTTTCTATATCTCATGATTGCTTCAAAATTTAGTAAAACTAATGCTTCTAATGCATCTCAAATGTGACAAAACCCTAAGATCAATTGTCTACTTTCTTGATATGGACATACGGAGGTTTTTTTGGGATTGTTGATATCATTGATGACATCATCAATTTTTAATCACTACTGAGCACCTATATAAGGAGGGCTTGTCCACATATATCCTTAGTGTTTCCAATGCTAGTCTTTAGAACTCAAGGAGTCCTGATCTCCAAGTACTTTTCAAGTTTTGGTTTTTTCTAGTCTTATTCCTTGTTCTAGGCTTGTTTAGTCTAGTATTGTGGACAACCCATCTTCTCCTCTTGCAATCTCATAGTATGACATCCTGTCCAACTATTTTTTGTACCTAGTTCATACCCATCAAGGGAGTTCTTGTAACTTAGATATTTTGTTTCATATTTACGATCTTGGGTTTTGGCATCTCTTTTATCTTGTCTAGGCAACTTATCCATACCTATAAATCTTGGATTATGGGAACTTCTTGGAACAATTCTATATTCTTGTAATCAAAATCATATTTCTAAAATCTTGTTCATGACTAGTTAGAGGGCACAATCTATTGTTGGTGCAAATCAACCACCAATTGATGTTTTAGATGAAGGATTGAAGTCAAGGATTGAAGAAAAGATTAATCTATGAAGCTTGAAGATAGTGCACATTCAAAAAATGAAGACTTGTATACATATGTACACTAAACTTATAGTTAGCTCACTTATACCTTTTGTATGGTCATGATCTTGTACATATATGCCTATATATACAAGTAAAAAGTCAGGGAAAGTATGAGAGAAGATGAGATGAGAAGAATTAGAAGTTAGAATAGTCATTAGACACATGGGAATTGAGGAATAAATCTCTCATTATTCATATGCAAAGTTCTCTGAATAGAAGAAAAAAATGCACCCGATATTTTGATGTGTTCTCCTTCTATGCTTGATCATTTCAAGAATCCTTTTGTAGATGTCTAATTCCACAGTTAATGAGTCTATGGCTAAAGTTTGAGAGCCGAATTGTAAACAGGCTGAGAGAATTATGTGTAGGAACATTTGTATGTGAAGAAGTATTGACTGTCCTCTCAAATAGGCGCAATCTCGATGGTCAAAGAATTAATCCATTCTCAGTGCTGAGTATAACGTTTTGCACAAATGAGGAGTAAAAATCTAAGTTGGAAGGTAAGCTATCTATGGCTAAAAGAATTTGCTCAAACGGGTTCTAGTTTGGGAGAACAATGTGTTAGAAGTTGCAGGTGTCAGAATCGACTATACAAGAGAATAGTTTCGGACATAGGTGAACTGTTTGATTCATTTCTCAAGATATACTTAATCTTTTGAGATGATTTAACTTGGAGAAGGTGCAGAATCTTTATTCAACACCTTGTGCAAATTTTTATAAAAGAGTTTACACATTTGATGAGTCAATGAGTGAGTTATGTGCAATAGACTTTCTGAGTAGTGAATCTCTTCATAGTTTGTTCAAGATTTTGACAATCTAGTATTGATCCTTCAAATCGGTAAAGGTTTTGAGTTGTTCTTGATATAGAGGTTCTCTAACATCAAGAATAGCTTGTTCTTTTGGAGATTAACACTCTCCATCAGTGGTATCAGAGCAGGAATCATCAAAATAGAAGAAAGGAGGACCTATAGTACTGCAGACATACAAAAATCAACACTTGAAGATTCAAAAGGTGAAAGGTTGAAGTGGAATCTTGAGAAAGAGGCCTGAAGCAATCAAGAAGTCAAAAAGGAACTACATTAGAAGTAAAGGTACACTTATTCCTCATAAAGCTTGAATAATTTAATACATAGGTGAAGAAAGGATGGGAGATTCTCTTCAGATAGAGAAATTGGATAGAGAAAACTATCCAGCATGGTCAATGAGGATCGAAGCTCATCTCATGAGCAAAGACCTAATAGGATACATCATAGGTGAAGAAGAGAAACCACAATTCAGAGATCCTAGTGTTCCAACTAGGGATGGACTCTCAGATTTGAAAACTTGGATAAAGAGAGATGTTCAAGCAAGGAGCATTATCTACATGGGATTCAATGACTACTTGCTACCTCATATTAGAGGTCTTGAAAGTGCAAGTGATATATGGAATGCATTGGAGGAGCATTTCCAAAACACTACAAAGTCAAGGAAGGCATTTTTATGGGCAAAGTTTACTACATTCAAGAAGAAGGTCTCTCAATCCATTTCTGATTATGTAACAAGGATGAAGGACATTGCAGATGCGTTAGGAGCAGTTGATGAAGATACTGAGGAGGATAAATTGGTAAGGAAAATCCTCACAAGATTGAGAGGAGATGAGAAATGGAAGCCATTCATTTTGTCTACTGAATTGTCACTAGATCATTTCACTCCTGATTTAAATCAGTAGCTAGGACACATGCTAACTTTTGAGCACGATGTCAAAGGTGATGGTGATAAGAGTGCAGGTCAAGCAATGTATTCAAAAGATAAGAAAAAGAATAGCAAAGGCAAGCAACAAGCAAATGAAGATGAAGGTACAACTAGCCAAGCTAACTTCCTAAGAGGAAGAGGAGGTGGCAAAGGTAGAGGAAGAGATAGAAGCAATAAAGATGGAGCCAAAGCTTGTTGGATTTGTGGTAAGACAAATCACTTAGCTCATGATTGTTGGCATAATAATCAGAATAATGGTGGATATAATCAAAACTTTAATTCAAGAGGAAGAGGTGGTAGAAACCAAAGAGGTAATTTCAGAGGTATAGATAGTTGAGGTTACTTTGGAAGGAATGCAGGTAGAGGATCCCAAATTCAATCCTACAACAATACCTACTACAATTATGCTTCAGATCAGAAGGAGGATTCAACCTTGATCATGAATGCAACTTGTGAAAGGCAAAGTGAAGACCAAAGAGTCTTCTACATTGACTTAGGATGTAGCAATCACTTGAGTGGCAACATAGCCTTGATGACTGATTTGGAGAATAAGGTAACTAATCATGTAGTTCAAACAGGTGACAATACAAAGCACAATGTGAAGTCAATTGGATCAGTGAAGGCCAAGAATGGAAGCATTCTTCTGAGTAAGTTCTTGTATGTTCCTACAATTCCAAAGAATCTGATAAGTGTAGGACAAATTGTTGAAAAAGGTTATGAAGTAAGGTTCACTAATGATGGAGTTTTTGTGGAAGACCTTAGCAATGGGTATAAACAAATTGTTTCAGGGAAGAAAGAAGGAAGACTTATCACAGTGAAGATTCAAGGTAATGTTGGTCATGCCTTGTTCACTTATGGAGGACATAAGGTCTCAGAGTTAGATCTTTGGCACAAAAGACTTGGACATTTCTATGAAAGGGGTATTAAGGATATGGTTAACAATGGTTCAGAGCTTGGATTGCCTAATGTTGTAGGTCAACATATGACATATAGATGTGAGGCATGTCAATTAGGTAAGGCTCATAAGCAATCATACAATAAGCATGGATTTATGTATTCGGAGAAGCTTGAATTGGTACACATAGGTGTGTGGGGACCATCAAAGGATTTCAGTATAAATGGTTCAAGATATTATGTGATTTATGTTGATGATGCTACCAGGTGGATCACTATCTATGTGATCAAAGATAATTTAGAGGTATTTAACACATTCAAACATTATCATGTGTATGCCAAAAGAATTACAGGTCAAAAGTTGAAGAGACTAAGGTCAGATGGAGGGGGAGAGTATTTCTCTAATGAGTTCAGTGATTACTTATGGAATGTAGGTATAAAAAAGGGAAGGTACTTGTAGGTACTCTCCTCAACAAAATGGTGTGGCAGAAAGGAGAAATAGAACTCTTGTTGAGTTTGCAAGTTCAGTGATGGAGGAGAAAAATTGTCCAAATTATTTGTGGGCTGAGGCTATAAATACAGCCACATATTTGGTCAATAGGTTACCATGTAAAGCTTTGCAGGGTATGACACCATATGAGGCATGGTGGGGTAAGAGACCTACCTTAGACCATTGCAAAGTATTTGGATGTTTGGCTTATGCATATGTGCCATCTCAGTTGAGGCATAAATTGGAACCTAAAGCTGAAAAGTATGTGTTCATTGGATATGATGATAAGCAGATGGGATATAGGTTGTGGAGTCCATCCACAAAGCAATTCCTTGTATCAAAGGATGTTACATTTGATGAGCAAGGTACTTGGTTTGTAGGTACAATCAATATTCATGCAGGTGATGAAGAAGTTGTGCATCAGAAGAAATGTAAATCAAAGGTTCAAATATTTGATGAAGAAGAAAACAATGAAGTACAAGTTGAAGTTGAAGTTGAAGAAGTGCCAAGATTTGATCCAAAATGTGATGAACCAGAAACCTCAAGAAGTGGAGAACTCAGAAGGTCATCAAGACACAAATGGCAACCTCCAAGGTATAGCTATGACACTTCTTTTCTGACTACTAAAGATTATGTTTACATAGTGAAAGCAGATGAAGACCCTTCTACATATGAAGAAGCAAAAGGTAAGGAAAATCAGGAGAAAGCTATGCAAGAAGAGTATGATGCATTGATGGAGAATGAGACATAGGATTTGGTTCCTAAACCAAATAGTCAGAAGATCAGTGGATGCAAATGGGTCTACAAGACAAAGAGGTATGTAGATGGAAGTGTGTATAGGTATAAAGCTAGACTTGTTGTGAAAGGGTTTTCTCAGACATATGGAATAGATTATGATGGGACCTATAGTCCTGTGGCAAAGATGACAACCATCAGGACACTCATAGCCATTGCTGCATGTAAAGATTGGAAACTATGTCAATTAGATGTGAAAAATGCTTTTCTAAATGGTTATATTTCAGATGATGTTTTCATGGAGCAACCACAAGGGTTCAGAGATGAAAGATATTCAGAATATGTATGCAAGCTCAAGAGAGATTTGTATGGTTTGAAGCAGGCCCCATGGGCATGGAATTATAGACTTGTAAAGTTCTTGAAGGAACTTGGTTTTCAAGTATCTAAAGTAGATAGTAGCTTGCTTATCAAAGCAAGTGATGATGGGTTCATTTACATGTGCATATATGTTGATGAAATAATTCTTACAGGTACAGATGAGAAGGGCATACAAAGCCTAAAGAAGCAAATGGAGAAAGATTTCAAGATTAGTGACTTGGGAGACTTGTCATATTTCTTGGGCATGGAGATCTCATATACTCAACATGGAGTGTATGTAACTCAAGAAAGGTATTTGAAGAACTTGTTGATCAAGTTTAAAATGGAAGATTGCAGGGTAGCACCTACTCCAATGGAGGTGAATCACAAATTGAGCAGATATGGAGGTGAAGAATTCAAGGATATGAAGCTATATCAAAGTCTGGTTGGTAGTTTAATCTATGCTACATTAACTAGGCCTGACTTGTCATATGAAATTGGGGTATTGTCTCAAATCATGCATTGTCCTAGGAAAGAACATTGGATTGCAGGACAAAGGGTGTTGAGGTACATTAAGGGTACACTCAAGGAAGGTTTGTATTATGGTTTTACATCAGATACAAACATCAAGATATATAGTGATACAGATTGGGCAGGTAATCTTGATGATAGGAGATCAACATATGGATACTTGTGTTATGTGGGAGATAAGCTAATCTCATGGTGATCTAAGAAGCAACACACAATTGCTCTATCATCCACAGAGGAAGAGTATAAAGGTATGGTTGAAGCTGCAAAGGAAGTCATATGGTTGAAGACTCTCATGAAGAGGTTTGACATCGTTCAGAGTACACCCACTATTTATGGAGATAACATGAGTTCATTGTATCTAGATGCTAACCCTATTTTTCATGCCAGGACTAAAGACATTGAGATTCAGTATCACTTCTTAAGAGAGAAGGTGATTGATAAGGAGACTGAAGTCATACATACTTCAACAAAAGATCAGATTGCAGATATGTTAACCAAAAGCTAGGATGGACCAAAACTACAAAGGTTTAAGGACATGGCAGGTATAAAGAAAATGGAGAAAACCTCAATTGATGATTGAGGGGGAGCTGTTGGTGCAAATCAACCACCAATTGATGTTTTAAATGAAGGATTGAAGACAAAGATTGAAGAAAAGATTAATCTATGAAGCTTGAAGATAGTGCACATTTAGAAAATCAAGACTTGTATACATATGTACATTAAACTTATAGTTAGCTCACTTATACCTTTTGTATGGTCATGAGCTTGTACATATATGCCTATATATACAAGTGAAAAGTCGGGGCAAGTATGAGAGAACATGAGATGAGACAAATTATAAGTTAGAATAGCCATTCGACACATGCGAAGTGAGGAATAACTCTCTCATCATTCAGATGTAAAATTCTCTGAATAGAAGAAAACGTTGCACCCCATATTTTGCTATGTTCTCCTTCTGTGCTTGAATATTTCAAGAATCCTTTTGTAGATCTCTAATTCCATAGGTAATGAGTCTATGTATAAAGTTTGAGAGCCTAATTGTAAACAAGCTGAGAGAATTGTGTGTAGGAACATTTGTATGTGAAGAAGTATTGACTGTCCTGTGAAATAGGTGCAATCTCAATGGTCAAAGACTTAATCAGTTCTCAATGCTCAGTGTAAATTTTTGCACAAATTAGGAGTCAAAATCTAAGTTGGAAGGTAAGCTATCTATGGCTAAAATCATTTGCTTAAACGGGTTCTAATTTGGGAGAACCATGTGTTAGAAGTTGTAGGTGTCAGAATCGACTATACAAGAGAACAGTTTTAGACATAGGTGAACTGTTTGATTCATTTCTCAAGATATACTTAATCTTTTGAGATGATTTAACTTTGAGAAGGTGTGCAATCTTTAGGCGACTTGTGCAAAGTTTTATAAAAAACTTTACACATTTGATCAATCAATGAGTGAGTTATGTGCAACAGACTTTTTGCGTAGTGAATCTCTTCACAGTTTGTTCAAGATTTTGACAATCTAGTATTGATGCTCCAAATTGGTAAAGGTTTTGAGTTGTTCTTGATATAGAGGTGCTCTAACATCAAGAATAGCTTGTTCTTTTGAAGATTTAATATACAAGGAACACGAACACAAACTTCTTAGGTGTTAGAAATGCAATTGTTAAAAGTGCAGTTTTTCTGTCACATGCACTTTTAAGTTCTTTCGGGTTCTTGGGAGTGGTAGGGATCTGATGAATCAGAGGCCCTATATCTTAATTTTCCCAATTAACTTATTCGATACGCAGTACATTAGTGTTCAATATCGAATCCTTTATGCAGCTTACTGTCAAAATTCTGGTTAGACTTTTTGTAGTACGTAACGCAGGAGTTATTCAATACCGTTGCACAAACTTATTATCGACCACTTAACAGTACTAAGTTAATCACAAATCAATTTATTTAAACAAAGTAAGAGTTAACAGTACTCAGGATTTGATAACACTGCACTACGACGACATCTCCGCAGATCGCCAATCGCCCAGACAGACAGTTTGGCGATCCCCTTCGTCTCTGCGCTACCGGAGCGTCACCGTAATGTCTTTTCATTGATTGATAAAAAGATACAACACTTCGCTACGACCTTTCGGTACATGCGGTAATGGAAAATATAAATTACAGAATGCCAATCTGACGACCTTACACTGGCACGCACGGTGGACTTGAACCCGCAACGAAACAAAATCAAGGATCTTCTGTGATGCCTTGTATATACATGGTTCTGGCTAATTTAAAAGTTCAGGAAATCTTCTGTTTTAGCGCATCCAGCATAAGCTTTAAGGTTTCCGGCTCTACTAATTGTGCGTCAGTGCGAATAGAACTGGCTGCAATTACTTGACTCATCAAAACTTCAGCCTGAGTCTGCAAAAATGCCTCTTGCAAATAAAAGTCGTTTGCTAGGGCTGCATCTCAGCGCAATCTCATTTCATTAATCTGACCATCTATTCTTCAGAGTCTGTCAGCTTGAGCTCCTAACTGCTTTTCTCTTCTCTCCAGCTCTTGAGCTTGATACTGAATAGTCTGATAATATGCATCTCTTTCCCTCTGAATCCCTGCTATCTCCTTTCGAAGTTGAATAGTTAGAGTTGTTTTGGCTTTAAGATCAGAGTTCGCCTGAAATAAATCAGCAGTTGCGGTCTGAAGTTCTGCAGTAGTTTGCTTTGCTAGATTCGCCATCTCCTGTCCTCTCTGCACGACTTCATCAAGTTGTACTCGAGTTTCTTCCAATAAATTCCCGAGTGCCACGCGAGCATCTTCTTTATCCTGTACTAACTGTTTTAACTGTATAATCTCTGCATCACGAGCATTTAACAAATCATTTTTGGCTCTTAACTCAGCCAACGCAGCATCTCTTTGAGCAATCAAAGAATCCTGTCTGGCAATCTGTGTGTGAAGTTGCTGAATCTATACGTGTAGGGCATGATTTTCAGCTTTCACTGCATGTACTTCTTCGTGAAATGTTGTAAGTCGTGACGGATACTATCTGTTGCCATCTTCAATTGTATTGGTAGTTGCTGCAAAAATTGGATCAACATACGACCCATCGATTCTAATTCAGTAAACATTGGTATCGGAGGAAGAAGAGGAGGAAGTGGATAGG
The DNA here is from genome assembly GCA_020310875.1 of Ceratopteris richardii. Classification (NCBI taxonomy): domain Eukaryota; kingdom Viridiplantae; phylum Streptophyta; class Polypodiopsida; order Polypodiales; family Pteridaceae; genus Ceratopteris; species Ceratopteris richardii. The sequence continues at coordinate 79,506,715 of CM035424.1, read as the reverse complement.
ATAATGAGGCTGATAATAGGCGAGGGGAAGGTGGTAGAGAATAATTGGGTGAAGAAGATGAAGTAGCGGGTTCTTCAGGAACAATAGGTTGAACAGGTACAATGGGCTTGACCGGAGTCATTGTTGGAGGAGTGGGTATACGAGTATTGGGCACCAACACTATCCTGGTAGTCTGTTGCGTAGTCGCTTCAGTTCGGTCAATTACAACATTGACCAAAGTAGTTACTTCATTGACAATCTCAGCAACAATGGCTTGCACATCATCTTGGGTCTGCTGCTGAGAATCATCCTTAAAAGAAATTGCTTCAGATTCGGTGGTGGACGCACTTTGTTCCTGCTGCTGATTCGAAGAATAAGGACCAGAAGACTCCACGTGAATTGAAGTGGCGGTGTCGTGGAAGACCTCTTCTTCATGTCCAGCGGTGGAACCTTGCACCTCGCTCTCCGACGGGCTTATGCGGGTGCGTTTTCGGCAAAGAAGTTGGAAAAGATCTTCATCCTCATCCTCTTCGTCTTCGAGCACTTGAACCGAGTCTTCATGGAATAGGATGGGAGCAGTTGGAGGCGGTTGTGCGGCTTCGAGTACAGGAAAAAGGCAGGTAAGGATATGGGGAAGGCAAGAACACGGAATATCACCCTTATTAACGTGTTTAATGACCGTAATGCATTCACGGTGAATGCACCGGAAATAAAAAGAGGCGAAATTGACAAGCTCCCGAGAAGCCATATCAATCATCGAGTAAAAGGGACGTGAAATCCCGTAGGTACGTTTCTGTAAATTTAGGATAGCAACTAAGAATTTTAATGCGGTTCGTTCAGGATCAGGGCGACATAGAATGGCGTACTCATTAGATGAGTGCCGTGGAAACAATTTGATCATGGTTGCGACAGGAAGGAGAGTACCATTTTCCAATCCTTCCCTAGGGAGACGGAAAGCTGCAGCAAACGATGCCAGGGTGATAACAACACGTGACGGCAAACAAAGAATAGGCCAACTCTGCTCCGTAGCAGGTGTGGCGACGATGGCAGCAATAATCTGCACGTAAAAAGGTTGTGTTGCTCTAGCACAATGGTGAGAACCACGTTAAGAAGCTCCACCTCCTTAATGTCAATCCGCGGAAGAGATAGGAGTGATATGAAGATCGTGAATGTGAGATGAAGTGAGAGTGAAGGTGAGAAGCATAGAGATGCACACACACATACACACACACTACGAAGAGACAAGCAAGACACAATGGAAGGTGAGAAATCAACTCTATTGCTCAAGATCTCATTTACAAGCTCCAAATAGCTCTAAGCTCACACTAACCAACACTAAGTCACCTCAAAAATGAGCTCTCTAGCTCTTTTTATAGATTCTAGACTAGTTTTGACTGGTTTCACATCTAGTGACCGGCATAGTTAAAAAATAGGTCCTATGCGCTATTTGAGAGGGTAAACGGTGTCTAAAACTAACCAAAATTGATACGCTCATTCTACCTAAGCTCCTCAAGCTTGAGGACTCCTCGGCTTGCACAAAATGGAGCTAGAAATTAAGAAAAGGGTTTTTCTATGTTACATATGTTACAATAGTGATAAAAATCATTGTTGGAGGTTTTTGAAAAGTATTTTAAAACATAATTCTTTGAAAAAGGATCCGACTGACTCCCTGCTCTGCCTTTACATGATTCCGCATCTTCTATGCCTTTGGCTACTGCCAACACCCCCCTCCCTCTCGCTTCTGTCGTCCTCGACAGAACCTTGTTGTGCGGTCTGTCGGATGTAGTTCTGTAGTAGTTCCTGAGCGAGGGTGTGTTCTGATATTCGAATGCCTCGAGCCAAATCTGCCTCGAGTTTCTCCCAATCAATTGGTTGCGGTTCATCGGGTGGTGGGAGTCGATAATGTGTGGAATATACCATCTGTTCACAGGCGAATAATTGCAAGAGGTGTGTAGGCCGGTTGATGAACACTTCCGAATGGTATTCCCAGAAACCGGTTGTGAACATCTCTTCAAAAGTCTGCTTGTAGCACGCCGGTAAATATTTAATTCTGCAATGCCAAGCATAACACACCCGTAGCGATGGCGTTGTACTCATATCATATGCAAGATCTAGATTGCCATGCTCGAAGCCCAATGTGTTTACATGAGGTGCCTTTACACGACGGAAGACTTTGAAAACCATTTGCATCATGTCAAAGATTTTGACAGTCATGTGCGCTGCTATATCGTCCATGTGTTTCAAGCAAGAGAGCCAGTGACGAATCGTGGCCATCATGTATCCCACTATCGGTAGTTCTATGGGTGGCTTGAAATATGGGTAATTTAACCAATCCTGGCACTGCTTGTTGTTTTGTACTTTAATAGCAAATGTTGTCCAGGAGCGACTACATGGCATTGGTCCCCAACATGCGTTGTATTTCAAATGTAGTGGTGCCTTTACCCAAGTACTCATCATCTCAGGATATTCTTGTAAAATATCTTTACGCCACTCTGGTTGATAAATCTCGCCTTGCTGCGCATCCAGTGGCAAATCATCACGCTCAAACTGAGTAGCGTGAGATGGTTTCTTGCCTGTTTCTTTCTCTATGGCCAACTGATACTCGGCCATTAGCATAAAATACGGTTTGTACTGTAGCTCATGCCCTGATATGTATCTGAGAGGGGCCAAGTGAGCAAAGTAGGGCGACTGTAAAATTCTTTCCTCAATCATTGCCATTGCGTGCAGCTGTACCTCTACTCGTGCTGAGTGGGTGGTTCCAAGCTCTTCAATTGTCTTCATCCATGCGGGGGTTGGAAGTTCATAAGTCATCTGGCCTTCAGCCGTGACTCGTCCGCCTAGGATGGGTTGGGGCTCATAGGCTTCTTCAAAGGTTTCCTCCACCGGCATGGTTACATTTTCTTCATCAGCTGGGAGCTCTGGTGGGGAATCTGGCCTTGGTGCTGCTTCATATATAGCTATCCACGATTCAAGAGTTGATACCTGGGCCCATAATGCGATGAGTTCCTCTAGGATGTCAGGAGATGGGTCCGCAGGAGCTGGGAGTCCTTGTGTTGCAGGTGCTCTGATCTGGAGTAGCTTATGATCATCTTTTAGCTTCTGATATTCTTCGTTCATTCGATCGTATTCATCGAGCAATTTGATGTGATCATCGAGCAACATTCTCATTGATTCGGAGGGCACTGCTTTGAATCGGCTAGGACTTAATGGTTGGTCTAGATGATCGAGAGCAGCTTCTAAATTTTCTCTATTCTGCTCTTGTAGCCGCTAGTTCTCTTCCTTTGCTGCTGCTAGATGTCTTCTGAGTAAGCCCATGTTCCGTGTAAGCGTCGCATTGCAAACTGTCTGGGCCCTTAACAAATTGTCAAGATCAGCAAAGGCCTCTTTGGCTTTCTCTTCACTTTCTACTTCCAGTTTGTGGTATGCCTCACGTAATTCTTGGTATCAGGTATTCAATGAGGCATTCTCAATCAACAATGAATTAAGTTGTGACTGTAAGTCGTTGGTTGTCCTCTGCAGCTGCTGATAATTATTTCCAAGAGATGTGAACTCATCTCTTACTTGCGTCATACACGTGAACATCTGTCGAAATGCTGTGTCTATGGTGGGTGATAATATTAATGGTGTGCTAAGTGAAGATGCAGTGGGTGTAGATGTAAAGGGAACGGGGAATGGGGGTGGGAAAGTGGATGTTGTGGTGATTGTGGAAAATTGTGGTGTGCTTAAATATTGTGGTGCCACAATTGAAGTGAGTGGAGGTGTAGTGGGGGGTGATATATCCATATCGCTGGATGTGGTGTCAAGTGCCGTGACTGTGAATAGTGGTGTGATCGTGGGTAAGTGTGTGGGTGTAAATACAGGGTTTACAAAGGTGGATGAGTAATTTATAGAGGGGTTGTCTTGGACGGCTTGGTGGAAAGGGGAAAGAGGGGTTACGGTGGGTCGGGGTGAGACTGGGGAGAAGGTTAATGGAGGTGGGAATGGGAAAAGGGGTCTTGGAGGTGTGGGGAAGGATGGAAAAGATGGATGGAGAAATGGGTTGGATAGAAAGGTGGATGTGTTAGGTGGTAGACTAGGTTGAGTGGGTGCGGGAATTGTGGGATGAATGGGCGTAAGGACGACTTCTGCTACTCCACCGGAGAAGGAAGATGTTGTTCTGGGAAAAGGAGGGTGAATAGGGGAGGCTGGATGGATGGGAGGTGAAGGAGGAGCATTTGGGGTGATAGGTACTTCGGTAACTGTGGAGGTATGTACAGTAGTAGCACGGGGTGGGGAATCTACAAGGATGGCTTCTTCTGCCAAAGAGCTTTCAGGGGCAAGACGTGCTTCCCTGGCCTGTTCTGAAGACTGACCGTCGGTGGGTACCCGAATGTATTCACCAGGTTTGGTTAGTAAGCGGATTCTGCGGGGGTCATACTGCGGTAGCGGTTTTCTCTGCAAATATCTTAAGGCTTCAGTGGGTCCAACTGATTTGACAAGCTCTCTGAAACCTCTGATGTATACTTCTTCGAACCCGCCCGAGACAAGCTCTTGTTCTATGAGGGTTTGGCTCTCTTTGTCAGTCAACTTCTTACGCGCCCAAACCTTTTCCATAGTACGGTATAACTTTTTGATGGCCAGTGTATAAGCTGCTACTTCGAAGGTTCTTCTTCGTGTGTGCTCGTGTCACCTTGGGTGTCAGTTTGTTGTCCTTGTTCATCTGTTTGCACATGTTCTTGGGATTCATGAGTTCCCTGACTCGCTTCGTCATCGCCTTCATCTTCGTCGGTTTCTGTTCTTTCTTCCTCGGAACTAGACACTACTTGTCCTTGTGGTTGATCTCGCGGTGTGGTAGGGTAGCTGGGCCTTTCATATTCCTGAGAGAAGATCTGGCCTTCTAAAAACTGAAATTCACTTGAAAATACGTCCTACATCTCAAAATAAAATGTGGTATTTGCTTGTTCTGCTTCTAAATGGGGTATCGGAAAAGAGAAAGCTTCCGCACCGATAATGGTGGGAACTTCTGTCGTAGTGGTGGTAGGTCCTGGGACTGTGGCTGCTTGAGTAGTGACTGTGCTGGTAGTGCCCTCCGTTGTAACTGGTCTCGATAACCTTATGCGAATAGGTTGTACAGATGGAGTGGCTTCTGTCGGAGACTGTTTTGGAGATGGTTGGGGTGAGGGTGATTCTGGCACCTTAAGGCAGGGGATAGTTCCTCTCATTCGCTTTCCTGCCCTTCCTTTGTTGGGCTTCCTAGCTTTCTTTGTTGTTCCCTTGAAGGCTTTCAGCTCCTCACTTGTCATTGCTCGCTCGATAGGTAAATCGTAAGCTAAGCACATATATAGGATTCTAGTCAGTGCGCAGCATCCATTGATGACTTTCTTTCTTTCCCATCTATGTTGTGCTAAATACATGTGATCAATGATCCAGCTAGCTAGATCAACTGTCTGGGGTCCTATGCATGATAAATACAAACCGAACCATATTCTTTTGTGAGGCATTGTGAATCTATCTTGAGCGGGGAAAGCAAAATGCTGCATACATATCCGTAGTGGTTTTGAAAGTTCAAGTGTGATCGTTGAAATCTCCTCCCACTTAGTGATGTCCCCATGTTTCATAGGGTCAGGAACTAACCTTTCTTGCTCTGTGAGCATGTGGGTTCCATGAATCTTGATGGTAGCTCGAATCAGATCTTTAGAAAGATAAAATCTTTTATATGGTGGATCGTTCACTAAGGATGGCAGTATGAAGGTGCCTGGCAGGTCCTTGTTCTCCAAAGCTATCAAAGTGGTGATTAAGTAATAGCATCTGTAGAAGTCAGGTTTAGGCAAAGGGTCACTGAAATACTCTGTGAAGCCGGCTCTTGCCCAAACATGTGTTAAGTCTCGTGTGTTCTGTAGCCCTTCGAACTCTCTTGAGAAGAACTGATATTTTCCCCATGTACGGTCATCAAAAGTTAAATTCTCAAATATAAACTCAGCATCCGCCTTGAAGTGATTGATGCAATGATTTGTTGCAGAGCTAGTGCAAGTCTCTAGACACCTATATGTTTTCTTTAGATATTGCATACAGTTCTTTGATGAGATGTTATTACAGATGACTTTGGGTTATAGTGTGTGGATTTATACAGGGTTCAGTCGTGAATGAGTTATTACATGGTTGTAGATTAGTCGGGGTGGGAGTTATATTAGACAATGGATTAGGAGAAGACTTCTAGATATGTTTCGGTATCCACTTCCTAAGAGTTTGTGATCGGATGATAGGTCTCTGCGGAAGGACAAAAGATGATATCAGATTTGGTGGTATGGAGGGTTGAAAAGATTTTTGAGGATGATATATTACAGGGCTTGAGGGTTGAGCTATAATACACTGTTTGGGTACCCAAATTTGCGTGGGTGTGGGTCTGTTCATAAGGTACTTCTTGGCGATCCAAATTTGTCGAATGTTCGAACTTGTAGAAGAAGGTCGAGGGGATGTTGGATACTGATGCTGCTTCTGCCTTGACTTCTTCTTATCAATGTTTGCGTTGTTGAAATCAGTCGGTGCTTTCTGTTCTTTTGGCACCCATATTTGTCTTGCGCCGCTTGCTTTGTGATGCTGACACTGCTTTCCTCTTTGTGTTGTCTGGTGTTGTCGTCGGTCTGGGTTCCTTTGTTGTGGTTGACTCCTTTGTGGTTGAGGTTGAGAGGTCGGATGGACACTCTGCTTTGGAAAAGAAGGGAGGTCCAACACTTGCAAAACCTGCCCATTAGGAAGTGCTCCATTTTGTACTTTTAATCTAGGCCAGTCCGCAGTAAGTGTGGAAGGATGGGCACCGCAGGGTGTTTTGCCCATGTGGACGCTGATGAAGTCCACCTGACCAAGTGGTTGGGCGGTTGCCCCTTCTAATTTGCAGGAAGCCCAAGGGAAAATCTCCTGACGTCCTTCTGATTGACCATTGTCCATCGCCAAGCCCGTGTGAGTTGGTGTAGACGTAAACATGACTGATCTGACCAAAGATCTTCCGGTCTTCCGTCGCATGCATTTCATAGGGTCTATGGCTACAAACCTCACTCGGAATGCCATTAGGGAAGTCAAGCGGTATCACTCGCCTCTGATCTAAGGTTCCAATCTACAAGGAGCCTTGTCTAAGATTTAGGTCCACTGAGTGATCGTATAGCCAATCTTGGCCAAGGATTAGGGGTTCTATCAAGTCGTCGTCATGGCACACTAGTAGTTTCACTGTCAAGGTCACTTCGTTTATTAGGATAGGAAGGTCCACCTCACCCATGCAAGGGGTTTCCATGCCTCCTAGCCCTATGAGGTATGCCTCAATTGGCCGCATTTCTATTCCTGAATCCTTAAAGTGGGACCATCTAATCGCACTAATTGCAGCACCTGAGTCAATTAAAGCCCTGAGCTCTTCGCAAGGGTTGCCGTGCTCTAGCCTGACTGTAATGAATGGTCTCCTGTCCACTATGCTAGGATGAGTGCTTGATTTTACTTGACACATGGCCATGGGATATCTAGGTGATGATTCCAGATGATTACAATGTTCTCTCCCTAGTCCTTGTCTTCTTAGCTTCATGCGCTTACTGCGTTCTATAGCTTTTGCCTGAGCTTCAGCTCATATTCTATTTTCTTCCTCCTTACGCTTCTTTGCCAACGTGAGTGGTCTAAGCATATCCTCGGTAAGAGGTTCTTGGTATAGCCTGACTCTACAACCACTAATGTAATTAGGCATTATGTCTCCTTCTAAGGTGGCTAATTGTACTGCTCCACTTGTTGAGAGTCTGTTAATGATCATAGGTCCATAACCTCGCTTTTCTAACTTCCGTGCATGTTGTTTCAGCGTATATACTAGAACTAAATCTCCTTCTTTCAAGCCTTTATCTTTCACATGTGCATCAAAATATGCTTTCTATCGCTTCTTTACCGCGTATATTCCTGCTGCTGCTTTTAGCCTGGTTTCTCCTAATCGTTCCAAGTCCATTATTCTTGCTGATAATTCATGGCCGGTCCATTGATGTTCTTGTGCAACCTTAAGGGTCGGTATCAAGAAGTCCAAAGGAAGCACAGCATTCTGACCAAAAACCATCTGAAAGGGAGTTGCATTGAGTACAATCTTGTAGGCCACTCGATATGCCCAAACAGCGTGGTGTAACTGTTTGTCCCAATCTGAACGTTTGTTGTTCACGAGTTTCGTCAGTACGTTACAAAGGATCTTGTTAGTGCTTTCAGCCTGACCATTGGCCTGAGGATGATATGGTGCGGATTTCTTGTGAATCACCATAAAATCCTGTAACAAATATTCAATGACTTGGTTTAGAAAGTGAGTTCCTCAATCGCTCACTAACTCTATAGGCAATCCATATCTCGTAAAGACATTTTCAAATAAGAATTTTGCAATCGTGTGTGCATCATTCTTTTTCGTGGCTTTTGCCTCTACCCATTTGGTAAGATAATCTGTCGCAACAATAATGTATTCCGCATGTGTACCTTTTGCAGGGGGGTTAATGGATCCTACAAAGTCTATACCCCACTTAGAAAATGCATGTCCGCCCATCATGGGTTTCAATGGCATTTCATCTCTGAGAGTAGGAAACTGAGTTCTTTGGCACACATGACATCTCTTTACATAGGTATGTGCATCCATGTGAAGAGTGGGCCACCATAATCCTGCAAAGAGGATGGCTTTGATTATCCTATCGGGTCCAAAGTGACCTCCTGCAACACCTTGGTGTGCAGTCTCTAGTATGCTCAGATAATCGCTTTCATGAACACATTGTCTTAAGTACATCTCGTCCTCATCTGTATAGATTATCGCCAATAAGTGAATAGTCTTGAGCTTCCTGCTCTAGACTTTGTTGTCGAGCTAAAGTCATTCCTTGAGGGAATGTGTTCGTCCTCAAGTATGTCACTAAAGGTTCACTCAAGTCTGGTGTGAGAGACACGTGATATAATGTAGCATGTTCTACTGGTGGTCTTTCACAACAAACATGGCATTCTTTACACAACTTGTAGACATCTGCTTCCATCGCAGGCCAATATACTCCTAGTCTATGCAGAGTCTGTAATGTTCGATGTTTTGAATGATGTTGCTTTAATGCACCTACATGTGCTAATTGCAACCAATTCGTATGTTCTGATTCATCTACACAACAAGCAAGAATCTTTTGATTATCCTGTTTATATATGCTTCTTGCTATGATTTGGTATCTTTGAGACTTGGTAATCTCTCCTTCCTTGATCCTTATCCTAGGATTTTTGGGTCCATACGTGAGAATAGGGACTATAGGCTTAGTCCATTTTGGTGCTATCTCAAGGTTAAACAAGTATGCATCTGGTAATTCATCCGCTATGCCTTGAGGAGCTTCTCCTATGGTTAATCTTGAAAGGTGGTCAGCTCTAAGATGTGTCTTTCCTTTCCTGACTACTACTTCAAAATCATACTCCATGAGTAATAGAAACCAACATATTAATCGTCCTGTGTTACATGGCTTGTTGACTAAGTACAATAGGGCTTGATGATCTGTAAAGAACTTGAATTTGTTGGCCAACAAGTAATGCCTGAATTTCTTTACCGCGTAGATCATCCCTAATCCTTCTCGTTCCGTAGTGGTGTAATTTCTTTCTGCTGCGTTCAACTAGCTATGGGGAGATCTATGTTACCTTCACTCGTGGGTTGTGCTAACACACATCCTATGGCGTAATTGGATGCATCCACATGTACATACAATCTGGGGTTGTCAATATAGGTGCTGAGCACAAACGTCGTTCGAGTTCATTGAATGAATTTTCACACTCGTCTGTCCATTCAAAACGGGTCAAAAGAGAGTACAAAGGCTTGGCTATGATTGCATACATGTGTATGAATCGTATGTAATAACCGCAATGACCCATAAATGCCTGTACATCTTTCATGTTGGTTGGTCTAGGTAGATCTGCAATTACTTTCACTTTTATTCATCCGTAGAGATTCCATTCTTTGACACAATGTGTCCTAAAATTTTGCCTTGTCTGACCATGAAAACGCACTTTTCTGGGTTCAAACAAACCTGATATTCTCAACATTTGTCAAATACTTGCCTTAACTCTGGGATATGCGTTTGTCTTACATTCGAATGTGCACATAAGTCATCGACATAAACTTCCAAATTTTTTTCCGTAAATACATGACACATGAGTCGCTGGAAAGTAGCGGGTGCATTTGTTAAGCCAAAAGGCATTACACGAAATGCAAATATGCCCCATTCTGTGGCAAAATCCATCTTGTGTTGATCTTCTGGAGCAATGGCTACTTGATTATAGCCTGGGAAACCATCAAGAAAGTTGTAAACTTCCTTGCCCGCAACTCTTTCCAATAAATGTTCCGTGATAGGAAGAGGATAATTGTCTCTAATCGTGGCGCCATTAACTTTTTTAAGGTTAATACACACACGCAATTTTCCATTTTTCTTGGGCACAACCACAATGGGGGATACCCATTCGGTATGCTCAATTTCATAAATGAATCCTGCTTATATCAATCGATCTATCTCCTCTTTAATCTTTGCAGTGTAGTTATCATTGTACGTGTATGGTTTCTGTTTCGTGGGTTTTGCATCTGGAGTCATAGGGATTCTATGGGAACATATGTCTGGATCTACTCCTTTCAAATCTTTGTAACTCCATGCAAAAACATCTCTATATTCGCGCAATAGGGCAACTAATTCTTCTTCTTCTTCATTCGTCAAATCATGCCCAATGTATGTACATTTCTCTTCTTCTCCTTCGATGGCTACTATGATTTTCTTGGTTTTCTCTCGGTTATCATATACTTCTCCAACGTCAGCTTTTCTGTTAGGCATTCGTATCATTATTCTTCTATCTTCTATTTCATACTTTTTGAAGTTCTCTGGAACCTCAAACAAAGATTCTTCTATTTCTGACATGATTTCTTTCTTCTTTCTTTTCTTTCCTTCACCTTTAGTGGTTACTTGTGTAGCTAACCTCATCTCATTTGTAATTTCTTCGTGTCTCTGAGGATGAGTTTCTACTTCGTAAAAATATTCCTCTTCTGATGCAAAAGGTGAGTCCATAATAATTGACTCTAAATCGAAATCGCTCGCATCCTCAAATGCATCAGTGCTAGGTTCACATTCTTCTAAAACTGAATCACACATGATTGGCTCTATCGTGAAAACTAAAATGTCATAGCCATCCTCGTCACAGTGGGGTGTCCATTGTTCTTCATTGATGGCTACATCCATGGTTGCTAGGATTTCTGCCCAACCATGGGGTTCGAATTCTTCATCTGGGAATACTACTAGTGCGTAAGCTGGGTCTTGAAGGGTTCGTGGATGTTGTTCTGCACCTAAAGTCCTGGCTTCTAACCTTTCTTCCTCTTGTTTTGCTACCTTACACATCCATAAATGAGTGTCCTCATGCAGCCATGAGGGATCTGACTCTAATGAGTGTACAAATTTTGTTTCTACTGGTGTCTTATGGATGGTATTCCATTGTATTGGGGGTACATCTCGATGTGAATAATCTTTAAGATTGACTTTAGTAGTCACTCCTAAATGTTGCAAGTACAAAGAATTAGTTCCCCAATCTTGTACAATTTGCAACTGACGCATGAATAGTCGTCCCAATATCATCTCATAAGCATGATTTTTCACAAAGTCACAAATGGCGAAGGTATGCTCAAACTCCACACCATAAGTGGTGAGAGATATGCCTTCTAGTAAGCCTAATGGTTTTTCTATGTGTCCATCAGCCATTTGTAGTTTCATCCTGGTAGGTCTGAGTGCTGGCTTACCCCAACGTTTCCATAAAGCGGTGGTAGCGATGGCTACTCCAGCTCCTGAATCTAAGATGGCTTTCGTGGTGTAGCCCTGATGGGTTATTGGAAGATAAGTGTTACCTTGCTCTCTCCTTCGCTTACATCTCCGATCTTTTCTACGGGTATCTTTGGTACCTTGTTATGTGATCCTATTTGTGAGGGAGTAGTAGCAAGCTCAGGGAATTGATTTGCTACGTGCTTCCACAATTCTGGTTTTACCTTTAACAATTCCTCCAGAGTGAGATTACATTGAACTTTGGTGTTCTTTATCACTTCGTGTTTCTAGGGATCACTGATTCTGTTACCGTTAGTGTCCATGTGAAAGGCCAAATGGCCATCGAACACTTCTTTGTATATGTTCTTTAATAAAACATATAGTGGCCTGGTTAGTCACAGACTGTAAGTTCGACCACATTTGTAAGACCTAAGAAGTCTGTCTTCGTGCTCCCTGTGTACTGTGTTTTCTGCGTATTCTACAGCCTCTGTGCGGAGTACTGTGTGCGGCGTCAGGAGCTCGGTTTTCAACTCCGAGCATATCGTCGTGGAGCTCCCGAGAAGGAGAGGGCAGCGCGGTGCATCGCCATTGAAATACTTCACTGGTATCAGAGCAGTTCGAGGCAAAAAGCTTTGTTCCTTTTGTGCGAGCGAAGCAAGCACCCCCCCAGGCTTTCTCCAAGGCTTACGACTAAGGCGGTGACCAAGGCATACCTTGTCATCCGAGTCACCGAAGTCACCGTTGGCGCCGTTGGCTGCGCGCGAGGCAGGACCTCAACGATCAAGGAATATAGAGGTTCTCGGTACTTCCCAAGAGGTCACCCATCCCAGTACTGTTCCCCCCATAGCTCGCTTAACTGTGGCAATCTCTTGCCACTAAGCTACACTCTTGTGGTGTTTGAAGAAGGGGAAAGACTAAGGTTGACATTACCTTGAACAAGTTTTGGTCCCTCAAAGCTTCATTTTTGCTTTTAAAGCCTATTTCTGAAGCAATTTTGGGGTGTTTTTGGAGCCATTTCGGAGTACTTTCGCACGTAGTTCTCTTCACACAGGTCCAAGAACATCAAGAAGAGTGTTCCTTGTACTTCTCAGACAATAAATATCAACCTTTGGGGCTGTATTTTCAGCCACACTCGTAAAACTACAGGTTTCTTGAGGGGTTTTCAGTTTTGGTGGGAGCAGTTGCTGCAAATTTATGCAGGTTTTTAAAGCCTAAAACATCAGAGTTGACAGACACTTGCAGGTGTTATTGGCTAGTTTTTGGGCTGTGTATTCAGCCTTTTAGTGTCATTTTACTGCATATATTGAGCACATACACACCATGTACGCTTCTGTGGATACCGCTTATGTACGTCCATGTGGGCATTGATATAGCGGTTACGTTCTTTGCATAAAGCCTTTTACGTTTGATAAAGAGGGTCGTGGTGAGGTTTTCTTAACTGGGAGATACCCAGATGTCGGGGTCTCTTCGGTGATGCAGGTGGAAGACTTACCTAGCCTCGCCATAGGAGATGTATGATAGTTGTTCATAGGTGCTCGATAAGCCTAGTTGGCTTCTATTGGGTAACTGATTATATGCAGTGGAGTCAGTGATTCACTATGCAGGTAGACATGTCAGTACTTGCAGTTTTATGATACTTTGACACTGGTCATATGCTAATTTTGCAGAGGATACTCTGGCAAAATTTTTCTAGATTTCTGGTTTAGTCAATTATATAGTGGTCGATTTACTCCTTGATACACTTATTTGTTGGTGTTTGGACTCTTCTAGCTCCATTATCATTCTATTCAGTTCTCTACGATCATGGCATCAGAGCTCTCAGGCACATCCGGTGGATCAGGGTCTAGTGCTAGCGTTCCGAGGAGGAGCTATAACTTGCAGGGCAAAGACCATTTTGAGATCCGAAAATTTGATGGCACAAACTTTGCTCTATGGAAGAATCAGATTAAAGATGTGCTGATTCAAAGAAGGCAATGGAAGCTAGTAAATGGGATTTCAAAGAAGCCTGCTGACATGGATGAAGATGATTGGGATGAGTTAGATGAAATGGCCAGGTCTACCATTCGCTTGCACCTGGCAGATAATGTTTACTTTACAGTATTAGACTGTGAAAGTGCAGAGGAGCTTTGGAAGAAGTTATGCAATACATATGAAAAAGAGACGGCATCAAATAAAGTATATCTGATGAGAAAATTATACGACCTTCGTATGAAGGACACAGATAGTGTTGCTGCTCATCTAAATGAGTTTGATGCCATATTCTCCCAGTTACAGGCTCAGAAAATGGATATGGACAATGAAATGAAAGCAGTATTGCTGTTATGCACCCTGCCATCATCATGGGATACATTTTGCACAGCTATTAGCAATAGTGCACCAGGTGGTAAACTCGTCTATGATGACATATGTGGAGCACTCTTGAGTGAGGAGATTCGTAGAAAATCTATGGTTGGCACTCAGAGTGGAGATGCATATAATGTTTGTGATTCTTACCAAGGAAAGAATCAACAACGTGGCAGGAGCAAGAACAAGGAAAAGAATGGTCAACGGAATAAGAGCAGAAGTAAATCAAGGAAGAGGGATATTGAATGCCATTATTGTCATAAGAAAGGACACATGAAGAAAGACTGTTATGCATTAAAGAATGCTAAAGGTAAAGGACAAAATGTTGATGGGCATGTTAAACAGTTACCTGCACCATCTACTTCGACTGTGAAGATTGAAGAAATTAATGCTATTTCTGATGATGCTGATGTGTTGACACTTGATAGTACTGTGCCATCTGAGGCACTTATGGCTGGTTCTCTTTCCCACACCTGGCTGCTAGATTCTGGTGCTTCTTTCCATGTGACACCACATAGAGAATGGTTCTCTAATTATGCAGCAAAGTCTCTTGGCACCGTGAGACTTGGTGACTCTTACCAGTGTGATGTTGTGGGGATTGGAGATGTAGTTGTGTAGTTCATTGACGGTTCAAAATTTACTATGCATAATGTACGCCATGTACCTCAGTTATCACGTAGTTTGATGTCAGTTGGTCAACTTGATGACCTTGGTTACAAGGTGGTCTTCTATGCTCAGTCCTTTCGTATATCAAAGGGCAATATGGTTATTGCAAAAGGAAGGAAAGTTGGCTCACTTTACCCTTTATTTGTATCACAGAAAGAACACTTGTTAGCTGTTACTGAACAGACTATGACTTGTATTTGGCATGGTCGTTTGGGCCATATATCTCGTAGTGGAATGGAAAATCTTTCTCGTTCTGGCTACTTAGCTGTGTTATCTTTCTCTGATTTTTCATTTTGTGAGCATTGTCAATATGGAAAGCAAACCAGAAATGTGCATAAAACACACATTGACTCTTCAATGCAGCCTTTAGATCTTGTTCATACAGATGTGTGTGGTCCTATGCCCACTAGGTCCTTAGGTGGTTCTCTTTACTTTGTCACTTTCATAGATGATGCTACTAGAAAAGTCTGGGTATATCCTATCAAATTGAAGGATGATGTATTCCCTACTTTTAGAAAATGGCTTGCTTCAGTTGAGACTGAAAAAGGAACTAAGCTTAAGGCTTTACGTTCAGATAATGGGGGTGAGTATACCTCACATGAATTCAGCCTTTTCTGTCAGTGTAGAGGGATTCGTAGAGAGTTTACAGCTCCTTATACCCCAATACAGAATGGTGTAGCTGAGAGGATGAATAGAACTATTCAAGATAGAGTAGTCTCTATGTTGCATCATGCAAACCTCTCACAAGGTTTTTGGGCAGAAGCAGTATTGACTGCACTTCATGTGATTAACCTTTCACCTAGTACTGCCAAAGGTCTGAAAGTGGCACAAGAGTTATGGACAGGGAAACCACCATATTATGATCATCTTCGAGTTTTTGGGTGTGAAGCATATGTTCATATACCCAAGAATCTTAGACAGAAGTTGGACCATAAGTCAAAGAAATGCATTTTTCTTGGATATGGTCGAGAAGGACAATTTGGATATCGCTTATGGGATCCTGAAACACGGTCAGTGATCAGAAGTAGTGATGTCATTTTTAATGAGTCTAAGATGCATAAAAAGCCGATTAAGGAGGTTGAAGTGAGAAGAGTGGTGTTTGAGGATACTAGTCCTCCGGTTAGCATGCATAAAAATGCTGCACATAGGGATGTTCAAGAGAATGTCCATTCAGATCAGTCTGCACATGTTCCTGTTCAGCAACCATTGAGACGTTCTGCACGTGTCTCATATCCACCTGATAGATATGTTCTAGGTTTAGGTTTTGTTATGCTAACAGATGCCGGTGAGCCCTCTTGCTACAAAGAGGCTATGCAGATAGAGGATCATGTCAAGTGGGAGCGTGCCATGAAGAGTGAGTTGGATTCTATTCACAAGAATGGTACTTGGGACCTAGTACCTTTGCCAAAGGGCAGGAAAGCTTTACCATGTAAATGGGTATATAAGCTGAAATTCACATCAGATAGTGCTTCTCCAAAATATAAAGCACGACTTGTTGCAAAGGGTTTTAAGCAACAACATGGTGTTGATTTTGAGGAAATCTTCTCTCCAGTGGTCAAGATGACTACTTTGCGCATGTTGCTTGGATTCGTTGCAATGGAGGACTTAGAGCTAGTCCAAATGGATGTGAAAACAGCTTTCTTGCATGGAGATCTTATAGATGAGATCTATATGGAACAACCAGAGGGTTATGTAGTTCCTGGCAAGGAAAGTCTAGTTTGTAAGCTCAAGAAGAGCTTGTATGGACTTAAACAGTCTCCTAGACAATGGTACCAAAAGTTTGATGCTTTTATGAAGTCCCAAGGCTATTCTCGGAGCAATGAGGATCATTTTCTCTACACAAAGAGATGTTCTGATGGCAGCTTGATATGCTTGATACTTTACGTCGATGATATGTTGATTGCTGGGAAGTCCTCTTATGATTTGTCAATTCTCAAAAAGAAGTTGAGTCAGACATTTGATATGAAGGATTTGGGGGATGCCAAACATATTCTTGGCATGCGCATTACTCATGATAGGAGTAAAAGATGCATATACTTGTCTCAAAGTGAGTACATATCCAAAGTACTTCACCGATTCAATATGCAGGGTGGAAAGGCATTGAGTACACCTTTACCCACATATGTGAAATTGAGCAAGGATGACTGCCCCAAATCAGATGAGCAAAAGGAATTCATGACCAAAATTCCCTATCAGTCTGCTATTGGTAGTCTCATGTATGCTATGGTAGCTACGAGACCAGACATTGCATTTGTAGTGGGAGTTGTGAGCAGATATATGTCTAATCCTGGCCAGAAACATTGGGAAGCGGTCAAAATGATTTTGAGATATCTGAGTGGCACTAAGGAAAAGTGTCTATGCTTAGGTAGAGGGAAAGCATCCATTATTGGTTACACAGATTCTGACTATGCTGGTTGTGTAGACAATCGTAAGTCTACATCAGGGTACATTTTTCATTTTGCTGGAGGTGCTATCTCTTGGAGATCTTGTCTTCAAGAATGTACAGCTGTTTCCACCACAGAAGTAGAGTATGTTGCAGCAAGTGAGGCATGTAAGGAAGCATTGTGGCTTTCTCGTCTTGCTTGTGATATGGGTTTGCCTCAGCATGTACCTCACTTGCTCAGTGATAGTCAGAGTGCCATTGCTTTGGCTAAGAATCCGGTCTATCACGCAAAGACCAATCATATTGAGGTGAGGTATCACTTCATTAGAGATTGCTTAGCCACTGAGAGCATTATTCTTGAGAAGGTTCACACTCGAGATAATGCTGCAGATGCTTTGACTAAAGCTCTACCACAGGATAGCTTTCGACACTGTTGTCACTTGATGGGGGTTACTTGATTCTTGATCTTACGCAGTCACTTGTATACTGTGTAACATGCCCATCAAGTGGGAGGTATAGTTTGTATACTTACACTCACGTATTCTTTATCATTCTTTCTTTTTTCTCCCATAGTTACTCTGGCCATATTGGCCTTTAGTGGGAGATTGTTACCGTTAGTGTCCATGTGAAAGGCCAAATGGCCATCGGACACTTCTTTGTATATGTTCTTTAATAAAACATATAGTGGCCTGGTCAGTCATAGACTTTAAGTTCGACCGCATTTGTAAGACCTAAGAAGTCTGTCTTCGTGCTCCCTATGTACTGTGTTTTCTGCGTATTCTACAGCCTCTGTGCGGAGTACTGTGTGCGGCGTCAGGAGCTCGGTTTTCAACTCCGAGCATATCGTCGTGGAGCTCCCGAGAAGGAGAGTGCAGCGCGGTGCATCGCCATCGAAATACTTCAGATTCTTCATTCCTCACTATTATCGTGGGTGCTCTCATACTTATAGACTTTGCTTCCCAAGGTCCCGTGAACTGAGGTAATTCTTGTAAAGAATTGGATTCAAAGCCTGTGTGTTCACTCCGTTGTTCTTCTCTACATCATCGTAAATAGAGGGGATGCCTTGGGGAAATTGTTCCTGCAAGTCGTCTATCTCTTGAATAGGAGGATGGGTTCCTTGTTCTTTTCTCCACTTCTCTTCTTATATTTCTCTCAAAAATTCATGTGAATATCTATGTATAGAAGACATGTTGTCTTCCCCTTCTGTGTTTGGCACTTGAGATAGGGATGGTGCATTCCTTTCCTGTGTCTCTAGGGAACTAAGATTCCTATGCTGATCCTTTTTTTCTTTGCTTTCTATCAAGTATTCTAGCCTCTCCATTAGACCTTGAAAGTGTAATTCAGGTTTTGCCATGTTATTCCAATTAAGATATCTAGAGGCTTCGAACAAAGCTTGTGCTAATTCTACCATCTTCATACAAAGTTTAGTTCTCTCAATTTCTAGATCAGCTCGTGGGTAGTTCTTACTCATTTCAGCTACTTGAGGTCCTTCTTTTATTCTAGCCTGATATGCACGAAACATCGTGCCTAGGTTTTCTGGTATGGGTTCCGCTAAAACTAATCCTGATTTCTGAGTTGGGTTCTCTTGATTCAACTCTTGTGAAGTCAATTCTAGGATTTTGGCTCTAGATTCCTTGAGACTTCCTTCCAACTCAGTGATTTTTTTACTCCACTTTCTCTTGATTGTTTCTCTGGAATCTTTCCAAGATTTTGTCTTTTTACTGCTAGATTCTGCAACTTCACTAGTTCCGGCTATTTTCTCCTGATTAAGCTGTTGGTTCTGTAAGAGCGCCTGGGCTCTTGTTATAGCTTGGATAGGCACGTATGTAGGGTTGGATCCATCTACGTTGTTTACAATACCTATCACGTTGATCGGTGTCACATTTGACACATTAGCAGGGTTCTTAGGACAATCTTTGATTATGTGCTCTTTGCCACAGTTGGCACAAAAGCCTTGGATGTTATAGTACTATGATTGCTCTGCTATCGGAGGATGTGGACAATCCTTTATGAAGTGATCTCCTTGGCACCTAAAGCATGGTCCTCTAGGGCCCTGTGGTCTTTGCTGTCTCACTTGGGGCCGTGGATTTGGGTTTGTGTACATCACATTAGCATAGTCTGGCTCCCAACTAGATTCCACTAGTGGACTATCATAATGATATGTCTCCACGTGTTCTGGTGACTTCGTGTAATAAGCGGGTGGACTATCTACATGAGTAGAGTCAAAACTGTTTGAGTTCGGGTCACTCTCTGTGATCAAAGGTGAAGAAGGCACTAAGGCCCTACTTAGGTTCTCTTCTGCAGCAGCGTATTTGACAGAGATGACATTCGCTGGTGGGGGTGGCTGCTGAGCTAAGACAGGTTGAGGTCTCTGTTGAGCCTGATATGGATAATGTTGAGGAGGCCTATAGTAATAAGGCTGAGCATTGTATTGGCCTTGATACCTACCTGGCTGCGGGTATGCTTGTGGGTGGTTCTGTCTCACTGCTTGTTTGTTATATGGGCAGTCCTAGGCCGTATGATTTGTGTATCTTCTCTCAATTGTACAGTATTGGCCACTAGGGTTTGCTTGTGTTTGTGTTGCATTGGGGCATACATTAGCCATATGATCACCACCACAGGTGTAACAACGCTTGCTTGTTGTTACCCTAGGCATCTGTTTACTAGAATCTCCTAGTTTTTGGGCCACTTTTTCTGCTAAGTCTTCTATCGAGCTAGACAATTTTGTGGATGCTAGAGATGAACAATCTAAGTCCTTATAGACCTTTGAGAGTTCCAACTTGTCTCCTAAGTTGTCCTCAATGTCTATACATATTCTTACACACTTCTCTAGCATTCTGGGTTCTTTCAAGTATACATAGGAGCGTAGTTTAGAGCTCAACAAGCCATCTAAAAACAATGACACTTGTTTGGCCTGTGAGGGTAGCTCTTGTATTGGACATCTTTCAACATATTGTCTAAACCTACGTCCTGCGAGTCTAACTGTTTCTTGAGGGGTCTGTTTGAAGCTATGAATCAACGAAGACGTGTCATGTCTGATCCCACTTTTAGAGAATTCAGTGATGAATGACTCTAAAAAGTGATGGATGTCTCTAAATTGCCTTTGTTGTAATGGTTGAAACCAAGTTAAAGCGGTATTCTTTAACGTTAGTCCAAATGCATTATATTGCATGAACATGTCTTCGACTTGTTCTACTCTTAGTACTTGCTTGAATTCTGCGACATGGTCATAGGGATCTCCTGTCCCATCAAAGTAATTTTTCATGGACTTCACTAACTGAGTGGGTCTTAGTATTCTTGCGTGTTCTCGTGGTCTTGGTAGAGGAAAATCATCTCTACCACCTCGTATTCCATGATCTCTTTGTCTATCCGCTCTGTCCGTGTTTATGGTGGTTCTATCTCTTCCTATGGGATGATTGAAGCTTACTTCCAGTCTTTCTTTATTCTTCTCTCTTTGCATGCCATGGGCCGAGGATGCTCCAGCCCCTTATTGGTTCACGTTTACGTTTGTTCGAGATGGAGGGAATACCAATTCACCTCTCCATGTGTACGTGTTTTTAGCGTGATCAGGCACCACAAAGACTCTTTCTGAAGTCTCATCTAGGTATACAACCTTTCCAGGTGTATCCGGGTCCTTGAACTCGTAGATTATAATGGAACCAACCTTGCTAGGTTGTTCCGTTCTGTACCTCCAAAATGCTTCGTCAGTTTCTTTATTTACAAACAACTCTATGCTTTTGTTATCCTGAGGGGTCCAATCTGGAACTAGTACTCGTGTCAGTACAGATTTCCCTCTGGGTGTTCTAGGTTCTTCTAATGGTTCTTTTCCTTGAGATTTAGTTTCCGTCTCTAGCTGAATTACGCCAAACTCATTGGTGTTGTTTGGTTGCGTACTTAAGATATACCTTCCTTCCTTGTCTATGTACGCGTCTCTCTCGAATTTCACCACTGGACGTTCCAATCCAATGGGTTGATCGGGGTTGTGCATTTGCACCACTTGTCTTCGCAAACCATCCTCATAGATGCGAGCACCTAAGCGGTTGGTTCGGAGAAACTCTAGTTGAGTTCTATAGGGTCCTTCAGGTCTTTCTAAATATGCAACATTTGACCCTCCTTCTGGTCTTTCTGTGCTAAATGCCATTTCTGATTCACTCGTATCTGAGCTCTCATAGGGGTAATTAGTGTTCAATTGTTGAGCCCACGATCGTGCGGTAGTTCCTACACTTGCCTCTAATGATCTAAGGCTTTGTCGGTCTGACTTACCTATATGTTTGCCCCATCTAAGGTTCTTTAATTTTCTTCCTTGCACACTCAGTACATGCCCAGATCGTCAATGATTCTTTGTTATTACTTTCTTGATTCTTTTTAAATTTCTTTAGATTCTTGTCTTAATGTATGCGTCAGGAATTCGACTTTCTGTGGTACTTTGAGTTCTCGTTCCGTCAGACTTAGGTTCTTTCCTTTAGGTTTTCATATCACACACCTCTACTTTAGTCTTGAACTTGATAAATTTAATTCTCTTGAACTTGAGGCGTTCCTATCGTCTTTAATCCACAATGCTAATGTTTAGCCTAAGCTAAGAATTGACTGAGGGGGTTGAGTAATCTTCCAACCTCAAGTCAGCTTTTCTGGTTGCCCTTATGCCCAAGAAGCTGCGCTTTCCAAGCCTTATGCCCTTCACTACCTTGCCTTGAATGTCCTTGATTTCCTTTGCTAGACCTGGAAAAATCCAATATTAGACCAATATCACAAATGGATGATCAAGCACTTGAGTTTATACACTTTTAAAGTCCCTTAACCTTTGGCAACTTTTTTCCCAAAGCCCCCTTTCTTTCCTAGTCCCAACTATGTCAACCTCAAATTATCCTCTCTAAAAATAAACGTATCCTTTATGAAAAAAACAGCTGAGGTCACGTAGTACTCGTTGAGAGCTTTCTAACAAGCTATAAAGCTCAAAAAACGGACTTCGGATGAAAAAGATATGAGCATTCAGGCTCTCGGGGGTAAAAACTGACCAATAGGTTTTTCTCCAAATATGAGCTAAGGGGTCTCCTATGAGTCTAATCACCCAAAAAATTCCCAAAAATAGCCCCAAAATTGGCCCAAAATTGAAACCCTAAAATTTGTGTTTGGGGTGAGCAATCGCGATGGTCTGAGATGATCGCGATGGTCTAGGCGAACCGTCGCGATGGCGTGATGTGCGAACCGTCGCGATGGTCTGAAGTGCACGGTCACGATGGTCTAAATGTGAGCAATCGCGATGGCGTCAGTCAATGGTCAACGTGAACCGTCACGATGGTCCGAAGCGAACCGTCGGGATGGTCCGAAGTGAACTGTCGCAATGGTCACCGATGCGATGGCGTGAGCCAATCGCGATGGTCCAAATTTTGAGTTGTTGCGATGGTGTAAGGGTCTCGTCGTGATGGCGTGGCTAGTGAGCAATCGCGATGGTCTAGCTTGCCATGTGGCACTATCGAGGCGATGGCATGGGCCAATCGCGATGGCGTGGTGTCGACGGGATCGTCGTGATGGTCAAGGACCGTCGCGATGGTTCAAGTGAACCGTCGCGATGGCGTGAGACTGTCGCAATGGTCCGGCTGAGCCATCACGATGGCGTGAGCCAATCGCGATGGTGTGACACAATCGCGATGGTCTGAGCCAATCGCGATGGTCCACCAAAGTGTGAATTTTTGAAATGCAGCAATGGAGTCCTAGAGGCGCAAGGGTCGCCTACACGCCCATGAACTCGCTTACCTCAAATTCCGAACTTGGCAGACCATCGCGATGGTCTGACACAGTCGGCAATTTCTGACAAAAAGTGATTTTCTTACCTTTTTGTAGCCTTCCTAATGCACTAGAGCTCTGTACCTGCAAGAAAAATAAAAAAGACACAAGTACACACAAGCACAAAAGCTCTCTCTCTCTCGCACATGCACAAATGAGGGGAAATGAGGAGAATGGGTGGATATGGTGAATTTTTTGATATTTTTGGAGTTGAAGATGATGATGCGGTGATGAAGATGGAGTGTGGGGGAGGTTAAAAACACTAAAAACTAAGTAAAAACAACAACAAAAACTGAAATTTTTACCTTCCAATGCCACTTCTTGCTATACTCTTACCATCACACATTCGTCCTAGACTCGATCCCCGGCAACGGCGCCAAATTTGGTGTTGCTCTAGCACAATGGTGAGAACCACGTTAAGAAGCTCCACCTCCTTAATGTCAATCCGCGGAACAGATAGGAGTGATATGAAGATCGTGAATGTGAGAGTGAAGGTGAGAAGCATAGAGATGCACACACACTACGAAGAGACAAGCAAGACACAATGGAAGGTGAAAAATCAACTCTATTGCTCAAGATCTCATTTACAAGCTCCAAATAGCTCTAAGCTCACACTAACCAACACTAAGTCACCTCAAAAATGAGCTCTCTAGCTCTTTTTATAGATTCTAGACTAGTTTTGACCGGTTTCACATCTAGTGACCGGCATAGTTAAAAAATAGGTCCTATGCGCTATTTGAGAGGGTAAACGGTCTCTAAAAATAACCAAAATTGATACGCTCATTCTACCTAAGCTCCTCAAGCTTGAGGACTCCTCGGCTTGCACAAAATGGAGCTAGAAATTAAGAAAAGGGTTTTTCTATGTTACATATGTTACAATAGTGATAAAAATCATTGTTGGAGGTTTTTGAAAAGTATTTTAAAACATAATTCTTTGAAAAAGGATCCGACTGACTCTTTGCTCTGCCTTTACATGCTTCCGTGTCTTCTATGCCTCTGGCTACTGCCAACAGGTTGGCACTCCACTGAATGCCAAGGCAATTTAGTGAAGTTCAAGAGGCCACGGATACGCAGATACTCGCTCACTTCAAGAGTGAGTCCTTCACGCAAGGTAGCGAAATTAGCTAGTGCTTCCATGAGGCGCACGCAAAAGCTCAATAACACACAGGACACAGAAAACACAGCACACAGAACACACAGACACAATAGCGATTAACAATGATAGGAATACGATTAAGTAGACACATGACAACGGGAGGCGATCGAAAATGCAAATCATCGTGCGGTATTGAAATGATAACCACCATAATTACGGCGTGCATGCATGTGCAGAATCAGTAACACAAGGTGGCGATTAATCACAATTAGATATCAAAACGAGGAGAGTTACAGTTGATATTCACTGAAATATGTAAATAAAAAGAAAATAAGTGACACGCGGAAAAATGAGGAACACGTCAGCGGTGATCAGACTGTTGGTGATATGGGTGTAGCTTTGAACCATTGATTACTTTGGGAAGAGGGACTCCGATCAAAGTAGTCAACCAAAAAGTAGCGGGTCCCACTTGCTCACTAATCCGTTAAGGACCGAACCACCGTAATTTAAATTTCCCAGCAGAACGATTTGATTTAGCATTATAAAACTGCACAAGTTGGCCCACCGTAAACACAGGAGTCTTGAGGAAATGATCATGAGTCCGGGCTTGCCGCAACTGAACTTCTTGAAGAGTTAGGAAGCTTTCCCAACGATGTTCATCCAAGGTTCTGAGTGCTTCCAACCGAAATGGCAAAGAATCTTCGGGTAGTAATTTATGAGTTAGGGCCACGCGTAAGCTTGGCACTACGAGCTCCATCGGCGCGATTGCTTCCAACCCATAAGCAAGCTTGAAAGGGGTCATTTCGGTTGCCACTTTGTATGTAGTTCGGTATGCCCATAAAACTGCGAGAAGTAACTAATCCCAACGTTCTGGAGATTCTACGACCAATTTGGGAAGCATACTCAATAGCATCTTGTTGGTACTTTCAGCTAAACCATTAGCACGGGGATAATATGGGGAACTGAATTTATGCAAGATTTGAAAAGTATGCATTAGTACGCGCATTAAATTGTTAGCAAAGTGTGTTCCTTGATCTGTCACAAGTTCCAGAGGTAATCCATAACACGGAAAAACGTCTTTCATCAAGCATTTTGCCACCGAAACAACTGTGGCTGACCGTAAAGCCCAAGCTTTCGCCCACCTGGTAGCGTAATCTGTACAAGTCAGTATATATCGATTATTACTAAGGGTTGCTAGTGGTGTGATTGGCCCAATAAAATTGAGACCCCACTTTTGAAAGGGTTCCAAAGGTAATACAGGTTGCAGAGGAAAAAAGTGGTGCTGTAATGGCTGTCCAGACCTTTGACAAGTGTCACACTGCTACACAATCTGAGTCACGTCTTTGTACATGGTAGGCCACCAAAGCCCACTTTGCAGAATTTTCCGATGAGTAAGATCGGCTACAAAATGTCCACCGAAGGGTATTGAATGTGCCATAGCAATAACCGAGGCTGCTTCATGAGGTGGGATACAATGAAGTAGAACACCAGTGTGATCCATGTAGTACAACTGTCCTATAATCAACCAGAATTTGCGACTGTAAACTGCAATTTTTTGCCGCAGAGCAGAAGGAATATGAGGAGGAAGACATCCATCAGTCAGAAAAGTTAACAACGTATCATAGTAGGTAGGCGGCATAGGATGTTCGATAGATTCCTCACGAGCTGGCTCAGTAGCGTAAATTGCTGGTGGGGTATCATCAACACCCACTGGAGCTTCACCGGAATCCAACCGAGAGAGAAAATCTGCTAAGGCATGTGTTGTACCGGGTTGATGAATCACTTCATAGTCGAACTCTTGTACCAATAAAACCCAACGAGCCAAGCGACCACCTAAATGTTGCTACCGGACCAGATATACAAGTGCGGCATGGTCCAGGTGAAAGGTGAATTTTTGGCCTAGCAAATAATGCCGAAATTTCTTCACAGAATACACCAACCCGAGACATTCTCTTTCGGTCACTGAATAGTTTCATTGAGCAAGAGCTAGAGGGCGACTTGCATAATAGACAGGCCGAAACCACTTGTCAGTTTGCTGCATTAAAACGCTTCCAATAGCTATGTCTGATGCATCGACAAAGACATGGAACGGACGTTCCCAATCCGGGGGTTGCAAAATTGGAGCCTCCGTTAATAAGCCTTTTAAACGATCGAATGCAGTCTGGCATTATGGGGTCCATTCGTACTGTCGTGGAGTACTAGTCATTAGCCAATTAAGTGGTGTTGCTAAATGAGCTAACTACCGTAGATGCCTGCCATGCCATCGGATTTGACCTAGGAAGCGCATAACTTCTTTCGACGTTGTAGGGACGGGTGCTTCCAACACAGCTGCGACTTTGTCTGGATTGAATTGGATACCTTGTGCATATATAGTATGTCCAAGTAGTTTACCACAAGAAACCGCAAAAACAGATTTTGTCGGGTTCAGGTAGAGTCGGTATTCACGGCATTTCTCAAAGCAGCACCGTAAATGATACAGGTGCGCCGCAATCTTGCCAAATAAGGAGAAGTCATCTAAATAGACTTGCATAAAAGTAGTCAGGTAGGGTGAGAAGACTTCCTGCATACAACGTTGAAATGTGCTAGGAGCATTCCTTAACCCAAACCACATGACCGTACAAGCAAAAACACCCCAGTGCATAATGAAAGCTGTTTTCGGTATGTCTTGTTTGGCCATTCTAACCTGGTTATAACCACTGTAGCCGTCCAGAAAAGAGTACATCTCGTGCCCCACCACTCTGTCGAGCATTGTGTCAAGAAAGGGAAGAGGAAATGGATCAGGTATCGTGGCCGCATTCAGTTTCCGGTAATCCACACAGATACGGAGCTGTTTATTTTTCTTCGGAACAATCACGATCGGAGATATCCATTCAACGTGCTCGATGGGTACAATGAATCCCACCTTCAACAACCGATCGAGTTCTGCTTTGACCTGTGCTGCATAATTGGGGTTCATTCGGTAACTAGATTGTTTGATTGGCTTTGCCTCAGGTTTGAGCATGACCCGATGTTGATAGATCCACGGATCAAGATCTTTCATATTGCAATAGTCCCAAGCAAAAACATCAAAAAACTCACACAAGAGTCGGATAAAATCATCTTGAAATGCCTCGGACAGTCCTGCCTCTATCTTAACAGGTCGCGGGTTAACTTCATCACCCAAATTATAGGTTACTAACTGGTCTTCCGGGACATAAAATTGACGAGGTTTCCCCAAGTCGTCAGCTGACTGTAAAAGTTGATGTAGAGTGGCTCCATCCATAGCAACACTATCATTTGCATTTGCATCTCCGGTCACAGGAACAACCGTACAGGCTACCAGACTCTAGTTCTCTACTACAGCTTGAAGATCTATAGTTCCTAAGGAAATTAGATCTTTATTGTTCTTCAGAAACGCCTCTTCTTCATCGTCAGATAAGCCATCCAACATGTGGACTGACTCTACTACATAGGGTCTGGCATGAAGCTCACAGGGCTGAATGGCATCCAGTTTGACAACATATTTATGGTGATTATCTTTGAAAGTCAATTCCTGCGCTGACCAGTCCTGTATAACTTTGGCTTGTTTCAACCATGGCCGACCGAAAAGTAGATTGTAGTCGAGGCTGGATTCTGGTAGTTCTAAGACTACAAAAGTCATTCTGAACGTGGTACCCTACAAAGTAATCAGGATATTCCGTACGAGTCCCACCGGATGAACTTGGGATTGGTCTGCCATTCTAACAAAGAATTGGACGGGCTCGATCTGGGTCCACCCCAATTTCTTACAGAGAGCTGCAGTTGCTATATTCACACCCAAACCACCATCAATTAGCACTTGCATAATCTTGTGATTTTTATACCAGACAATGATTAAGGGGACTGAATGATCCACCGTAGAATTAGTTTCCGGTTGTATTGTTGTAGTCGTGGGAGTACTGGGAGATCCAGGACTGACCTGTTGCTGGAATTGCTACCTAACTCTAGGCACCAAGGCGAGTAGCTGCCCAAAAGGGAGTGTAATTGACGCCTTCGAGAGAATATCCCATACCTGGACTGTTGGAATTGCACTCTTCACTGATTTTGATGATGATTACTGGGAGATCCAGGACTGACCTGTTGCTGGAATTGCTACCTAACTCCAGGCACCAAGGCGAGTAGCTACCCAAAAGGGAGTGTAATTGACACCTTCGAGAGAATATCCCATACCTGGACTGTTGGAATTGCACTCTTCACTGATTCTGATGATGATTCTCTTGTTATTAGGGTAGAGTCTTGTTCATGCGCTCTCACCTTTGGCAAGGGAGCTTGTGTCACCGGAATTGGATCAGGGAATATAGTTGGTTCTTCAGCGGCCCACTAACTGGCCTTGGTATACATTCGTTGCTGTTCGCGAATACCAGGTTCAAACACCTCAGCTGCTGGTTGCAACTGCTTACCCAATCTTGTCTGGATCACTACTGCTTGTGATTCCACGGGTGAGATATAGACCATGTTGGTCATCAGGTTCTGACGCTCCTTCTTCCTTTTATCGTATTATGTTGCATCCTTGCAAAATCTCCGGATGTGGCCAATCTCATCGCAAAAGTGACATCGAGGTGGTGGTAAGGAAGCACCTTTCGCTGATGTACCTGCCTGCCATCAATTTGCATTAAAATTGGTATTCCGCTGTCTTCGGTAATTTTGGTATCCTTGCTGCTGATTGTTTCGCATCTGCGGTGGCACATAGTGGGTTGCTCGCTGACCTGGTTCTTGTATAATGGCGTTTACAATTGCTCGTCCCTGCACCTTGGCATTATACGCACAATTTTCTGTTGAGTGTGCGGTGGTATTGCAGATGGCACAATATATCTGATTAAGGGCGCAGGTAGCACTGGTGTGCCCTGGATTTTTGCACTTGGTGCAATACATCTGTTTAGTCGGATCATTTATAACGTTTTTATTGGCCTTCAGCCACTCTAAGTCTTCAGTGAATCCTCCAACTTTATGCTCTAGCTGTAGAGCCATCACAATAACAGCATCTAATGTCATAGCACCCACGCAGCGAATGATCACAATTTGTCTTAGCTGTGGGGTCAAACCATGAATGAACCACTGGGTTATAACATCATCCGGTAAATTAGCATGTGCCGGAGGTAGTTTTCTTAGATGAGTTCTAAACAATGTTGCATATTCCTGAACAGTCTGGTGCGGCTTCTGTCTATTGTTCTGCAAGTAATCGAAAATTTCGGCAGGGTTCTTCTTCAGCCGGAACCTCTGTAAAAACGCATCCCTTACTGCCTCATAAGTAACGAAATGGTTGATATCATACTCTGTTAGCCACCTCGCTGCATCATTGATTAATGTTGAGTGGAATACGATGGCCTTGTACGCCAGATCAGGTGGATGGTTCAGCACGGCATAAATTATCTCAAAAGTGCGCACATGTGCATCAGGGTCGTCACCTGGAAATCCACCGAATTTTGTGTAAGTTACCCTTGTTGGAACTGGTCGAAGTGGAAGTGGTTGTTGCTGTTGCTACTGTTGTTGTTGTTGCTGCTGCTTTTGTTGTCCACTCATGGTGCTATTAGTGGTACCGTTGCTGTCTCCTGAGTTCTGAGGAGGTGTTTTTGGTCATTCGGAATCTGTGTGGTCAGACTGCTCACCTTTCGGCTTGAAAATAGCGTTCAATCTCTTACGGATCTCCAAATCAAAGAGCCTATCCTCAGCCTTGATATCCTAGGTAGACAAATTTTCCCCGAACAGTGATGTCCAAAATGAAGATTCACCAGGGAGTATCACACTATCATCGGAAAACTTTAAATTCCCTGCAACTGGGACCGAACTGTCATCGGAATTTGTCGAACTTTCCCCAAAATAGGGTATTCTTTCACCGACAATGATCTCTCTGGGTAACACAACTTTATCCTCAGAAAAGTTTGAATCCTTACCAGACGGTGTCGGGTCAACTGCACACTGCGTCCCTATACACTCCGAAGTTATTGTACCTTCTGTAGGCTGTACCGAAATTACATCGGAATCTACCGGAATTTCCTCATGGGTCACCAAAATTCTACCGGAATCACTGCTAACGGGCTCCACTCCTTCGACAATTGGGCTTAACCAGTCTATACTTCTACCACCTAGGGGTGTCCCTAACAAATTTGGTACCGCCCAAGGATGTTGGTCTCTCCTGTACTTCGGATACGACTCGCCGGACCGAGTAACCGGCATATATCACCTCTGCACCACTTGCATACTACTCCACCTTACTTATTATTCACAGTCTGTGCCATCTTCCCACAGACGGCGCCAGTGTTAAAAGTGCAGTTTTTTCGTCACAGGCACTTTTAAGTTCTTTTGGGTTCTTGGGAGTGGTAGGGGTTTGATGAATTAGAGTCCCTGTATCTTAATTTTCCCAATTAACTTATTCAATACGCAGTACATTAGTGTTCAATATCGAATCCTTTATACAGCTTACTGTCAAAATTTTGGTTAGACTTTTCGCAGTACGTAATGCAGGAGTTATTCAATACCGTTGCACAAATTTATTATCGACCACTTAACAGTACTGAGTTATCACAAATCAATGTAATTAAACAAAGTAAGAGTTAACAGTACTCAGGATTTGATAACACTGCACTACAACGACATCTCCGCAGATCGCCAATCGCCCAGACAGAGAGTCTGGCGATCCCTTTGTCTCTGTGCTACCGGAGCGTCACCGTAATGTCTTTTCATTGATTGATAAAAAGATACAACACTTCGCTATGACCTTTTGGTACGTGCGGTAATGGAAAATATAAATTACAGAATGCCAATCCGACGACCTTACACAATCCAACTTATAGTCTGTGGCTGACCAAGACACTATATGTTTTATTAAAGAACATATAAAAAAGTGTTTGGTGGCCATTTCACCTTTCACATGCACTAATGATAACAATCTCCCACTAAAGGCAAAAGACTAACAGTAACAATCTCCCACCAAAGGCCAATATGTCCAAATTAACTATGGAAGAAAAAATGAAGAATGATAAAGAATACCTGAGTGTAAGTATACAAACTATACCTCCCACCTAATGGGCATGTTACACAGTATACAACTGGCTATGTAAGATCATGAATGAAGTAACTCCCATCAAGTGACAACAATGTCGAAAACTATCTTGTGGTAGAGATTTAGTCAAAGCATCTGTAACATTATCTCGAGTATGAACCTTCTCAAGAATAATGCATGTAGTGGCTACACAATCTCTAATGAATTGATGCCTCACCTCAATGTGTTTGGTCTTTGCATGATAGACTGGATTCTTAGTCAAAACAATGGCACTTTGACTATCACTAAGCAAACAAGGTACATGCTGAGGTAGACCCATATCACAAGCAATATGAGAAAGCCATAATGCTTCCTTAAATGCCTCACTTGTTGCAGCATACTCTGTTTCTGTAGTGGAAACAACTAAAAATTCTTGAAGATGAGATCTCTAAGAGATAACACCTCCAACAAAATGAAAAATGTACGCCAATGTAGACTTACAATTGTCTACACAACCAACATAGTCTGAATATATGTAAACAATAATGGACACTTTCCCTCTACCTAAGCATAGAACCTTTTCCTTAGTGCCACTCATATATCTCAAAATCATCTTGATCGCTTCCCAATGTTTCTTGCTAGGATTAAACATATATTTTCTCACAACTCCCACTACAAATGCAATGGCTGGTCTCATAACTACCATAGCATACATGAGATTACCAATAGCAGACTGATAAGAAATTTTGGTCATGAATTCCTTTTCCTCACCTGATTTGGGGCAATCATCCTTGCTCAATTTCACATATGTGGATAAAGGTGTAATCAATGCCTTTCTACCCTGCATATCGAACTTGTGAAGTACTTTGGACATGTAATCACTTTGAGAGGAATATATGCATGTTTTACTCCTATAATGA
The DNA here is from genome assembly GCA_020310875.1 of Ceratopteris richardii. Lineage (NCBI taxonomy): Eukaryota > Viridiplantae > Streptophyta > Polypodiopsida > Polypodiales > Pteridaceae > Ceratopteris > Ceratopteris richardii. Next base: position 79,474,767 of record CM035424.1, on the reverse strand, counting down.
GTAATGTGCATGGCAAGAATATGTTTTGCATCCCCCAAATCCTTCATATCAAATTTTTGGCTTAACTTCTTTTTGAGAATTGACAAGTCATCAGAGGACTTCCCAGCAATCAACATATCATCGACATAAAGTATCAAGCATATCAAGCTACCATCTGAGATTCTCATTGTGTAGAGACAATGATCCTCATTGCTTTTAGAATAGCCTTGAGACTTCATAAAAACATCAAACTTTTTGTACCATTATCTAGGGGAATGTTTAAGTCCATATAGGCTCTTCTTGAGCTTACAAACTAGAATTTCTTTCCCAAGAACTACACGACCCGCTGGTTGTTCCATATAGATCTCATTTGCAAGATCTCCATGAAAGAAAGCAATTTTCATATCCACTTGGACTAGCTCTAAGTCCTCCATTGCAATGAATCCAAGAAACATGCATAGGGTGGTCATCTTGACCATAGGAGAGAAGATTTCCTCAAAATTAACACCATGTTGTTGCTTAAAACCCTTTGCAAAAAGTCATGCTTTATGCTTTGGAGAATCACTATCTGATGTGAGTTTCAGCTTATATACCCATTGACATGGTAAAGCTTTCCTACCCTTTGGCAAAGGTACTAAATCCCAAGTACCATTCTTGTGAATAGAATCCAACTCACTCTTCATGGCATGTTCCCACTTGACATGATCTATTGTTTGCATAGCCTCTTTGTAGCAAGAAGGCTAACCAACATCTCTTAACATAATAAAATCCAAACCTAGAACATATCTATCAGGTGGATGCGAGACACGTGTAGAGCATCTCAATGATTGCTGAATAGGAACATTTGCAGACTAATCTGATTGGACATTCTCTTGAACATCCCTATGTCCAACATTTTTATGCATGCTAACTAGAGGACTTGTATCCTCAAAAACCACTCTTCTCACTTCAACCTCCTTAATGGGCTGTTTATGCATTTTATAATCATTGAAAATGACCACTAGTTTTGATTACTGATAAAGCAAGCTACTTTGTACTCTGTTTTAAAGGAGGAGAATGTGCGAGTTGTTTGTTTCCTACTTAGCCAAGAAGATATTGCTAAACCGGGTGAGAAACAATATTGGGAAACTCATTTTCTACAATCGCAATCTCAAGTCCGATCTGAATCACAGTCCTCTTGAAGTGTATCACCTGTGGTATAAAGAATACCAAAATCCTAGGTTCTTGCAATGTACCTTAGAATTCACATGCTTGCATTCCAATGGGTCTCTATTGGTTTGTTAGAGAACCTATACTCCAACAACATAACATATATTTGGTCTAACATTGCACAAAAAGATACGATTCTTGACAAGCTTTCTATAATTCTTAGCAAATAAACTTTACCACTATGCCAATCTTGGATAGCGTTGACATTGATAATAGATTCTTCTTGATCCTTGGCACATATACGTCATATGAAAATGTGAATGTAGTACAATTAGCACCAAAAATGGTGATTCTTTGAACTCCCATGATGAGAAGTTCTTTATTCATGTGATATTACTCCCATCTAGCGTAGGCTTGAGTGAGGTGAAGAAAATCTAGTGAGATAATACATTTGGTCAAACCATTATCAAATTACCAAACATCTGAGTCCACAATTGAGATAGAATGATCATGTGTTGATGGGGCATAACTACATTGTGTAGTAAATTCCTAGTCTTTTTGTGTCATAAACTTATAGACTCAATCTTCGAAGTAGATTGTTTCGTAATAGCAATTTGTAGCTCTTTCTTCTTTGACTTTTTAGTACTAAGCTTAGGGTAGTTTTGTATGACATGATGAGTTTCCTTATGGCATTTATTAAAATTTTTCCATGTATCTACTTTATTTGCATCTTTTTCTTCCTTCTTTGATTGTGCAATGATCCTAGCTTTTTGGGTACTAGAAGAAGGGCTACATTTATTGTTGCCCTTCTAACTACCAAAAGAAAATTTAATCTATAACACATGTAATAGAGATTTTCTACTTGGACTAGCCTTCTTGCAGTAAAATATATATTAACTCTTAAAATGTCAAGGCGTTTGAGCTGAGTTTCATCATCATTTAAGAGTAGAAGCAAAAATATGCTAAGAATCAAGTAAACTATTAAGAAGAGTCTGCAAAGTTGAGATTATTGGAGTTAGACATCTATGGAAGCACGCGAATAGCACAAGGAAGAAGAAGAAGCTTGGAGCTCAACACACAATATTGAATGTATTACCACTAGAATGTACAAAGATTAGTAGTCTGTTAGGGCAATAGGTGTATATACAAGCCGGGAGAAAAAGCCTCCAAAAGAGGGAAAAAAGTGCCCCGATGGTTCTGGAGTGTTCACACACATCACCACCTAAATATATCAAAAAATCCCCCTAGGAGTGATGCGGTGAACAAGGATCTAGCACTCATCTATAAGGAAGTTCCAAGCTATGTGGAAATCACTCCACAATAGGAAGTAAGCCCAAATCTTTGCGGAAAGCTTCAAACTTCTCCCGAGGCAAAGCCTTCATGAAAAGGTCTACAATATTCCTGCCTCATGTAAATTTGCATCAGAAATGGAATGATCTGCATCATCACATGAAACTGGCAAAGGCTTAGAAGTTACGTCATTGGGACCAACACTAGACTGTCCACCTGCATAAAGAAGTAGCAAGGTATCATACATGTCTTTGGAGCTAACAGATGTCTCCTCAGTACATGAAAGCAATGGTTGAATAACATCTTCCACAAAAACAACATCACGGCTAACCAGAATGCATTTAATCTGTGGATGATATAGAGGATAGCCTTTACTTTTAGAACTGTACCCAGCAAAAATACATTTTACTTCTTTATCATCCAATTTTCTGTGATGTTGTTCAGGCACTAATGCATATCCCAAACAACCAAAAAACACATAGATGAGCAACAAATGGTTTGCGATCATGCCAAGCCTCATATGGAGTGATAGACTACAGCGCTTTAGGGGGACACCTGTTAAGTACATATGCTGCACACATGACGGCCTCAAGCGAGAAACTATGTGGTAAAGCCTGACTCTTGACCATACACCTCACCATCTCCATGAGTGACTTGTTCTTTCGTTCAACAACTCCATTTTTTTGAGGTGTATATGGCACTACACACTGGTGTTTTATCCCATGTTAAGCCAGAAATGCATTAAAGACATATACTCCCCCCCTTGATCAGAACGGAGGGTGCCCATTTTACATGCTGACAAATTTTCAGCCAAAACCAAAAGATGTTTGAAGCACATGAACACTTCGGACTTTGCCTTCAATGGATATACCCATGCATGCCTAGAAAAATCATCCATGAAAGTCACGAACTAAAGATAATATCCAAAAGAAGCTGTCTGCATAGGACCACAGACATCACTATGTACAAGCTACAATTTTTTAGTAGGCCAAACTGAACCATCTTTTGGAAAGGAGGAATGCTACATTTTTCCCAAAACACAGCCTTCAGAAATATGTTTTCCAGGTGCCTCAAGTTTGGGCAAAGAGGACACCATTTCAGATTTCTGCAGGTGTAGCAAACTAGCAAAATTCAGATGAACAAAGGGTGCATGCCAAAGCTTTGCATCTGACATAGCATAAGAATCATGTACTACACATGCCAAATCATTCACCGTTTTTTCATAGTCTATGAGCTTATAGAGCCCACGACATAAAATGCCAGAAACAATAATTGTGAAGAGATGGATAGGTATGTGTTGAAGATGAAGAGGTGTTGCAAAATCTTTGCTCTACACCAGCCAAATGAACTCCAGGAGTAGATGGTGGGCCCTTTTAGCTTGCCAATGGATGTATTAGACACCCTATGTACCTTGGAAGATCACTCTCAAAAAGATAGATCAAAACAGATAAGTTGGAGTTAGCTCAGAGGTGAAAACTTGCTATTCTTGGTTGATACACCTGTCCAGTGTTTTACATAATTCTCTGAGCACAGCAGCAATTAGATTAATTCCTCTTGGGGAAGGCTAGGTAGCTTAAAGAGCTAACTTTAGAGAGTAATCTCATCAAAAATAACAAACCACACACTGAGAATGACTTTTAACAAGTGATGACATCATCCCGATTTTCACGGGCTGCTACAGAAATAGACCAGTGAGTAGAAAAATTAACATAACTCAAGATGTAAGAATCCAATGATCATGAAAATTTGAATGCTTATACTAGACAGTAAGCTGAATCCAACAAGCTTGAAATCACTGAATTTGGATGAGTGAACACTGAGAAATGACTCTGACAAGATGACTGAAAAAGTCGGGTACCTGACAGAGAAGTGAAGATGAACATACCCTGTTGACTTCAAATGAACATAACTGAAGATTCCAACATCCAAATGACATGAAAATTTGTGAGACTTATAGAGCTAACTTTACCAAGTTAAATCACTGAAAATTATGAACCAAGTGCAGAGAAACAATCTCTGCAAGCTGACTGAGAAAAACTGAAGTAATGGCAGTGAGTAGTACACATCACAAGAACATGGAAAGATGAACTCAAATAATCATGAAAATGAAAGTATATTTCTTGTACAATACAATGACTTACTGATACATATGTGTGCTTTGTAATCACACCTTGAAATGGCATAAAGCTCAGCTCTTGGAGGTCTTCACATAGGTCTCTCTAACCACGACTAAAACTGCCATCTATTTATAGTTGAGTTTGGGAGGCTAACTTCCCTCAATCACTCTCCAATCAATCAATGATTGATTTGATTCTCTACCTACCACAAATCACAAATTCGTGGCTCCTCTTTCCATTCTTGATCATGTGGGCTCAACCACTTAAGATTCTCTTACTTTTACATTAAGTAAACTCTTCAAAAGTTACAAGAGGTAGTTCACAAGTGAACTTTACATAGTCTTCATTTTGAAGCTTCTTTAATGACTTTGTGAGACTCAAGCCAATACTTAGGCTTGTCATAGACTTGCTCCAACAGCTCCCCCTCAAGCCAAGTATGCTTGAGGTCTTCAATCTTCCAAGATTACCTGCAAACCAATCATAGCCTTGAATTTGCAAAGCTTTGTACCATCCAATGCTTTAGTTAGAATATCTGCACATTGTTGATGAGTGGACACATATGATATTTGAATCTCTTTGCTTAGAACCTTCTCTCGTACATAGTGATAATGAACTTCAATATGTTTAGTCCTTGCATGAAAAATAGGATTAGCAGCCAAATGAATAGAACTCATATTGTCACCAAAAATAGTTGGAGTTCCAAACTCCAATCCAAGATCTTTGAACAATGTCTTCATCCACATAGCTTCCTGTGTAGCTATGGCAAGACCTCTATATTCAGCTTCAGTAGAAGAGAGAGCAACTGTGGGTTGCTTCTTGGATGACCATGAAATAAGCTTTGAACCTGCAAAGGTAAGATAACCTGAAGTGCTCCTTCTATCTTCCTTGGAGCCAGCCCAATCTGCATCAGAAAATAGCTTCAAACCTAAATCAGATACATAAGGATAATAAAGTCCTTCATTTATGGTTCCTTTGAGATATTTGAGTATCCTTTTGGCAGCATCCATATGTGGTTTCCTTGGTGTGTGCATAAATTGGCTTAGCACACTCACACTGTAACATATATCTACTCTTGTCAATGTGGCATAGTTGAGACTACCCACTAGACTTTGATATGATGTGATGTCCTCTATGAGTTCACCTTCATGTGAGCTCAATTTGTGATTAACCTCCATTGGAGTACCTGCAATCTTACAATCTTGCATCTTGAATTTTGCCAACATGTCCTTAATGTACTTTCTTTGAGTGAGAAACAAACCATGATCTTTGTAGACAACTTCCAAACCTAGGAAGTAGGTAAGTGAACCCAAATCACTTATCTTGAACTCTTCTCTCATCTGATCTTTGATCTTCTTCATACCATCTGCATCATTTCCTGTCAATATAATATCATCTACATATACACATAGGTAGATGACCTCGGAATTACTCTTTTTAATAAAGAGTGAAGGATCTGCTTTGCTTGGTTGAAAGCCTTTGTCCTGCAAGAATGAAACAAGCCTGAAATTCCAAGCTCTTGGAGCTTGCTTGAGACCATACAATGCTTTGTTAAGTTTACACACATAATTAGGATAAACTTGATTCTCAAAACCAGGTGGTTGTGCCATATATACCTCTTCTGTTATCCAACCATTCAAGAATGCATTCTTCACATCTAGTTGAAGTATCTTCCAATTCTTGGAAGAGGCAATACTAAGCAAAACCCTAATAGTAGGCATCTTTGCCACAGGAGAGAATGTCTCCTCATAATCAATTCCCTGAGTTTGTGCAAAGCCTTTTGCTACAAGCCTTGCCTTATACCTGTTAATGGAACCATCAGAATTCTTCTTGAGTTTATAGACCCATCTTGAGCCTATTACCTTCATGGATGAAGTCTTGGGCACCAAATCCCAAGTGTTGTTTTCCTCGAGTGCTTCAATCTCTTCCTTCATTGCATGCTTCCATTCTGTTTTTGCTTTGGCCTCTTCAAATGATGATGGCTCCTCTTGGTTTATGTCCTGTGCTATGTAGATAGAATGTTTAGTTACTAATGAGGTGTCAAACCCATACCTTTCTGGTTTTTTCTTTTCCCTCATAGATCTTCTTAAGCCATGATTTGATGATTCTGCCTCATGTCCAAGTTCCTGCAATTTTGCTTTACCTTTAGACTTCCATGCTTTGATCTTTTCCATGTGAGATTCTTCATCATCCTCTGAGGTGTCTTGTTCTTCAATCTTTGATTGTTCTCTACCAAGCTTTGGAAAATCTTCTTCAAGATCGTATGGTAAATTGACCTTCCTACATGAATCTTCATACCATGAATTGTTCTCATCAAAAACTACATCTCTGCTTACCAAGAATCCTTTGTTGGTAGGGTTGTATAACCTGTAGCCCTTTTGATTGTTGTCATATCCAATAAATACACACCTTTCTGCTTTTGGATCCATCTTGCCTCTAACCTGTGAAGGAACATGAGCAAAAGCAATACATCCAAAAATTTTACAATGATCTAAACTTGGTCTTCTTCCATTCCAAGCCTCATATGGAGTCATCCCATCAAGGGATTTTGAAGGCAACCTGTTAATCAAGTAAGTGGCTGTAGATACAGCCTCAGCCCATAAGTAATTAGGTAAATGCTTTTCATTTAACATAGACCTTGCAGCTTCAACAATTGTCCTATTCCTCCTTTCTGCCACTCCATTTTGCTCAGGAGTGTACCTTGTAGTTACCTCTCTTTTGATTCCTCTTTCTTGAAGAAAAGAATCAAAATCATGGGAGAAGTATTCTCCCCCTCCATCTGACCTTAGCCTTTTTAGTGATTTACCTGTTTGATTCTCCACAAGAGCCAAATATCTTTTGAAACATGAAAAAACTTCATCTTTGTGTTTCATAAAGAATAGGATAGTCCATCTGCTGCAATCATCAATAAAGGAAACATAATACCTTGATCCTGATATTGAAGCTTCCTTGCTTGGTCCCCATACATCTGTATGAACCAACTCCAAGAGATCTCCATGCATATAACCTTTCTTCATGAATGGTAACCTGTGAGACTTTCCAAACTGACATGCACTACACTTATAAATCATATGTTGTTTTGACAAGTTAGGGAGTCCAAGTACACTTTGGTCCCTGCAAATTTGCTTTAATGACCTTTCACCAATATGTGCTAACCTTTTGTGCCATACTTCCGATTCTGTGAGTGTCTGACTGCCATAATTAAAGAGAGCAATGTTTCTAGTGTCCTGTAATTCAAATGTGAACAATCTACCTGTCTTTTCACCTTTTGCAATTCTTCTGAATCCTTGACTTGGATCTTCAACAAATGCTCCTGCCTTTGTGAACCTGACTTGCAACCCTTTCTCTACTATCTGCCCAACACTTATCAAATTCTTTGTAATGGTAGGGACATAGAGTACCTTACTGAGTAGGTTGATGTTTCCATCAGGTGCTTTGACATTGCCTATTTTCTCCACAGGATGTTTTGTATCATCTCCTGTTTGTACCTCATGCTTATTCCTTGGATCTTCTAAATCTGATAGGAGTGCCACATTTCCTGCCACATGATTTGAACAACCTGAATCTATGTAGAAAACATGCTCATCAAATTTACCTTGTGGCATAGCCATGTTCATGATCAATAATGAATCCTCTTTGTTTGAGTCTTCTGTGTAGTTATTGTAGTCTCTCCTTCCTTTGTAGCCTCCTTGATAGTTTGAATGATTGTAGTTGTTGTAGTTGCCATGGTAGTTGTTGAACCTTCCTCTTGAGTAGCCATAACTTCCTCTATTGTATCCTCTGCCTCTTTGATTCCTGGAATTCCTAAAGCAATTTTCAGTTGTATGATTAGTTAATCCACAAATAGAACATGAGTTGGAGTCTTGGGATCTCCCCCTGCATTGTCTACCTCCTCTTCCTCTACCTCTGCCATGTCTTCCTCTACCTGCATAGTTAGCTTGATATGTACCTACTTCATCATCCACTTTCTTTGCCTTTCCTTTGTTATCTTTAGACTTGCTTTTATCCGTGTATAAAGCTGAAGATTGATTACCTTTAGAGCTTTCTCCATTTTTGATAAGCTTTGCCTCTTGAGTAAGTAATTGTCCAATGAGTGTGTTGAAATCAGGTACATGCATGTCCATGTACAAATCCATAGCTGTGGTGAATGCTTCCCACTTGTCATCTGCCTTCAAGCCATTGATGACCTGCCTTACAATTTGCTCTTCATCTATTACCTCTCCAATGCTTCCCAACTGATCCGCTATGTCCTTGAGCTTTGTGACAAAATCAGTCACATTTTGTTTGGGAGCCTTCTTGAGAGTTGTGAACTCCAGCCATAGTTGATGCTTCCTAGCTTTAGTACTTGAAGCAAAGAAAGCTTCAAGTGCATCCCACACTTCCTGAGATGTCTTACAACTTCTAATGTGAGGCAACAAAAAATCTGAGATAGAGTTGAGGAGATAAGACCTTGCAAGTGCATCCTTGGAGCACCATGTGCTCAATCTTTCTTGCTCTTCTTGTGTTGGTTGACTTTTGTTCCTGAAACTTGGCATAACTTCATCTCCAGCCACATAACCATATAAACTTCTATCTTGGAGATAAGCTTCCATTCTTAATGACCAAGCTGAGTAATTACCTCTATCCAATTTGTCAATTGATGAAGGAAATCCATCTGCCATGTTGTCCAACCTTGCTCTGATACCACTGTGAAGAGATGGATAGGTATGTGTTGAAGATGAAGAGGTGTTGCAAAATCTTTGCTCTACACCAGCCAAATGAACTCCAGGAGTAGATGGTGGGCCCTTTTAGCTTGCCAATGGATGTATTAGACACCCTATGTACCTTGGAAGATCACTCTCAAAAAGATAGATCAAAACAGATAAGTTGGAGTTAGCTCAGAGGTGAAAACTTGCTATTCTTGGTTGATACACATGTCCAGTGTTTTACATAATTCTCTGAGCACAGCAGCAATTAGATTAATTCCTCTTGGGAAAGGCTAGGTAGCTTAAAGAGCTAACTTTAGAGAGTAATCTTATCAAAAATAACAAACCACACACTGAGAATGACTTTTAACAAGTGATGACATCATCCCGATTTTCACGGGCTGCTACAGAAATAGACCAGTGAGTAAAACTTTAACATAACTCAAGATGTAAGAATCCAATGATCATGAACATTTGTATGCTTATACTAGACAGTAAGCTGAATCCAACAAGATTGAAATCACTGAATTTGGATGAGTAAACACTGAGAAATGACTCTAACAAGATGACTGAAAAAGTCGGGTACCTGACAGAGAAGTGAAGATGAACATACCCTGTTGACTTCAAATGAACATAACTGAAGATTCCAACATCCAAATGACATGAAAATTTGTGAGCATATAGTAGACTTATAGAGCTAACTTTACCAAGTTAAATCACTAAAAATGATGAACCAAGTGCAGAGAAACAATCTCTGCAAGCTGACTGAGAAAAACTGAAGTAATGGCAGTGAGTAGTACACATCACAAGAACATGGAAAGATGAACTCAAATAATCATGAAAATGAAAGTATATTTCTTGTACAATACAATGACTTACTGATACATATGTGTGCTTTGTAATCACACCTTGAAATGGCATAAAGCTCAGCTCTTGGAGGTCTTCACATAGGTCTCTCTAACCACGACTAAAACTGCCATCTATTTATAGTTGAGTTTGGGAGGCTAACTTCCCTCAATCACTCTCCAATCAATCAATGATTGATTTGATTCTCTACCTACCACAAATCACGAATTCGTGGCTCCTCTTTCCATTCTTGATCATGTGGGCTCAACCACTTAAGATTCTCTTACTTTTACATTAAGTAAACTCTTCAAAAGTTACAAGAGGTAGTTCACAAGTGAACTTTACATAGTCTTCATTTTGAAGCTTCTTTAATGACTTTGTGAGACTCAAGCCAATACTTAGGTTTGTCATAGACTTGCTCCAACAATAATAACATCTCCATTTGACAAATCATGAACTATACATCTGTCATCAACAAATTTCACAAACAAGCTAATCTTGGCTAATGCAAAAACTAATAACAAATTCTTCTTGATCCGTGGCACAAATAAAGCATCTGACAAAGTGAAAGAACTACCATCAAGAGTAGTCAGATCAGCAGAAACCGTAGCACGAATAGGAATATGCAGAATATCATCATCTTTGACACCTTTTGCATCAACTTCAATACTTGTAGTTGTAACAGTTGCAGGTGTGATAAGACGTTTTTCAACACCTTGAACAATGTTCCACAATCCTTTTGCAACCAATACATGTCACATCATATAAGCCCATAATGGCTAGTTGGTACCATCCAACTTATCCTCAACAGCCAATATACGGAATACATCACTGCTCTCAGCCATGGCCAGTGACTAAAATACCTTGATGCAAAAACTTGATTGTATCTCAAAAAGGTGAACAAAATTGCCCAAACAAATTCCGCTAGATGTGTAGTAGACTTCAAGGCACTTATACTGGCGAACCAAAACTGGTATATACCTTTGGCACAAAAAGATGAAATAGCCTACACAAGCACTGCGATAGTGCATTCGGAGGCCGAAACGAGCTCAAATCACGATTTCGGAACCACAGGATGAAGCTGTTTTGATCTGAGAAACACACTGTGTATGCTCACCAAAATTCGTGCGATTCTAAGATTGCAACCGGAGGAGTGTCGACGATGCCCTAGATAAAACGGCAGCCTGCTCTGATACCAATTGTTGGAGTTACACGTCTGTGGAAGCACACAAACAACACAAGGAAGAAGAAGAAGCTTGGAGCTCAACACACAATATTGAATGTATTACCACTAGAATGTACAAAGATTAGTAGCCTGTTAGGGCAATAGGCATATATACAAGTCGAGGAAAAAAACCTCCTAAAGAGGAAAAAAAGTGCCCCGGCGGTCCTACAGTGTTCATAGACATCGCTACCTAAATATATCAACAAAAATTTCTATATGTGTCAAGAGCATTTCAAGAACCCCTTGTTGTTTTGCACAAAAAACTATGAGGGATAATGGCATGCGTGATACATAAAGCAATCAAGAAATGTGTCCTTGCATCTCTACCACCTTATTGAAGGTGCTTTAAAGTGGTTGAGGGTGCTCGTGGTATGATTAATATAGTTAAGCTTGGAGTTGCAAGAGGACTCAAAATAGGAATTAACCTAGATCTTGAACATGCAACATCCTCGACATCCTCTCCATCTATTGCATTTAAAGCATTTTCAGCTATCACACAAAGTATTTCAATACCCTGCACAATATTGCAAAATCTCTTTGCAACTAATGGATAATGCAACACTATTCCTATAAAGCACATTTGGAAAAATCCAACTAATCCTCACTAGGAACTATGCAAAACACCATAGCTTTTTCCCATGGCGTTTTCCCATGGTTAGTCATAGTACCCTAGTGTAGAAAATTGATTGCTTCTAAAAGACGTTGAAAAATATTACCCAACTATAGTAGATGCCTATACTACCAAATAAAAGAATGTATATATCTTTGGAACAAAGAGATGAAGCTATGATAGTGTGTTTGGAGGTCGTAATGAGCTCAACTCCATTTTTGAGGTATGTAGGAATCTCTAAAGGTATTCATTTTAGACTATGCTAAAAAATTGTTGTAGCACTCTCACATAGTGTTGCAAGGTTGTGCGGATGACATGCCTCAAGAACCAATGACCTACTCTCATACCAATTGTTGGAATTAAGGGATCTAGAATGCAAAGAAACAACACGAGAAAGAAGAAGATTAGGAGCACAACAAAGAATGTACTACTTAGTGTAGAGTGTACAAAGATAGATAAGTAACCCCTTAAGGGTTATGAGCACAAATACAAGCTAGGGGGAAAAAATTCTCCTAAAGAGGGAAAAAAGGTCACCAATAGTTGTTAGCGTACTCACATACATCACCCCAATATACTAACTTTCTCAATGTAGTATCATCCTCACCTTTGATAATGGTTGAGACCTTGATAATAAATATTTACAAGAAATAAAAAAATGCATATGCATGTGGTTAGTAAATTTAAAAATTGAGATGGGTTTATTGAAGGGATTCTAGCAAAGGTATTTTTGACAATAAGTTCAAAGGCCTACTCTTCTATAATGTGTTGTACAAAGGGCATATGAAAACCTTTGGAAATTGTTAATTTCTTAAATGCTCTAAAATCCACACATATTATGATTTTACTTGTATCCTTTTTGGGCACAATGACCATAGGAGAGAGCCACTCTAAATGCTCCACTTGAATAATGATTCCAACATCCTCTTTTTTTAGAGTTCTATGTAGAAAACTTTGGCATACTTTGGATTTGATTTATAGCTTTTCCACCTGTGTTGTTTGGTTCCTTCAATAAGTGGAATCTTGTGTTCTCCAAAACTTGTAGGTACCCCTTTCAAATCTTTGTAATGCTATGCAAATACATCCACATACATTTTTGTAAAACATGTTACCGTTGAAAGTATCTCTTGATAATTCCATAATCTGGTGGACACTAATATAGGTCGAGATTTTTCCTTCTTGCCTAGCTGAATTTCTTTGACATGGTTCCTATCCATCACTGCGTCCATAGATTCTTGTTCATCTTTGAGATCTTCCATTATTTTATCCATAAACCGAGTTTCATATGCAAGAGCAATTTGGATATCAATTTATTCTTCCTTTTCTTGCATCCACTTTGTAGGGATTTCATGAATCACGAAAGAAACTTCTGCAATAGATTGCTTCACCTTGTAGATAGTCTCCTTCTTGGTATTTGAATCAACTTCATCTATGTTGCACTTACGAGGTGTTTTCTTCCCTCTTCTATGGCCAATCACGGATTCACCCAATTTGGCAACTTGGATGATCTCTTATTTTTTCTTCATAAAATTCTTTTGTATTTGACTCATTTGGAAAAACTCTATAGCAAGAAAATGAGTTGGCCACTTGCAGCTAGGTCAAAATGTCTTCTTCCTCATTCAAATCCAATTCCTAGTTGTCCAGCATATCTTTTTCCATACAAATGCCAATTGATTACATCATGCTAATATGTACCTACTGGTTTGGTCCTTCTTCCAAATATATATGTTTAAGAACTTTTCATTCATGTTGTACCCACATAGTATCCTTTCTCCAATCATGTACAAAATTGGCATGCCTTAGTGAGGGTCTCCCGATAAACAAAGGAAATCCTCCATCTACATGTGGTAACATTAATACAACAAAGTCCAAAGTAAAGATGTTACCTTGTACCTCAATTGGAACTTGGGGAACCACTCACATTGGTCTTATTCTACTCTTGTCCGGTAATGTCATAATGAAGTTGGCTAGTCTTGATGGTTGAAGCCCAAGATTTTCCATAGTATGTTCAAGCATCAAGTTAATGCCTAAGATGCCATCCACTATAACTCCTTGTAGATGTTGTCCTTTGATAGTGATAGTGAGTCACAGGCTCTTGTAATCTGTGAGGGGGATTTCCCTACAACTTTACCCTCACTCATAGGCTTTGCAACAAGAGTGGTTGTGGAGGCTTCATCAATGATTTGAAGAAGTAGATGAAGAGGACTAGTTGACCTACACACAACTTTGCTTCTTGTTGTTTTGAAAGAAACTCCTAAGGTTTGTGACCGGGTTGTAGTCAAGAGGTGCTCATCCTATTCCTTAGGCTTAAGATGAATTCCAAGGAAAAGGAAAATCTACCTCTTTAATCACATTGTTGACAACTTTGTGCTTCTTCACTTTGTAATGGTGGTTCTCCTATGCTCAAGCTACCTTGTCGCATTGGGCATGCCAAATTTTGTTGTGGGGCTCTTTAATTGAAAGGGGCTTGAGTGTTTGTAGGAGAAGAGTGGAGAAGAAGATGAAAGATGAAGCCTCTGTGCCTTGATTAGGATAAAAGATTGAAATAGCTTTGTCTAGAATAATAGAAAATGTTCTCTATGAATAGTAGCTAAGCCAAAGAAGTACAAACACAAGTTTATAAAATATCACAATTACTTGTGTGGTCAACCCCCGCATCGATCCTTGACCTTGTCCAATAGCTTGCCCTTGTGCAATCCTTGCACTCAAACTTGCAATAAGGTTAAAGGCTTGGTCACGTCTATTGTTAACATGCAACACCTCCTTGATGATACTTTGTCATACCTTGTTTGATCTCTGTGCACTCTCTCTCTGTACTTTGTCACCTCATTTGCACACTTTGTCTCTCTCTTTGCACATTTCTCCTCTCTACATACACTACTCCAAAGTGCACGTCCTGCTCTGTCTCTATCTCTCTCTCTCTCTCTCTCTAAGTGTAGAGTATGCTCTTGCTCTTGCTCCCCTAGTCTATCTCCAAGAATTCTCCTTTATGGTGTGTTGATTCCTCTTATGTATGTCGCTTTAGCTACTTATCTATTTTAATGCTCACTTTGTTGTACCAAGGAACTTCTCATGTAATGATCAATGACTCCCTATTTTGTTCTATAGTGACTTTATGGGAAACAAAAATACATGGGGGGCCACAATTAAGCTCTTGTGTATTGTTTTCATTTATTATCTTTTCCAAAGTGGTAGGCCGAGCCACACAAGAAAGATGGTCAGTTCGGGGGAAATAGCTTTTGTGGATAGCTAAGGAAAACGAGCTCGATACATAATTTTCCAAGTCGGTGAGGTTCACTGTTATTGTTCAATTCAAGGGGAGTCAGGCTAAAAATTGAGACGAGGAAGGTTGATATTTAGGTTTAAACAGGAAACAAGCTGAGCATGCAATGTTTTCCATTCACGTTTTTTTTTAATATAAAGGAAGTTCGGCATTAGCCTACTCTCCCGGACTTGAATTAAATAAAGAAAAGTACAAGAGAAGGGGACTAGTGCCCACGGGACCCCCCAAATCCCACAAAGCAGGGGAAGCTTTTACAGAGCTTAGATGGCATTACAAAGAAGGTTAATCATCCTCTCATCACCCTCATGAGGGCCCACTTGGGTTTAAGCTTGTTATTGATCAAAAGGAGTACTTGATGATGCCTGAAGGGGGGGGATTTCTTACAGTTAACAATCCTTTTGCCAAGGAGGAACAACGATTTCTCAATTGATTACTCTTTGGGGGAGTCACTTAAGTTGAAAGCACATCTTTCCCGCCAAATTTTCCATAGGACCTCCCCTCTGATGGCGTTCCAGAGAGTCGCGGAGCATCCGATCGCTTCTCCCAGCAGGGCTTGTTGCCAACTGAGATACTTTTGAAGTCTAATTTTCTTTCCAACTGTCTGCTAGAGTCTGTTGGAGTTGGGGCAGGTAAAGAAGATGTGTGAAACATCTTCAATAGACCGGTAGCAATGTTTGCACCAGGGAGGAATCCCACAAAATTTGCTGGCCTTAAAGTTAGTCCAGATTCCATGATGAAGAATTTGCCATAAGAGGACAGACTTTTTGATTTCTATGAGGGGGTGCCAGATAGCCATGAACTTCATGTCCCACAAAAGCCGCGTCCATGACAAGCACCACTTCTTGTTGAGGTTAACCTGATAGTCAATCGTTTCTTTGATGTTCGGGATTTTTGATAGGCTATTCCCATTGTGCCATTTGAGACCAAGCAAGCTCGACGTGACGTGCCCCATGAAAAGGCGAACTTTGTGTCAATCCCAGGCGAGACATCTGCTTTGCAAAGTGTTCCATTCTTCATACGAAATGTTGACGCAGAGGTCAATATCCTCGAAGTTGATCCAGCGGTTGGAGTCTTGTTTCCAGAGATGTTTCCATTTTTTGAAGCCTTTGTTCCATAACTTCTTGGCATTTTGAATGTTCCAAGATTCCACACTCCGGATGCCATGGATTGGAAACTAGATAGAGTCGTTTTGTCTGATACCGGCTGCCCACTTCCAGTCTTCACTAATTCTTGTGTAGCTTTTGAATTTATTCCAACTCTTCCATAGGGAGCACACAAGGTTAGAGCCTTTCGGGAAGACAGGGATCGGGGAAAACAGCAAGGTCAAGATTTCTAGATTCTTCCAATTTGGGAAGCCCATGAGAGCCAACTCGTTCTTGTTTCTGAAGATCAACTTGGCCCACGAGGCCTCCCCATTGCACCAAGCCTTAATCATCCATTTGGCCGCTAGTTTGTTAACCATGCACCCAATGTCCAGGATACCAAGTCCCCCACTACCTCTATGGCTGGTGCAGATGGACCATTTGATTTTAGGCACCCCCCTCCTATTGTGTTTGCCCGTCCAAAGGAAGTTTCTACAAATACTATCCAGTTTGGACAGATCTTGCTCTTTCGGTCTCCAACAAGAAAGGAAATAAATGGTAGATGAAAGGAGGAACGTGTTGATAACCATAGCACGACCATCAAGATTGATTTGCATACCTCTCCAATAGTTAAGCTTGTTTTCGAGTTTGGCCAGCACCCAGTTCCACCGCTGTTCCATAGAGACGCCAAACCCTAAGGGGATCCCAAGAAGCCGAAAAATTTGGCCCTGCGGAATGATTTGACAGCCATGATCAATGAGAAGATCGAGCTGTGACCCAACAATAGCTCTAAAGGGGGTCTTAGAGTGGTTGATTGTGGATCCAGAGGCTTCACAAAAGGTAGCCAGACACCTCCAAAATGTCTCCAGGCTAGTACTATCATTGTGAACAAACACGTTCATATCATCGACAAAAAGTCTCATGGTGATCTGACTGTGGTCATGAGGCAAACAAAGGCCTTTGATATTACCAACTTCCACCTGATGCGCCACCAGCCTGCTAAGCCCTTCCGTGGCAATGGCAAAGAGAAGGGGAGCCAATGGACACCCTTGTCTTATAGATCTTCTAAGATTGATCACCTTCGAAAGTTTGTCGTTAATGTTAATTTGGGTTGATGCGTTTCCGAGAAGGGTCACGATCATCTTCGTGAATTTCTGACTACATCCAAGATCTTGGAGCGACTGCAGAATATAGTCCCATTCCAACCTGTCGTAGGCTTTATCAAAGTCGATCTTGAGGAAGACCACGTCTTGTTTAGACTCATTTGCAAATTCAAGACCTTCCCAGATATCTATAATGGTTTCCAAGATTGACGTGCCTTTGATGAAACCTTTTTGGTCCTCGCTTAACCATGCTCTCAAGTGGCAAGAGATTCTGTTGGCAATGACTTTGGCAATGATCTTGTATCCTGTTTGGAGCATCATAATAGGACGCCAGTTCTCTATTCTGTTCGTTTCCCCTTTTTTGTGTATTAACTTGATAATGCCATTGTTGAGACAAGAAGGAAGCGCACCAAACTTAAGCGCCTCTTGCCAAACCAGATGAAGAGGAGTGGAAACCACCAACTTGAAGGATTTAAAGAACTCATTAGTGAGCCCATCGGGTCCCGGGCTTTTACCAGAAGGGAGGGCATCAATGACCTCAATGATTTCTGCTTCAAAGATAGGGGCATGTAGCAGGGACCGAAGGTTGAGTGGTATCATGTGGGGGGAAACCCTAGATATGGCTGCCATGCAGTCCCTTCTATGGTGGGAGAGGGGGTTCGAGGTCCCTAGGAGTCTCGTGAAGTGCCCTTCAATGATCCCAAAATTATCTTCTTCCGTATTGCATACATTGCCATTTAAGTCTAGCAATAAGGGGATCGATTCTCTGTTATGTTTCCTTTTAAGGATACGGCACATCTCTTTGGTGGTTTGTCTGCTTTGCCAGCCCACCACTCCTTGAAGAAAATTTGCAAATTTTTCCTTTGTATTTCTTCCTCCTATCTCAGCAGCACTCTGATTTTTCGAAGACCTTTCTGCGCTTGAGTTTTTCCTTTGTTCACTTCCTCCTCGAGCCTCTAGAGTCTATGATATAGAGCTTCTCTACGAGCCCGCCGCACAGTCTCGAGCATCTTCCTGGATCTAATCATGATCTGTCGTGAATTATCGACCGCACTTCTCCAGCACTTGGCTGGGGACAGCCGGAGGCGAACGCCTCCTTCCACACATAAGCAATTTCTTGATGGACGGAGGGGAGAGAGAAGGAGGGTGCATTGGCGTGGAACCAAGGAGCCTTACGGATCTTGGTGGAAGGTTGGAAAGTGATAACGATCGGGTAGTGATCAGAGATGGTGAGGTCGGTGCGTTGCGAGAGGGAAGGGTGGCCCCACTGATGGGTAAAACTCTGAGAGATGTAGCATCTATCAAGTCTAGCTTTCCTTAGGTCCTCGCCCGCTTGGAGATTTGACCAAGAAAAGCTATTCGAGTCTTTGAATTCGACCAAATCCAAGTGTAGTTTGGTTTTGTCCCATGTTTCTTTCTCCCGACTATCAATGACCCTGCCCTTGCCCATCCATCTGTCCATAGGGTCCTCCACCATGTTGAAGTCACCACAAATAAGCACGTTGTGCGGGAGCGAGTCCAAGGAGGCCCAAGTGTTCAGTCTCTCTAACTCCCCATTAGGGGCATACAAAGAAACTAAAGTAAAGCAAAAAGGAGCACCAGAAGAAACAGCAATCCATCGATGGCATTCATCTTCAATGGAGTTCTCAAGCTTTTCAAACCAAAATTGATTAATACCGATTACTGTTCCACCGGACCCCCGCTGGTGCGCCGTTGAGATCCAAACATGGGTCGAGGAGACATGTCTAAGCCGTTTCTGGAGGTCTTCTCCGTCAATTTTAATCTCTTGAATACATATGAATTCTGGGTTTAGGCTAATGTCGCGAAGCCATTGACCAATGATGGTCGCTCTTGAGGGGTCGGTTAGCCCTCTAGCATTTAACGAGATGATGATCATTGTCGTAGTGAGCCCTCTTTGCGGGAGGGAGCTTTGTCCTTTCTTTTCTTGGATTCATCTTTCTTTTTCGCCGGGATCGGATCCCGAATTAGCAATAGGTTCTTATGGGGGCTTTTCCAGGGTAACTCCATAGGTTGTTTTCCTTTGCGGGATGCCTCCTGCTGGGAAGAACTGGGCACCGTTTTCAACATCGTTTCTAGAATAGTCGATCCGATGATGGAACTTTCACTATCCATGTTATCTTCATTACTAGTAGTAAAGCCGTCTTCTTTGCTTGTAGTGTAACCCTCCTGGGAGGTTTCTTTATTGTTAGGGATCTCTAGGGCTTTGTCGTTGGTGTCCACCTCAAGTTGGTTCCCACCTGGGTAGTCAAGCTCATTGATCTCCTTTTCCAGATTGCAATACAAGTTGCTAGAGGGGGTAATTGACATGTTGTTTTGCTCAGAAGTCGCCCTAGGGCTTCTTTTCCTTCTTCTTCTGACTTCGATGAAACCGTCTGCATCAGCTTCAGGATTAAGGGGGCCCTTGACCTCCTCTTCCTTCGTCGAGTGAGTCAATGCCCCTTTGTTGTCTTGAGTGTTTCTGGGGGCTTCTTGATTTCGCTTGCTTTTTTGTCTCAAAGGGCAATCTTTAATCTTGTGACCTTGTTGGCCACGACGAAAGCACGCGTTGGGAAGGTTTTTGTAATTGATGTCTTGCTCCCATACATCCCCTTCGCCCAAGTCCACTTTGATCTTGGATGGAAGCGGCATACTGAGGTGAGCTTCGACATAGACTTGAGGGTGTCACCGAGCGTTGAACTCGGAGGGTCTTGCACCTTCATAAATGAGACCACCAATGTCCTCGCATGAGGCCAACGGCTTGCTGATAGGAGAAACAATGTCCCACACGAAGTTGTACAAGAAGTATGGCAGGTTAGGGAGCTCAACCCAGAGAGGGTACCGAAGCGATTTCGACTTGTCAGGAGTAAAATCAGGGGACCATCTGAATAGGCACAGGGTCACCCTGCCGAGTTTCCAGGTTCCGACACTTAGGGCTCGAAACGCCATATCTTCATTTTCAAATACTAGCAACATGTGGCTTGCCGGTAAGAACTAACACTTACAAACAATTAGCCCACGGGGGAACCACTCGTTGCGTAGCCACTGTCGCACGGTTTCGAGCGGGGGCCTAGGGCCAAACATTTGGCCGACGAGGCAAACTTTCTTGAGCTCCTCCTGAGTTGATAGAATTGCGGATCTACTAAGGGAGACCAAGGGGGGCTCAACACTCTCGAAGGCCCCAAGGGCGGCGCAAGATCCCCCCTCCAACAGAGAGGCCAGGTTATCGGTCTCCCCGGGAGGAGGGGCTAGGTTACTTCTCACAAATGAGGGAGTCGCCAAATTCATGACAAAGGCCCGACAAAGCAAAAGGGTTGAAAAGGAGTAGATTGCCCCTAATTAATTTGCAAGGACCAAACGAACAAGTTTGAAGGAAAAGACGCCTCACCAAAGTGGTACTCCACCTTTGGAAGCCTTGAGTGTGCAACTATTAAGTCTATTTTGTTTAGCTTTGAACAACTGAACAGAGTGAAGGGTCTCGAATCTCGATGATGCTAAGAGAAGAAACGTGGAGCCCTTAAAATAATGAATGTTTCAAAGGAAAAGCGAGAAAAAAGATGCCCCATGGCAATAATCCACGCGTCCTGAGTCCCGCAGAACCTCTGGAATTTAGAGTAATAATTTTAAATATTCCATGTGTTATTAATGCACTTTGGCGACCACCAAAAGCGAACGCAAGGTCAGCCAGAGCTAATGACACATCGCCACGTGCCCGTCAAACAAAAGGCGCGGTGATCGATATGTTAGACCCACGTGAATCGTCAGTCGCGAGCGGCACCCCAATCAATCGCGAATCGCGATGCCCCAAACCCCTTAGTCGCGATGGGCCCCCGTCAGTCGCCGATGGACCCAAACGCATCGATCATCGATCGTCCCCAGTCAATCGCCGATGGACCGAAACCCGTCAGTCGTCAAACCCGTCAATCGGCGATTGTCCGAGTCAGTCGCGACGGACTGATTCATTTGTTGATGAAGCTACTGGTGATGCGAAGTGAAGTTCGTTCCAGCCCAATGATAGACACACTCTCAGCTCTCCCCGCCATAGCTACTTTGATCGTCTTTGTTCGTTAACGCAGCAGGTTTCCATTCACGTTTTTGTGTTTTTGTGTTTGCAAACCATTTACTACAATAGGGTGAGCATCTATGACCTTCAAGCAACTTGAAACTTGAGACTGTGATATCCTCTTGGATCAGGTGGTTAAAGTCTAGGCATATAGTCTACAGTTTTACTTTATTATTTTCTATGATTTTGGTTGGAGTTGCATTTCGGGAAAGGATGAATGTTTTGAGTGACGCATACATAAGAAAGTTTTTTTTGAGACAACAGGAAAAGAGAGTAAATTAAAGAGTAAAAGTACAATGTACACAGGGAAGGAGAGATCCCATCAGGAACAAGTTACATATTGAGGACCATGATAAATCTATCACTGAAATAACATTCCAGAAGGGATTCCCTCCATTTACAGGGAGGAAGAAAGTTTTGAGTGAAACATGTATGCATTAAACATTTGAAATTATGAGTTGGGCACATCAATATTTCAAAGGTTTAAAGAACACTCTTGAATCCATGTATGCCGAGGGCTGGCAAGTTTCCTGCCTTGAATAATATGCATTAAGTCATAGGATTTTTTTTAAACAAGGAGTAGGGGGAAGGTTCAAGTTAAATACATGAAGAGTTCAAATTTCCAACGTTTATGAGACTTAAATTGGATTACTAAGCCATCACGACTCTCATCAATGAAAATAGTGTTTGCATGAAAAAGTGTATATGGATTTCTAGTTTTCACTGAATTGGAAAAGAAGGCGAGAGTGCAATGTTTTCATTTGAATGTGAGTGAATCCAAAGTGCTGTGCAATTTTCATAATTGAACGTGTGTATTTATTTTTGTGATTGAAAAATTATTAAAGAAAAAAATCTCAAGGAAAAAGGCCTCTATGACCCGATGATTAAGAAAGGAAATTATATTGCAAGGTAAAAATTATTATATCGAATTACAAATCTTAAATGTTTAAGTATAACTATCACGATAATTCCACTAGTATTATAATATTATTTGAAGATAGAAGAGTGGGTTTTAGTACAAATCCGTAATTGTGTAATTCTTGATATAAGTGCAATTTGTGTTGTATGTGAAATATAAAATATTTTAAGTCAAGTTTTTTTAGTGTTGAAACTAACCGAGTATGCATATCTCCCAAATCTTCCCTAGGCAAGGGATAGTCCGGCTCTAAACTTAAGTTTTTTTCCAATTATCACTATGCACAACTTTATGGATAGAGAGATTGATGGAGCTATGGAACTTCCATCTTACCAACCAATAGTTCTTACAGATTCAATGATTAACATAAACTCATTGCAACTTAGTAACCCCAAAATTCTCACTAGGCTATTTACTAACTTAGGCGAAACCAAAATTGTCTAACACATCAATAAGATAATGATCATTCAACATAAATATCAATCTATCGAAGATTCTCATCAAGAAAAACCACCTGAACTTTGTGGTTGTACCTGTGAACAATATTTTCCACCATGGCCAAATCGTCAGCCACAATAGAGGACCAACAAGGTTAGATAGCCCCTTCTAGTAATGGAGACTTTTAATAAAGGAATTGAAGGCAATGACATGGGGCAAAGAGAATTTGGGAAGGCTTACCAAAGAAGTTTAGTAGTTAGGTTAATCTCACAATTCTAAATACATTTGTCCAACAATCTCACAATTCTAAATACATTTGTCCAACAAAAAGAGTCCAAAACAAACCTACTTAGAGTAGCAAAAATAAACACCATGTTTAAGATGTTGGCCTAATTATTGTTTAAGCACCAATATAATCACGAGTATCTATCTTGAAACTATGAAGAAACACAACACATGATGTTGATGATAGCCACCGGGAGAAACTGCCTACGTGATCATGACATTTCGAGAGAGGCCATTACGCAGGGAATTTTTAACAAAATGAGCTTTAAATTAGAAATAAGAAAAAATTATAAAAAAATTAGAAAGGATCACAAACAAGGTTCATAACCTTTTCATCCCTTTTTTTTGGAGGATCCACTTGTTTTAAAATCTTTTGTCTTTTAAGGGGAGTTTTGGCTGAAGCTCACTCTCCTTGAAAGCTTGAGTTAGTTGAAAGTACGGGTGAAAGTGGACTTATTATGCATGGTACCTCGGTATCTCACAAAGCAAGAGTGACTCCAAGACAAGATCAAAAGCATACAATTGAGAGATGTCCAAGCTTGAGTTAATTGAAAGTAGGTGAAAGTGGGCTTATTATGCATGGTACCTCGGTATCTCACAAAGCAAGACTGACTCCACAGACAAGATCGAAAGCATACAATTGAGAAATGTCCAAGCTTGAGTAAATTGAAAGTACAGGTGAAAGTGGGCTTATTATGCATGGTACCTCGGTATCTCACAAAGCAAGATTGACTCCACAGACAAGATCGAAAGCATACAATTGAGAGATGTCCAAAGGCTTATGACTTGTTTGACATGGGTTATGACCCAAATACTATGTAGCTAGCAATTGGGTAACCCTCATCCCCTCCTCAAGAGGAAAGCGGCCCAACCGACTACCCCATCACACTGGATTTGTTTTGGGGATTTGTGGAGGGCCATGGGCCTCCTCTTAAGGACAATCGAAGGAGACCGACAAGTCTGCAACGAGGATAAGCAACATTCCATGCAAGAGGAATCAATCGGCCTCCTCTATATTTCAAGAGAAGTATTGCTTCTACTAGACTCTCGGTTTGTTTCACTCCTGAGCAACATTCATTGTGTGAGTTGGATGGCATATGCGATATGTGTGTAACGTACTCAAGTTGTAATTTTCCATAGATAATCGAATTTATGTTTTTCCAAAAAGCAAGTTCTGCCTTGGCCTACTCTCCTGGACTTTAATTTTAAAAAAGGAAGAACAAGTTACAAGTGAATGGGACAAGTGTCCTTGGGACCCCTTGAATCCTACCCACTTAGGTTTAAGCTTGTTTTCCTCGATGGGAAACACTTTATTATGGGTAAAGGGTGGGGACCACTTGCAGTTGGAGATTCTTTTGTCGAGGAGGAACAGAGAGTTCTCGATCAACCACTCTCTAGGAGGGTGTCCAAAATTCAAGGGAGACTACTCCCTCCAAATCTTCTAGAGGGTTTCCCCTCTTATAGCGTTCCATAGTGCCATTGAGAAGATGGTCCCTTCACCCAGAAGCGCTTGCTTCTAGGTGATTTGTTCCTGTACTCTCAAAATATTCCTAAGGGTTTGCCAGACCAGGAGAGACTTGGGGCACGTGAAGAATACATGACCCAAATCCTCAATGCTACGGCGGCATCGCTTACACCATGGCGGAACCCCACAAATTTTGCTAGCCTTTCAATTGGTCAAAATACCACGGTGGAAAATTTTCCACATAAGAACCAACTTTTTGATCGCAATGAGGGGATGCCAGATAGACATGAACTTCAAATCCTAGCATAGCCTTGTCCAAGTCAAGCACCACTTCTTATTAAGCGTGATATGATACTCTGTGTTTACCTTGATTCTATGAACTTTCGACAAACAATTTCCATTGTGCCAAATAAGAGCCTCATGGCACGCGGGTCCCACCCAATGAGGAGTCGGGTTTTTTATCGTTACTAGGCAAAGCAGCTGCTCTCAAGGAGAGTCTATTCTTCATAGGTCACTCTTATTTCAGGATCTATGTCCTCAAAGCTAATCATCTGGCCAATTTCTTGTGTGCAGAGGTGTTCCCAATGTTTGAAACCCTTGTTCCAAAGCCTCTTAGCATTTTGGAGGTTCCAGGAAGCCACGCCCCTGATGCTGATGATCGAAAACCAGATGGAGTCATTTTTTCTGATACGGGCTGCCCATTTCCAATGTTGTCTGATTCTGCCAAATTGTTTGAACTTGTTCCAACTCTGTCGTAGGGAGCACACAAGATTTGAGCCTTTAGGGGAAACCACACTCGAGAAGAATAAAAGGGTAAGGAGGCCTAAGTCCTTCCAACCAGGGAGGTCGACCAGTGTAATCAGGGCGTGCCATGGTAATTAATACCTTCCTCATCTCCTTGACCATTTACTTTCTCTCTTGCTCGAGACCAAAGGATGAAGAGCTTAGCAAAGTGGAAAGAATCTAGAGAAACTTTCTTTGGATGGGGGACCACAATATAAGGGGGTTCTCAAAATTAAATGTTCTACTTGCATCAGCCAAAAGGATTGTGGGGGTCTGGGCATTATGGATATTCAAGGCATGGCTGAAAAGTTGGGGGCAAAATGGATTATTAGGGCCTAGTGCACATGTGAAACCTCTTGGGCCAAGCTCTGTTTCAAAAATAAGATAATCGAATTTATGTGCCTAAAACTACTATTTACATTCATAATTAAGTGCAGATCAGGATGATGAGAACTAGGTAGGTGTATGAGAAAGACACATGGATGAAATTGATTGCCTATCTTAGCCATAACGTGAGGGTTCGGATTTGGGGGGTGGGGTGTCACATCTCACCACACATTACATGTGAATATGATCTATATACAAGATAGAAGAAAAAGTTCTCCTAAAGAGGGAAAAAAGTGCCCCAATAGTTGTTAGTTTATCCACACACATCATTACCCAAATATGCTAACTTTCTCAATCTAGTATCATCTTCACCTTTCAGAATCTTCGATACCCTAATAATAAATATATACAGGACATAAAAAATGAATACGCATGTGGTTAGTAGATTTAAAAATTGAGATGAGTTAATTGGAGGGATTCTATCAAAACTATTTTTGACAGTAAGATCAATGGACTAGTCTACATAAAGTTGAGCTTAACATTTGGAGGTTATGATTTTCTTCTTGTGTAGAAAAAAGGATCATGATAGAAGAATTAACTATTCGTATACATGCAATCAAATAAGTAAAGAGGATGAAGGAAAAGATGATTAGAGAAGCTTAATCCAAATTATAACTTTCTAGTAGGCAATAAGTTGACATTGGGTTTGAATTATTTTTGATGTGAAAAAAGTTGATGTAAGATATTACTATCATCATTCAATGTAATAAGGAGAATTTAGTGGAGAAATCTTTTGGTATGCAAGCAAATTGTCAATTTTCATCATTGAACGTGTGTATTTATTTTTGTAATTGAGTAACTATGAAAAAATCTCAAGGAAAAAGGCCTCTAAGACTCCATGATTCACAAAGGAAAATATATGGCGAGGTTAAAATTTCTATATCTAACTACGATTTTGAAAGGTTTAAGCATAACTATCACGAAAATTCCACTAATATTGTAATTCCATCTGAATATAAAATAGTGGGTTTGATTACAAGTCCGGAATTGTGTAAACTTTTTATTGACAAGTCTTGATATAAGTGCAATTTGTGCTGTAAACATAAAACAGTTTAAGTCAAGAATTTGTAGTGTTGAAACAAAAATTCAGAACTATTACTTGGACTATGCATTAAGGAAAAGCCATTTTATCATTTTTTAACCTTTCCACCGAGTATGCATGTGTCTCAAATATTGGTTAGACAAGGGATAGTCCAACTCTAATTTAAGATTTTTACTTCTAGATTCAGTCTTTTGACTTAATTCTGAAATTTTCATTTTTACTTTGACTCACTTGGACACCCGATAAGGAAAACTATTCCGATTGTAAATCTAAATAGTCTTTATGAATTTGGAGTGTGATCTTGATCATAGGAGCTCTTGGTGCTTGAAATAAGGAAGTGAGAACAAAATTCATATTTTGAATTTACAAATCTTTCACATAACATTATAGAGGGATCCCTTGAAGCTTGTGAATTAAGTCCACTCAATGAAAATAGTTCTTGGAATATTCAAGGAGTGGGGAAAGTCTATTGATTTTTTTCCCAGTAGTGCAAATTTTAAGTTACTGATGATAAATTCACAAAGGCTCAAGTAAGCAAGGAAGCTTCCATTAAGTACCTAGTGTATGAATTGATTAAGGAGAACTACCTCTGTGAATTTCCATAAAGTGGAAGTCTAAACCTTGCATCTGACCAACCAATAATTTTTAGTGACACAAACTATATCGAGTCTAGAAACAACTTAAATAGACAAGAATGAACATTCAATAAAACAAATCTTTGAGTATAATTATGACAATGAACTCAAAAGGCACAACTTTATGATTAGAGAGATTGATGGATCTATCAAACTTCCATCTCGCCAACCAATAGTTCTTACAGATTCAATGATTAACATAAACTCGTTGCAACTTAGTAGCCCGAAAGTTCTCACCAGGTTATTTATTAATCTCGGCAGAACCAAATTGTCTAACACATTAACACGATAATGATCATTCAACATAAATATCAGTCTATCCAAGATTCTTATTACGAAAAACCACATGAGCTTTATGGTTCTACTTTTGAACAATCTTTTCCACTATGTTCAAATCACCAACCACAATAAAGGACCAACAAGGTTAGATAGCCCCTTCTAGTAATGGACACTTGTAGTAAACGAATTGAACACAATGACACGGGGCAACGAGAATTTGGGGAGGCTTACCAAAGAATTTTAGCATCCATGTTAATCTCACTTGTTACAATTCTAAAAACATTTGTCCAAGAGAAAGAGTCCAAAATAAACTTACCTAGAGTAGAAAAAATAAACACCATGTTTAAGATGTTGGCGTAATTCTTGTTTAAGCAGCCAATGTAATCACTAGTATCCATCTTGAAACTATGAAGAAACGACATCTGTATCTCTGAAGAACGAGACTTCTACAACACAACACACGATGTTGATGATAACCACCGGGAGAAACTTTCTTCGTGATCACGACATTTTGAGAGAGGTCATTACTCAGGGAATTTTCGGCAAAATGAGATTTGAATTATAAATAAGGAAAAATTATAAAAACATTAGGAGGGAATGTCACTAACAAGGTTGATAACTTCATCCTTTTTGTGGAAGACGCACTTGTTTTTAGGGACTTTTTTCTTTTGAGGGAAATTTTGGTTGAGGCTCACTCTCCTTGAAACCATGAAAAATTGAAAGTACAGGTGAAGGTGGGCTTTGTACACATGGGACCTCAAAGCAAGAGTGACTCGATAGACTTGATGAAAAGCAAGGCATACAATTGGGAGACGTCCAAAGGCTTACAACCTGTTTGACATGCTTTATGGCCCAAATACTATCTAGTTATAGATGGGGGCAGGGGATAGTGACCCTCGCCCCCACCTCAAGAGGAAAGCTACCCAACCGACTACCCCATCATGCTCTTTTGCTGAGGAGGAACAAAGATGTCTCAATTGACCACTCTTTGGGGGAGTCACCAAAGTTATATGCACATCTTTCCTATCATGTCTTCAATAGGCTCTCCCCTTTGATGGCATTCCAGAGAGTCGCGAAGCAACTGATCGCTTCTCCCAGTAGAGCTTGTTTCCAACTGATATGTTTCTGAAGTCTAATTTTCTTTCCGACAATGTACTAGAGCCTCTTGGAGTTGGGACACATAAAGAAGATGTGAGCAACATCTTCAATGGAACGGTAGCAGCGCTTGCACCAAGGAGGCACCCCAAAAATTTTGCTAGCATTTAGGTTGGTCCAAATACCACCATGAAGAATTTGCCATAGGAGGACATAATTTTTTATTTCTATGAGAGGGTGTTAGATAGCCATGAACTTCATGTCCCACTGTAGTCATGTCCACGACAAGCACCATCTCCTTTTGAGATTGACCTGATAATCAGTGGTATTTTTTATGTTTGGGATTTTTGTTAGGCAATTATCATTGTGCCATCTGAGGCCAAGCAGGCTCGGTAGGCCATGCCCCATGAGAAGATGAATTTTAGAGTGGTCCCATACAAGACGTTTGCTTTGCAAAGTATTCCATTCTTCATAGGTAATGTTGAGGCTAGGGTCAACATCCTCGAAGTTGATCCACTGGTTGGTGTCTTATTTCCATAGATGTTTCCATTTTTTGAAGCCTTTGTTCCATAGCCCCTTGGCATTTTGAATGTTCCAAGATTCCACATTCTAGATGCCATGGATCGAAAACCAGATAGAGTCATTTTGTCTGATGTCGGCTGCCCACTTCCAATCTTCATTGATTCTTGTGAAGCTTTTGACTTTATTCCAACTCTTCCATAGCAAGCACACAAGATTCGAGCCTTTCGGGAGAACTGGGATAGGGGAAAACAATAGGGTCAGAATGTCAAGATTCTTTCAATTTGGAAATCCCAAGAAAATCAACTCGTTCTTGTTTCTGAAGATCAACTTGGCCCACAAGGCCTCCCCATTGCACCAAGCCTTAATCATCCATTTTGCTACAAGTTATCACACTGGATATGTAGAGGGCCATGGACCTTCTCTTAAGGACAATCGAAGGAGACCGACAAGTCTGCAACGAGGATAAGGAACATTCCATGCAAGAGGAATTGACCAGCCTCCTCTATATTTCAAGAGAAGTACTCCTTCTACTAGAATCTCGGTTTGTTTCACTCATGAGCAACATTCACTGTGTGGTATGTGAGTTGGATGGCATATGCGATAAGTGTGTAACGTACTCAAGTTGCAATTTTCCATAGATAATCGAATTTATGTGCCTAAAACTATTATCTATATTCATTGTTGAGTACATATCAGGATGATGAGAACCAGGTAGGCGTAGGAAAAAGACACATGGATGAGTTTGATTGCCTATCTTAGCCATAACGTGAGGGTTTTGATTTGGGGGGTCGGCTGTCACATGTCCTCTTATCATTTTGAGACCGAATAAATTACGTACTCGATTATGATGGAGCTAATAACGCAGTCCCCATCGTTAATTATGAAGAACGTGTCATGGACATTTGGCATGTATACAAGTAGAGTTCCTATACAAGAAGAGTTTGTGTGCACATCTCACCACACATCACATGTGAAGGACATTGCCATGAACCACAAAACACATCAGATGTGACGAGAAAGTTGTGAACCACAAGAACGCAGATGTGACGAGAGAGTCGGTGCTCGTGAACCACAAAAAGCATAGTACTTCCTTGCTATGAAATAGATATAGATTCTGTGATGTGAGTCGTATGAGTGTACGTGACACTCGTCTGATTTCAAGCCTCACTTCACTTAGAAGCCCGCAAGGGCGTGTTATTTCGATATTATTATTATTTTTTTCCATTACCGATATTTCTATTAATAACAAATTAATACACATGTGAAGACTTCTACATTATGGCAAATTATAGACACTCGTTCACTTTGATTGTGTGAGTACACGTTCACCTTCATTGAATCCATAGGGAGATGAGATTCAATTAGTAGATGATCAGCATTCATCTAATTATTATAAACATTGTTGCATGGAGACAATTTAAAGGATTCAACATAGAATGTTGAATCATTAACTATGCTGTGGACATCTCTTCCAAGATGTTTTCTTGTTGCTAAGAAAAGATCAACACAAAATAATGAATTGGAATTCCATGCACGGTCAACAAAGAAGAGAGATCTCATCTTGATTGAGAAAGAGAAATGATGTCCCATTTCCTTATAAGAATCAAGAATGGAATGCATTAAATGATTAATAAATCTATGTAATTATGATTCAGGAAAGGAATGAATTGTTCTACATAACAATGAAAGTGATGTTTGAATAAATATGACCAATGGATAATGAATATGGATATTCTTTTTTTACTTCATTATATGATACTTGATTGCACTATATGATTTTGATTATGATGCTTCATTGTGCATATGATTATGAAAGATTCATCATGCATGATCCTCACTTCCATCTATCCACAAATCAAATAGTTTAATCAAGAACAATCTATGAAGTATATCATAATAATATCTACATTACATTCTATTTCTTTGCATATCTAATGAAACGGATGGCATATCTGCAAACTATATATAGTTTATAATGTGCTTACTTATGATTAGATTTAACTGGTAAAACAAGAAGAATTACGAGTATTTATGCATAATATGGATGTATTCTTCTCGAGGGAAGTGGTTGATAATGATATTTAAGAGCAGTTGATGATGATATGTCTCTCTGTGCTACAACATCTACATAATTCCAAAGAATTGAAAGAAGATAAAGTAGAAGAGAACTATACACATGCAATATAAGCTTAGCATTATCTTGCATATAGGGATAGAAAGCACAAATAATGGTACATTATTCAACTAGGCCTACCCTATTAGTCTTTAGATTCCGTTTGGTAAGAGAAAGAATCTTTTATTTACAAGATGTTTACAAAGACTAGACTAGTCTACATACTTATAGTATAGTTACCTCAAATGGGTACTTAGTTGCATTTAGTTGGGCAATATAGCACCTGAGTTCAATATAGTTGCAACTAGCTCCATCCAATTATATTAAGGAAATCAAAATTTCTATAAATAGAGAAGGTGGGCTCAATCTCATTTTACATTGAGCAAAGAACTAGGAGAACGCATATAGAGCATAGAGAGCAAAACCACAAAAGTAGCTTGAAAGTCAGGGACCCCAAGCAATGGATAAAAAATAGCAAGCGGGAAAACCATAAGTACTTGAGACTCAAGTGATACTCAAAATGAGGCAATTTCTTATCTTTTAAAAACTATGCCTAAGTCATCGATTTAGACTTGAGAGATAACAAATTAGATGCAACTTTGTCATATCATACTAGTTTTGGCTCTCATAGTGCTTTCTTTGCATCAGATTGTCATGCAATGTTTGTCTCTATCCTTTATGATGATAATGAGACTATCTCTTTTGATCAAGTAAAGGATTTAGAAAATGGAGTGGATGCTATGTAATCACAATATGATGCTATTATGAAGAATGGTACCTTTTTTTTAGGTGATTCGCCTCCATGCAAAAAGGCTATTGACACAAAATGGGTGTATGTGTTGAAACATAAACCTGATGGAACAATTGATATGTAGAAGTCTAGACTTGTTGCTAAAGGTTATGTTCAAGAGAGGCACATTGATTTTGATGAAGCCTTTGCTCCGACATCCTGAATGACACCATAGCATTTGTGCACTTCTAGATCATTATGGTTGCAATGTACATCATTTGGAAATCAGAATGGCCTTTTTCGATGGTGATTTACATGAATAAGTGTATGTAGTTCAGTCACATGCTTTTGCATTGAAAGGACATGGAAACAAATTATGTAAGTTGAAAAAGGAATTATATGGTTCAAAGCAAGCACCACATACTTGGTATGAGAAGATACATGCCTACTTGATAGCACATGGTTTTGAGAACATTCCAACTGAGGGAACCTTATATGTTAAGTTTGCATACGATGTACTTATGATAATTGTTGTATATGCTGATGGTATGCTACTCACTCATTCTAATGAGAATCATATTTTTGATATAAAGGCTGATTTGCATGCCTCTTTTGAGATTGTCATATTTTGGTCATTTTCATCTTTATTTAGGCATTCAGTTTATGCACGTTGATGGTAGAATAGATTTGTGTCAAAAAAATGCATTAACCCATTATTATAGTGTTTTGGCTCTGAAGATTGCAAACCTATTGCGACTCCTATCAAAAACTCTTTTTCTTTGAGTCTTCATGATGTTGGAGATCCATTTGATGTTGCTATCTATCAATAGGCTGTTAGATGCTTGATTTACTTATGCACAATCCATCTTGATATTCATTTTTCTATCTCTCATATGAGTAGTTTTATGCATTACCTAGGTGTCAAACATTTGCAAGTGGTTAAGTGCATCTTTTGCTACTTGAGTGGTAGTTGACTACTTGTATTTTTTTATCTTGAGTGGGGATCACTACCCCCAGATTTACATGCGTTCGTCTTACTCAAAACAAGTTGGTTTCTATGAAACTTGTATGTTCACAAGTGGTTTTAGCTTCTGTTGGAGATAGACGTCTGCGGAAGCACGCGAACAGCACAAGGAAGAAGAAGAAGCTTAGAGCACAAACACACAATATTGAATGTATTACTAGAGAATGTACAAAGATAAGTAGCCCATTAGGGCAATAGGCGTATATACAAGCCGGGGGAAAAAAACCTCCTAAAGAGGGAAAAAAGTGCCCCGGTGGTCCTAGAGTGTTCACACACATCACTACCTAAATATATCAACAAATCCCCCTTGGGAGTGATGCGGTGAACAAGGAACTGGCACTCATGTATAAGGAAGTGCCAAGCTATGTGGAAATCACTCCACAAAAGGAAGTAAGCCCAAAGCTTTGCGGAAAGCTTCAAACTTCTCCTTAGGTAGAGCCTTCGTGAAAAGGTCTGCAATGTTCTCCTGCGTGGGCACATATGCCAAGCTGATCTCCCCAGCAGAGAACCTCTCCCTGACATAGTGATAATGCACCTCAATGTGCTTAGTGCGAGCATGGAACACAGGGTTCCTCACAACTGCCAATGCGCTCTGACTGTCAGTGAAGATGGTGGTGGCAGAAGATTGGCCAACACCCAAATCAGCCATAAGGCGTTTGAGCCACACACACTCAACAGTCGCTGTGAAAGCTGCCCTATACTCAGCCTCACAACTGGAAGTGGCCACAGTAGGCTGCTTCTTGCTCAACCAAGATATACATGAGCTACCAAGCATGAAGCAAAAACCACTGGTGGACACACGAGTGTCATAGCAACCAGCCCAATCTGAGTCAGAAAAAGCATGCAAATCTGGCGGTAGTGATCCCCCCTTGGGATAAAACAACCCAAGTAGCCGAGTACCACTCAAGTAGCGAAAGATGCGCTTAACCGCTTTCCAATGCGTGACTCCTGGGCAATGCATAAACCTGCTCATCTGTGAGACAGCAAACTGAATATCTGGCCGAGTAATGCATAAGTAAATCAAGCATCCAACAGCCTGCTGATAGAGAACAACATCAAATGTATCTCCAACATCATGAAGACTGAATCGTAAACCTGTCTCCATAGGAGTGGCAATAGGCTTACAGTCTTCAAGGCCAAAACGCTGCAATAATGTGTCAATATATTTCATTTGACGCAAAGCCATTCCACCATCAACGTGCATAAACTGAATGCCCAAATAGTGATGCAAATGCCCCAAATCAGACATCTCAAATGAGGCATGCAAATCAGCCTTAAAATCAGCAATATGTGTCTCAATAGGACCAGTGAGCAGCATGTCATCAACATAGACAACAATGATCAGAAGCACATCGTTAGCACGTTTAACATATATAAGGTGCTTTCAATTGGACTGTTCTCAAAACCATGTGCAATCAGATAGGCATGTATCTTCTCATACCAAGCACGTGGTGCTTGCTTTAAACCATATAATGCCTTCTTTAACCTGCAAACCTGGTTTTCATGCCCTTTCTGCACAAAGCCACGGGGCTGAAAAACATACACTTCTTCATGCAAGTCACCATTTAGAAATGGTGTTTTAATGTCCAACTGATGTACATTCCAACCATGATGGGCTGCAAGTGCACAAATGCTCCGAATAGTAGTCATACGGCATGTAGGTGCAAAGGTCTCATCAAAATCAATGCCTCTTTCCTGTGCATAACCCTTTGCAACAAGCCTAGCTTATACCTATCAACTGTACCATCAGGTTTACACTTCAGCTTGTATACCCACTTAGTGCCAATGGCCTTCTTGCCAGGAGACAAGTCACATAAAGACCATGTACCATTCTTCATTATAGCATCATATTCAGATTGCATAGCAGCCATCCAATTTTCTGAATTTTGTACTTCATCAAAAGAAACAGGCTCATTCTCATCACAGAGACTAGACGCAGCCATAGCATAGCAATCTGATGCAAAGGAGGCACTATGAGAGCCTGAACGAGTACGATATGACAAAGGTGCATCTAATTTGCTGTCATGCAAAGTCTGCACCAGCCATTTTGGCATAGTTTTTGCCTGCTCAATATCAGCTCTCTCATCAACAAGTGCATCATGTAAATCTGCATCAGAAATGGAATGATCTGCATCATCATATGAAACCTGCAAAGGCTGAGAAGTTGCCTCATTAGGACCACTGCTAGCCTGTCCACCTGTAAAAAGAGGCATCAAAGTATCATACATGTCTTTGGAGCTAACAGATGTCTGCTTAGTACATGAAAGCAATGGCTGAATAGCATCTTCCACAAAGACAACATCACGACTAACCAAAATGCGTTTAGTCTGTGGATGATACAGACGATAGCCTTTACTTTCAGAATTGTACCCAACAAAAATACATTTTACCGCCTTATCATCCAATTTTCTGCGATGTTGTTCAGGCACTAATGCATATGCCAAACAACCAAAAACACGCAGATGAGCAACAGATGGCTTGCGGTCATGCCAAGCCTCATATGGAGTGATAGACTGCAACGCTTTAGTGGGACACCTGTTCAGTACATATGCTGCACACATGACAGCCTCAAGCCAGAAACTATGTGGTAAAGCCTGACTCTTGACCATGCACCTCGCCATCTCCATGAGTGACCTATTCTTTCGTTCAGCAACTGAAGACATATATTCCCCCCCTCGATCAGAACGGAGGGTGCCCATTTTACATGCTGACAGATTTTCAGCCAAAACCAAAAACTGAAAACATATATTCCCCCCCTCGATGAGAACGGAGGGTGCCCATTTTACATGCTGACAGATTTTCAGCCAAAACCAAAAACTGTTTGAAGCACATGAACACTTCGGACTTTGCTTTGAGTGGATATACCCATGCATGCCTGGAAAAATCATCAATGAAAGTCACGAAGTAAAGGTAATTTCCAAAAGAGGGTGTCTGCATAGGACCACAGACATCACTATGTACAAGCTGCAATTTCTGCGTAGTCCGAATTGAACCATCTTTTGGAAACGAAGAACGCTGCATTTTGCCCAAAATACAACCTTCACAAACATGTTTTCCAGGTGCCTCAAGTTTGGGCAAAGAGGACACCATTTCAGATTTCTGAAGGTGTAACAAACTAGCAAAATTCAAATGACCAAAGCATGCATGCCAAAGCTTTGCATCTGACATAGCCTGAGAATCATGAACTTTACATGCCGAATCATTCACAGATCTTTCATAGTCTATGAGCTTATACAGCCCATGACATAAAATGCCAGAAGCAATAATCACATCGCCATTTGAGAGATCATGGATTGTACACCTGTCATCAACGAATTTCACAACCAAGACAATCTTGGCTAATGCAGAAACTGATAACAGGTTCTTTTTGATCCCTGGCACAAATAAAGCATCTGACAAAGTGAAAGAACTACCATCAGCAGTAGTCAGAATGATCTTACCAACTCCCATAACAGGATAAGAGGAGTTATTGGCGCATGTGACAGTATTCCCTATAGGGGCATTTCGGAGGTAATCAACACGAGCCTCATTCCTAGCCTAGTGCAAAGTGGTAAGTGTATCCCAAGCATCAGAGCGAATGTGAGGAATAATGGCACGTTTGACAGACAAAGCTATCAATGCATGTGCCTGGGCATCTCTGCCATCCCAACGAATCTGCTCTACACTAGGTGCAACAGAAACAGCAGCACGAACAGGAATCTGTGGAATATCATCTTCGACACCATCTTCATCAGCTCCAACACCTGTATTTGCAGTACCTGTTGTTGCAGGTGTAACAGGACATCTTTCAACACCCTGCACAATGTTCCACAATCCTTTTGCAACCAGTACATGTCGCATCGTATAAACCCATAATGGGTAGTTGGTACCATCCAACTTATCCTCAACAGCCAACATACGGAATACATCACTGCTTTCAGCCATGGCCGGTGAGTAAAATACCTTGATGCAGAAAATTGACTGTATCTCAAAAAATTGAACGGAACTGCCCAGACGAGTTCTGTTAGACCTGTAGCAGACTTGGAGACGCTTAAACTGGCGAACAGAAACTGGTATATACCTTTGGCACAAAAGGACGAAATAGCCTGCACAAGCGCTGCGATAGTGCGTTCGGAGGCCGAAACGAGCTCAGATCACGATTTTGGCACCACAGAGCAAAGTCGTTTTGATCTCAGAAACACCCTGAGTATGCTCACCAAATTTCGTTTGAATCTGAGACTACAAACGGAGGAGTGTCGACGGCGCCCTAGAAGAAGCGACGGCCTGCTCTGATACCAATTGTTGGAGATAGACATCTGCGGAAGCACGCGAACAGCACAAGGAAGAAGAAGAAGCTTGGAGCACAAACACACAATACTGAATGTATTACTAGAGAATGATTAGTAGCCCATTAGGGCAATAGGCGTGTATATACAAGCCGGGGGAAAAAAACCTCCTAAAGAGGGAAAAAAGTGCCCCGACGGTCCTAGAGTGTTCACACACATCACTACCTAAATATATCAACAGCTTCATACTTGGTAGCTCATGCATCTCTTGGTTGAGAAAGAAGCAACCTACTATGACCACTTCTAGTTGTGAGGTGCAATATAAGGAAACTTTCATAGTGATTGTTGAGTATGTGTGGCTGACTTTACTTTTGAATGATTTGGGCACTGCTCAATCTTCTACCGCTCTCGTCTTTACAAAGAGTCACAACACATTAACAGTTGCAAGGAACTCAATTAATTTTTAAAACTAAGGCAAACATGTAGCATTTTCAAATAGCTCATCTTTTATTACTATGGGAGCATGAAAGATTGACTCTTTTTTTACTAATGGTAGTGTGTACCTATTAGCTAATGCTAATGGCCAATATTAGTTTTCTAATCAAATTTTGTTACTTAAAGTCAAAGAATTCATGGTCTATTTGATGCTGATAGACTTTTTTCTTCTACTATGCTATTTGATGGGTCGCTTAACCCTAGAAATTACAAAAAATTTGGGTTTCATTCCGCATATGTAATTCAAGATTTCTAATGCATTTGAGATAAAAAATAATTCTGCATAGATTATTTTTTCATTTAACTAGTTTCACATGAATACAAAAAGCTTGTATGTTTTCCTTTCGAATAAACTAGAAAAACTTTGGAAAAAAAACGTTTATTTTCTTTTAACACTTGCTTTTGATTAAAACCAAGGAAATAAATACAAGATCATTAGAGAGGACCAGAAAGAAGTTTTAACACCTTTTCTAGACCCATTTATTTTTCAACTTGTTGTTTTCAATAACAACCACCCAATTCCTAAAGACCCAAAAACTTTCTTGTTATGAAGCTCATGAAAACCTTGGTTCAGCGTAAGTTGTGGATGTGCACCATTAAGAGTCTTGTAGCTGATTTTATTATGATTTACTCTAGATCCAAGGGCTCCATATGAAAAATAAAGACAAAGCAAAAATTTTGAGATGTTTGCTCAATCATTTTGTAATCATACATTGGTATCATTGGCGAAGAGTATAACAAATATTGGGTCGTGATACTTAGGAAGAGAATATGCTATGAATAAATCAATGTTGAACATGATAGTTAACCAAGCAACTAATGCCATCAATAGTAATAGCAAAGGGCTACAGAGTGAGTGAGCAAGCTTTTCTAAAAGAGTGTTTAAGAATAATAGGCATAGAAAGCTGGCCATCAATCTCTGCTTGAGAAGAAGCATTACCAAGAAGCATAGAGATCATCTTAATAGATCTAGAGCCACAACCAATATCCTTAAGAGATTGAATGATAAGCTTTCTCAAAATTGAACTTAAGGCATTTTGAGAAAATTCCTTTGCATAATTCCCTCTAAGACAACAGTAATGGCTTCGAGGGTGGATCTACTTTTAATAACTCCTTTCACGTCTTGATTGATCCAAGAGTGGAGATGATCCATAATGGGGTTGGCTAGGACCTTGGAAAATTCTTTATAGCCCATTTGAAGCATATTATTAAATCGCTAATTTTTTATCCTACTTTTCGAGTATTTCTTATGGATGAGCTTTATCACACCTCAAAGCCTTCTACCAACCATCCCAAACCTCAGATTCCATGTGACTTTACATATCTCATGATTCGCTTAGAGTTTCGAGAGACTAATGCTACCATTGCATCTGGGACGTGCCAAAACCCCAAGATCGACTGTCTATTTGCTAAATTCTGACATCGAGAGGTCTTGTTTCAAGTCGATGACATCATGATGACATCATCAAATCATAACGCCATATAGCACCGCCTTTGAACACCTATAAAAGGAGGGGTTGGCCACATTCATTCTCAATCTTGCCAATACCAGTCATGGGAGCTCAAGGAGTCGTGACAGCCTAGTAAGTACTCTTCAAGTTCCTGTTCTAGTTCTTGTCTTGTTCCTTGTTCTAGTCTAGTTCTTGGACATCTGGCCTTGTCCTCTTGTAATCTCGTAGTATGAGATCTTGTAGAGTTAATTCTTTTATCCAATTCATTTCTCAGAAGGGAGTTCTTGTAATCCAAAGATCCTGTTCCATACTTGATCCCGGGTTGTGGGATCTCCTGTATCATCTCTAGTCCAATTTTCCATACCTATTGGTCCCGGGTTGTGGGACATCTTGTATCAACTACGTCTTCTTGTATTATTTTCCCTATGCGGGTGTTCTTGTAATCATAAGTGTATTTCCGAAATCTTGTCTAGTGAAGTCAGAGAGCACAATCTAGTGCTCCCGTGACATTTTGGCAAGACTATCCACATCAAGACCGTGCCAAGCATAATGGACATCATATCCATACTCAGAATTATCTACTCTAGATGATATATATAAAAAACTTCGAGACTTTGAACGGAGGTTGCAACAAGGTGATCGCTTATTTGGAGAATTCGCATCAGACTTCAAAATTGTATTTCAAGGATCCATATATCAAGAAGACTATCTAGTTAATCGATTTCGAAGTGGTCTCAGAGATGAAATAAAGTTTTATCCTCTACATCTCGGTTAAAAACTTTAGATGAAGCTATCAATCAAGCAATTCAGTGTGAGAATCAGTTGCTAAAAGAAGGCCAAGTCCAAGCGTCAGAAGTCTTGAATTATGAAGATACTATTCCTCAAGAGTCTAAATCAAGAATCTTTGAAGGCCAAGAAGTCATTACGAATGATATGGAGCATACAAATTATGAAGATAACAAGAAGATAAAGGATAAGGAGGAGTTCGTGTTCAATCAAGGAGGTGTGCTTACTCAAGGCTCTCCATCAAAGATCTTGGAAACACTACAAGACACCACTAAAAGCTCAAAGGACCTATCTTGTCATGAAGCTAAGGAAGCTCAAGGGAGACCCAGTCCATCACCACCTTTCAAGATTAAGGATCATGAAGAATTCGAGGTTAATCATGTCTTAGATTCAAGAATCTCGCGAGAATGATTAGGATGCTTTATTCATTGGAAAGCATATGACATCAGTGATCGTACTTGTGAACTTACAAAAAATCTTCAAAGAGTAAAAGTCAAGGTTCGTGAATTCCATAAGAAGAATCGAATGAAACCCAAGTTAGAGAACATGTCCTTGAATTAAAACTACTTCTTTGAAGTTTTACTTCCCTTGAGGATCAAACCTATCTTTAAAATCCAATCTAGGACTAAAAAATAATGTTCATCCCACAGTCTGATGTCCCATACCATCTTTCCTACATCAATCTCAGTATAAAATCTAGTATCCCATCCCACCCTATTTTATATTCACATTAATGTGTGGGTGATACTTATCCTAAAATCTTACATATATCTTGATAGAAGAAGTTCTTTCTTCAATTCTTTTAAAAGAATTTCAAAGTTTCATGCATTACGTCTAACTTGATATTCTAGGTTTCCTTCACATGATTTTCATACAATCATGTGCTTTGCCTTGGAAACTTGAAAACCTCTTGATAGGATATCCATTGTTCTTTGCTAGGGTTTTCAAATGAGAACCAATCAAAATTCCAAGTACTTGAATTTTCATAGATTCAAGCTCAATTGCTTTGTTCTTGACCAATTCGGAGTGACAAGAGCTTTTGACTTCTTGTCTTTAGATTCCTTTCCTATTGATGCTTTAGGTACCTATCTTGGCCGAGACTTTATAGGAATCTCTTTACTGCTTCAGTCTAAGCATCCACTCATGCTTGTTAGATTTGTACCAAAAATCCCTTTAAGGATAGGCAATCA